>CM058231.1:103506352-104065146 GCA_030180135.1 Orychophragmus violaceus | reverse complement strand
CATAAGTTTTCTGATTGGTTTTTCTTATTCGGTTAAAGTTCTGCATAAGCAGAAAAACTCAGTGCTTTTGAGTATGGCTTAGCATCAATTTGGCTAAGATTCATGGTTTGTATCATATGTTGTGTTCAGTAATAGAGAAAATTCGTACTTTTTTTGGTTGGAAGTTTTTGTAATCTCTGGAAATGCAATGATACATTTGTTTCTTTTCTTTTTATCATCTGAAATTCATTGATAATAAGAGTTCAATCATTACAAAGTTGGATACACCGGAAACAGAGTCCGAACGATTAACGGGAAGTCAAAAGCCTAGAGTTTTAAAGAAAAACAAAAGCCCTAGTGTTTTAAGGGAAACCTAAAGCCGACACAACACAATCCCCCGGAGAATGAAAGTAATCTACCAACAAGATAGGAGTTCGATAGAACCGCTCGCAAACATGAAAGAACCGGAAGAGAGCTGAAGACGTGGCACTAGAGAGCTCACAAAAACGCTACCAAAAAGAGGAACAACCAAAACGGAAGAACCCCAAGCTAAGATGACACCGCGAAGATAGATACCCAATACAAGGATAGCAGAGACAACAAACCACAAACGATATACTAACTCTTTTTTTCGTCAACTATGATATACTAACACATATCCACCTAATCTTCATCCTAAAGAGTCTAAATCTAGAACATTGCGTTGCTACAAGAATGGACAAGAACTTAGTCTTACACGAACTAACACGAAGACACAGGAAAAAAAATGATTATTATTTAAATTAAAAGGCGGTGGAAGGAGCACATTAGAAAGGACACCTTTTATTATATAAATTTGTTTCATGTGCCTCTATACCAAGGCAATGGGATACAAGTCTGCTGTAAGTTAGCCTCCGACCTCTGTTGCTAGCCCCCTTTGGCTTGGCATCTCAGCTACTTTTCTTGTTAGAATCTTTCAGAGCCTGCTTCGAACGTTTTCTTCTTCGGCCACTAGGTTTGGTCTTAAGGTTAAAGACACCTTTCATCAACGAGCTTATATCCACAGATCGATCTCCCATGATCTTATCATGGTACATCTTGCTTCCTATCTCACATATCTGTTCCTCTACTTCCTCTAATGGCTCGTCTATATTCAACTTCAGTTCTCCTTTCCTAATAACCGTTACACCAAACCCATTTGCCTTGGCTTCTCGAAATGTATCCTGTATATTTGTTAAAGAGAACAACTTCAAATATTGGTCAAACTAAAGTTTCTTCCTTGGTGAATATTCTTTACCTTTGGCGGGCGCGGAACAATGAAAACGTTTCCAGTTCTAAGCATATCCAAATGCGCTTGTATAATGTAACAGAGGCTTTTACAGTCCGCAGCGTTCTCGAAAGCAATCACATGATGTGGTTTGGGTTCTAACTCGAGATCTGTTGCCATTTCTAATGTGTAGAATCCTACTTGTTGCTCTCCTTTGTCATCAACCGTGTACAATTCAAGGCACTGAAAACACGAAAAAGAAGATTAGGGCTCTGATTGGTAACACTTGAGTAATCGCGACCTTTGTATTATTTCCAGCGTCCACAAGTTTTTATGATTGGTAATTTTTTTTTTGCCGAATTGCGTTTTTAAACACCATTCCGCAGCTTACCAATCAAGGCCTAGATTTTTGAGGACTTTGAGTTTCTCCAATGTCAAAGGTTTAGCAAGAAAACATACCAGTACATGAGGAAGATCCAACCACCATAGATAATCTTCTTCTTTATCTTCTCCATACTCGCGGTATTTTCTCAAAACAGCTTGAGGACCAAACAACTCCATCTCTCTCTTGAGCTTGTTCAGTTTCTTCTCCATGAACTTCTTATTCCTCTCTGGCAGCTTCTCCATTATATCAGCTGCGTCTTTGATTTCATCTTCTGTAATCCAACGGTCCAAGTCTTTTCCCATGTCTTTCATAACAGCTTTCACTTCTGGATCAGTCTCTGCATTGTACAACTCCAAGAACCCGCGTGACCATTTCTTTGTGTGCTGCCAATACTCCTTTCCTGACTTCTTCCCGGGTCTAACAGTTCCATCACTTCCTTCAACAACAATCTTTGGCTGGCTTGATGTGAGAGTGTTCTCAGATGAAGCAGGCTGTGATGATTCTTGAAGAGAGCTCTGTTCTTCTTTATTCACAGGAGACATAGACGCAGCCTTTCTAGAAAACAATGCCTCTCGCTGTTCATGATAGTTATTGAGAAACTCGGGGTTCTTCTCAAGCGTAGGCCCTTTCCATCTCGGTATGACCTTCTCTGGTGGATCATACACACTGATGCCATCTGAATGATAAGAGGAAGAGATACAATTGAGATATAGTTTGACAAAGCAAAGTGGTAGAGACTAGTGAAGAGTTAGTTATTACCTACTCCGTAGTCAAGATTTTCGACGTTTGAATGAATCCACTGATGCAGATGAGACAGTTTCTCGTTTTCTTTCTCAACTTTCTTCTCCAAGCCTTGCAGAAACATAGCTTTGTCTTCAGAATCAATCAGATGAAATGGATCCCTACCAGCTAGCTCATTATCTCGAACAAGGAAGACAATGTCTCTTAGCTTTTCGTCCTTCATCCACTCAAGCTCATCATTATCTTCATTGCGGTAAAGTTCTGTAATTTCAGCAATCGTACCTGGCTCCTGAGGTTCTTTATCTCTCGCAGCCATGTAATTATCTCTAAATCCAGCTCTCATTTTCTCAGCAATAGGTTCAAGTTCATGGTAGTGTTTCTCCATCCAGTTCTCCTTCCCTGATGGTTGCTCCTTCTCTATATGTTCAGTACCACCAGCAGAGCTTTCAACTGACTCGAAAAGACTTGTTTCGAGATTTTCTATTTTGTTTGCAGAATTTCCTTGCTTGCCTGATCCATTTACCTCAGGTTCTGAAACTTTCTCGTATTCATCCTTGCCTCTCGATTCAGAAAAAGTAGACTCAAGCGCAGATTTCAAGGTTCCATTGCCTGCACCAAGGTCCAATTTGCGTTTTCTAGCTGGATAACGCTCTTCATCACTCTGCTTTGGGAAGATTTCATCACTGTCTTGGGCTATCTTCTGAGTAAGCTCTTCCTCGCCACTTCTTGTTGAAAGGAACTCTTTAGCCTCTTTTACAGACCGTATGACCCGTGACTTACGACCAGTGTGATTCTTCATCATACTCAATGTATCCTTAGAAACATCAGTAGATTGGGTGAATCCGTCTGTAGGAGCTAGTGGTACAGATTCTGCCATAGCCCCATTCACCATTGGAATAGCCAAACCAGAAAGTTCAGTATTTTCTTGATCACTTTCACTCGAAGTCCCCAAGATTTCATCTGTATCATCATAATTACCTTCACTGTGTGTCAAACCCTTATGTTGAAGACTGTTCTGTGACCGCATGCTTATATCTTCATCATCCTCACCCGTTTCTTTGTTCACATCGCGCTTCTCCTTTTCATTAAGTTCTATGCCAGCTTCTATCTCCCGTGCTCGTCTAGCCATTGCTTTGATTTCATGGATCTTACTATCAAAGTCCTCACCACTCTCAACCTGAGAGGAATTCAAGAGTTCCAGTTTCTTCGCTGAACCATTTACTTTAGATATACTACTCATAAGCTCTTTACGATCAAACTTAGGCTTCTCAAATGACACCAATGGTTTTTCCTCCTGCAAAACTTCCACAGTACCTTTCTCAATCACTTCCTTTTCCTTCCAAGCTTTCATCTTTCTCCTCATCATCTCCTTCTCCAACTCTGTACACTCAACCTCATTACTCTTCCTATACACAAGCACTGTCTTTAGCAACCAGAGGTCCTATGTAACCACACAAAACAGCTCTTCCAATCGCCGACAACTTAGAAACTAAGTCAAGACGAAGAATTGCGTTTTGGATTGAGCTCACAAACTGAACCTCTTCCTTTGAAGAAGAAGAAACAAACTTAACCAGAGAACTATCCTTATGAATACCACTTTCCCCATTCTCCATTTGTTCAGCTAATTTCTTAGCATACTTAACTTTAGAACTCACTGATTCCAAATCCTCAAGACCTAATCTTCTACTCAAGACTTCATCTTCATCAACCTCTACACTCTCCACGTTACCAAGTGAATCCTTATAGACTGTGAAAATGGGATTCGAACCAATTCCCCAATACTCTGTTTCCTTCTTATAACGAGAAACCCAATCTTCAAGCTCATTCAACAAATTCGAATCCCTAAAAACCTTATCTTTCAACCCCTCGGTGGTACTTAACTCGACGACCAAGTTTTCGTTTTGAGATTTCGTACCTGGGTCAGAAGGATTCGGATTCGAACGCCAATTCTCATCACTGATGATCTTATTCCTAAGTGA
The DNA here is from genome assembly GCA_030180135.1 of Orychophragmus violaceus. NCBI lineage: Eukaryota > Viridiplantae > Streptophyta > Magnoliopsida > Brassicales > Brassicaceae > Orychophragmus > Orychophragmus violaceus. The sequence continues at coordinate 104,060,816 of CM058231.1, read as the reverse complement.
ATTACGTCGCCTTGAAGTCTCTCCGAAACGAGCCGAGACTCGGAGAATTGAAATGCGATGGAAGGGGAATTTGGAGATGGGTAAGTTGAATCGATGTTGGTTTCTTTTGTTAGTGAGTCTCTTGCTCGAATTGGACGACAAAGACGAGAAATTGAAGAAACGATTTGGTAGAGCAGAGTTTAAAACCTCCATTGATGGGGAAGGGATAATAATTCTCCAATCCCTTAGCAATGAAGAAGATGTCAAAACCCCAAAGCTGGGTTTAGCAGAGAACAATGATGAAACGTCACCGTTCCTACACAAAGCAACTTCCTTTGAAATACAGGCAGCATGATTAGACCAAATATCCAGAACCAAAACAGAATCGAACCCAAACCAAACCCGAATCCGAACCGATAAAAATACTCAAACTGGTCATAAACTCTTATATCCTTAGAATTGGACGAATCTGAACCTAACAGAAAACTAAATAGATACTCAAAGTATCCAAACAACAATTATCTACCCAAAATACTAATTATATTTAGATTTAATGTAACAAAATTATCCAAAGTTACGATTATAAACTTAAATATATTAGTTATTTTTAGAATAAAATAACTAAAATATTCAAAACAAACAAATATATGAATTTTTTTTTAATTATATTTGTCAAAATTTAACAAAATTTATTCAAATATAACTAATTTTATTTTTGTTTTATAATTTTTCAAATATCCAAAACCAAATCGAATACGGATGGAACCGAACCGAATCCAAACCAAAATTCTAAAATTTCTGAATATATCATATATGCATGGACCCCGAAAACCCAAATAGATATCCAAAACTTCTCGCTTGTCTTTAATACTAAATATATCCCTATTCACCATGTCTAAGCACAATCATTAGACTTATTAAAATGAGAATGATCAACTTGCATGAAGAAGTTCAACATTTACATTTCCCAGATACATCAGACATCAGACTTATAATGAACTATATAAACCCTCCATGCTGACATGAGAAAAAGAGAGAAGAAGAAGAACAACAACAACAACCCAAGTTTATCGTAGAACACAGACAAAGCCCTAATTACAGACACTTCCAAGAACCATGGTTACAGAGATAGAGCCAAGTCTTCAACTTTTAAGACAAGTTTGGGATACAAGCTCCTCCACCTTCACCACTTTGTTGCTGCTCTTTCCAGATTCTTCCAGTGACTCGCAGTTTCAACTCTTTCCTGTCTCCACCTGAGAAGAACAGAGCCATGTTTCTCTGTATAATTAACCCATCATGACTGTCTCTAACTTTCCTGTGACTGTCTCTTACACTTCTCGGTGTTCCTTCCCAAATCAGCTTCCGACCATAACCTCCCACTTCTAAACTGTAATTGTAGTTCCGAGCTTCTGTCTCGTCTCCCATAAAACGCAGGAAAGCCATGTAGACTGGAGCCATTCCGAGCTGGAATGCCTCAAAATGAAGACAGAAGTATTGACCAAAGCAGTGAAAGACCTGATTTTTTGAATTGGAAACAAAACCAAAAAATAGAAACTTTGATAAGCATATGGGACGGTTATAGTATACCAACTTTAGAGAGATGGAAGATTCACAACCATTGATCTCGCAGAGTAAGAGCTTAGCCATAGAAATTTGATTTCATAATAAGTGTACATCTAAGTAGCACTAATACGGGTAGGGATACAAAAAACGGGTACCGAAATGGGGACAGCTAACGGTAAAGTTACAAATTTGTAGATACGGGTAACACGGGATACGTTAAGAAACATATATAAAAATATACATGTACATATAATTATAAAGAAAATCACACTTAAATTTTGATATAACAAATGAGAAGGTGTTTTAGTTTTATATGAGATACCAATTTTGAAACTTAACTGTCTAAAATACGTCTTAAAATCTCATTTCGATAATTTTTCTATCTCATCTTTGTTGGAGAAGTTTTTAAGCTGTCCCCAAATTTCCCCGTCCCTGAAACGTTTCCACTACGGGGACGACATACATTTAGAAGCTCACTCAAGCCAAATTTACCTAAATACTTGAACCTCCTATAGGAAATACACTAGCTTATACTAGAAAGATCAAGTTTCATCACATAAAAAATACTTATGACTCTTAAACAAATCTCCATAACAGATCTAAGTTTGTAGAAAATTAAGAAGTATGAATCATATGTACTTACAGTTAACATCCATGTAGCATTTTCGACTTCACGAGGATTAGACTTGACATAACGATGATTGAATGTACACCCAGAATGCATATCCACTTTGTGATCATCTCTCAGATGAGCAACTAAGAAAGGGATATCACCCATAACAGAACACTCTGATCCAGCATACGGACAGTTGTAAGGCCTAAAGTTACATACAGTCTCGTGTTTGAGCTTACTGTAATAAGGGAATATCTCCGGACATCCAAGTGACATGTACTTGCACGGTAACTCAAGAGATTCAGCTACTTTTTCAAGTGCTAAACAACGGATATCACCGAGCTCTTGTCTACAAGTTGGGCAGCGATTGTGAACTCTGGTTTTACAAGTTGAACATAGAGTATGTCCGTTGTGACACTGCAGAGGAATCAAATCATTGTGTAAGTGTTTTTTCAAAAAATTCTCTATAGAGACAATGAGAATCTTGATGTGGTAATCTAATCTATTAAGATAAGGGTATAATACAATCGCTTTCAGGTTTGCAACTAAGATTTTGAATGGTAACTGCGGTTAGCGTAGATTAGTTCGTAACTGGTCAAGACGGTTTTTTCTATCATTCACAAATTTTTAGTCAGTCAAAAACGGTGCGGATAGAAAATAATCAAAGAAGTATGTTGCGGACCAAGGGTAAACTATTTTTGTGAAGAAATAAATCTGGTATGTAGCGGATTGTGTCCTCCCAAAAATAAAGAGATTTAGTCCGTTGATTTTGTCTGCAGTGATCACAGTAACCATTTAAAGCCTAAAGCTTCGAATGGTTATTGCAGTTGCAACAGACTAAATAAAATGCGGACCAAAACATTTCATTTTGAGGCTGCGGACCAAGCTTATTTTTCACAAAATGGTCTGCACTTGGTCTGCAAAGGATTTTTTTGAATTTATTTCTTTACACACCTCTGCGGACTAAAAATTGTGAATGGTATAAAAAATGGTTTTGATCATTCGTGGACAAATCCGACTCAACCGCAGTTACCATTCAAATCCCAAAGCTAAACTACATAGATTTGACACTCAATTCAAGTAAATTCCACAAAACCCAATTTGTTTTCTTTCAAAGACCAACACAACCACTGCCTAAACATACATATAAGCATGAAATGATAAAAAGCTTACAGATTTGGCAACTCATGATTACAACCCTAAAACCAATCAACAAATCAAAGATCCGGGAATTCAAAATCAGGGCAAATTCAAGAGATTGAAAAACAGACCTGATGAATCGGAGGGTACATAGAATTGGTACAGACAGGACATTCAAGAAGCTCATGAACACTGGTGGTGGTCGGAAGAAGACCAGAAGCAGCATTCGTGTTGCTGTCATTACTATGATGCTTCGAAACCGATGCGTAGGAATGGCGATCTTGATGGATCTCTTCGTCATCTGTTACATCCATGGTTGAAGTACAGTCCATGCTATCCAAATCCATCGAAACACCCAATAAACAAAATTACCAAAGAAATTGATTAATCTTTGATCGAGACGAAGATCAAATCCGATTTACAGGTCAACCGTCAACCCTCGTGAAGTGTTGATTTCAAAATAAAGAGAGATGCTTTTCTTCATGAATTACAGAGAGAGAGATAAAGAGTTGCCGTCAAATGAACCGGCAACGCAGATTTAAAATCGGACGGTCATGAAGACGACTGTAGTATAGAGAGAATGTTATTGGGAAATTTAATTATATGAGATTCAGAAGAATTTACAGGTAATCATTTTATAATAATATCCTCTTGCTCAATGATTATTTCGTTTTTAATTAAATGTTTAAAATATTGTTTATTTTAAAAATTACTCCATAATAAAGGGGCCATGGTCCAGTAAAGATGGGGATGGGCCTAAACATATACATGGTGCACATGATTGCATTTTTGTACGTTTTTGGGTGTCTATTATGATGGAATCTCTATACAAATAGATAAAAAGGTTACGTAAGAGTTGCCCAATCATTAGCTTGTGGTTTTAATTGTCAAAACACTAAGGTTTTAAATGGTACATGCGGTAGGGGCCGATTAGTCTGTATGTAGTCAAGATCGTTCTTTTGTATCATTCATAATTTTTGGTGACCAAATGCGGACAAAAAAAGCTTATAGAAGTTTGTTACGAATTAAGTGTAGATCATTTTTATAAAAAAAAAAAACAAATTTGGTCCGTAATAAATTGTATTCTATTCAAAAATAGAATGTTTTATTCCGCACTTGGTTTAGTCCAGTATAACCGTAGAAACCATTCAAAACTTAAGCTAGCATAGAAGCTAGCATAAGATCAACCACTCGGTAAACTTCGAAGGCTCGTGAAAAACATTACTCAAATCTTTCTTTTTACTTTAATAAAAGCTTAAAAGAAATCGATCAATTTAAATAACTTTTAGACGTTAAGAATGTGAAATGTCGCTTGGGTTCAAAGCCACTTAAAAGACAAATGATAATGTTACTTCATCTCAATCAAACTCGCAATATCTTTGAGAATGAAGAAAATTATCCCATAATAAATAATTAGTCTCATGATAGTGATCATCCTTAAAGACACAACACCCTAAAAGATCCAGCTTTCATGATCTGTCATTACTTTTTAATAGAACATGTCATTGTACAATCCTCTTCCTGTTGGGATCTTGTCTGAGAAAAGAAAAAACTTCAGATAAATTTGAAATTGGACATACAACTGTTCCAACAATCAGATCAATCACTACAGAATCTGATTATTTCATCGGAGAATCAAACTTAAGGTCTTTCAGGATCAGAAAATGACTACTAACCTATAAAAGATTTTACTTTTCTAGTTACCACTGGTTAGCCGATGTGTCCCGGTACTTCTCATCACCCCCCTGAGGCAACAACTGCTTCGGTTTAGTACCTTTAACCCGGTTACTCAACAACCTCTCTGATATTCTCTCCTTAGCCGTTGTTTTCTTACGCCGGTTCAATGAAAACGTTTGTTTCTTGTTTTTTCTTTCAGCAAAAACTCTATCAAACTCTTCATCAACAACAGCTGATTTAGAAGTCGAAGCTAAAGCAGCATCACGCAGAACTGAAAAATTATGTTCCTTGACCTTAGCATGCTTTGCTCGCTTTGCTATTTTCATCAACTCTTTTTTGTCTTGGTCCCGGATATTCTTCAGAGCTTGTTTCGCTATCTGCCTAGTTAACTGATTAGGATCAGAGTCAGAAGTTGCTTCATCCATAGGCAGTGTAGTTGCTTCACTCTCGTCCAATGGAGATTCTTTGATTATGGGGTTTCCTTTATCATCACGAGGTACAATGGGTCCGTGAAACGGGCAGGCTCGAAGATCACGTCTCTGGCAAAGACCACCTTTATTCAGAGGAGCATGGCATGGAGGTATCTCTGTTCTCTCTTCTCTATAAACAGTTGATTGAAGGTTCAGTTCTGCTATTTTGTCTGCTGGAATTACAGCATCTTGATCCACTCTGCCCCAATGGCTTTCGAGCTCTAAGCCTCGGTGATTAGCTCGAACTTCTGTAGTTGAGTCCCAATTACTCAACTGTGATCCCCAGTTCATCACCGGAGCTTCGGAAATTAGCTTATTCCTAAGAGAGTCACCACTTCTTCCAACATTTTTAGTGCTCGACGCTTTGTTGGAGCTAGATGGTGGTGTAGATTGGAAGGACGAACTCTCACCGTTCTGAGTTCTCGCCAAAGGAGCCACGGGTTTGACTGGAACAGTTCCAACCTTGCCATCATCTTCCTCCCAGATATCTTCTTCTTCTTCTTCTTCTTTCTCCCGAGTTTCCATCATTCTTGAGATTGTAAAACCAGTATCTTCACATTTCTTCTCAGTTGCCAATATGTTATTCCTAATATCGATTAACTCTTTCAACATGGAATCTCTCGTCCTGTTATCACTAACTTCAACCCTGATGAGAAGAGATAACCCTTCTTGAACCGAGATCAGATGCTTTTTCTTCAAAAGCTTACACTGTTCCCTCAATACATCGAATACCACTCTGTTTTCACTAGTTTCCTCAACCTTATCTGATTGTTTCAATGAATCCATACGAATTTGCCTCAGATGAGAACACCGAATCTCCTCGTAATCTTCCTCATCTAAGATCGAAAGTGGAATACCATCATCACCTCTCCATTGAACAATCTCCAAACACTCCTTGATTTCCTTTATCGTTTCGTCAATCTCATTCTTCAAGACTCCAAAACTATCTCTCAAAGAATCAAACTTGCTTCTTAAAATCTCTTTTGTCTTCATCTCTCTCTCCTGTCTCTCTCGTTGAATTCGTGCTGCATTTGCTTGCAAATTAGGGAACTTTAGCTTGAGGGTGTTCTTAAGGTAATCAAAACCAAGCCTAATCTCCTTGTAGTGTAACCCAAATGATAAATTCCACTTCTCTAAGAACTCAATAGCCTTTGTACGCAAAATGGTGGCTATAGCGGGTGGTGCAGGAAGAGGTTGGTTGGTTCTAAACCCAACACTTAAACTCAACAGCTGATCAAGGTTCTCAGCTATTAGAGATCTAAAGAGCTTTGATCTCATGAATAGCTCGTCGATGATGAGAAGCGTCAATAATCGAACCTGCCCAAGAAAATGATCCCCGCGTCACAAAACGTTGATCAAACAGAAAAACCCACAATTTCTGCAACAATTCAGAGATTTGATTCGAAGAAAATACCTGAGAGTGATTATGTTTCATGAGTTCCATTAGGGTTTTCGCACCGAGTCGGACCTCCGAATCAGAATACCTAAGAGTTAATTTGATCGCCTTGAGCAGCCTTGGGTCAACCTCTTGCGCAGAAGATTTCGTAGCTTGCTCTATCAACCTCAAGACTTTCCCTCCGCCGTCATCTCTCCCTTCCATCGCCGGTGATCAGAAATTCAGAGTTCTCCTTTCTAGTTTCCGATAAGGGCGGAAGAGATAAAGAAAACCTAAAACAGAAATATTCCGATATATTAGTTTCCCGATTTGTGTTGGTTTAATACCAGTGCTAGTCGGTTTACTTGGATAAATCGAATTGACTTAACTGTCCGTCGGTTCTGCTCAATCTTTAAATGACGAATGTGCCCCTCTTTTAAAACTTCCGTCCACCAGATTAGATGGGTGTTTACGTAATTACGTATAGACTGCTTATATATAGTTCTGAAGATATTCCCACCAAAATCATTCAACCCAGTCGAGAAAACGCAAAACAGAGAGAATTTGATGACGAAGATGACGATGACTCAATATGCTTTCTGGATTCTCTTGACCCTGTCCATCTCAATAGCTTCGTGCTCCACAGTTTCATCGCTAGAAGGTAAAATCTGGTGAATTCCCGAGAAAATCAAATTAAACAAAGGCTGATTTTACTGCGTTTCAGTGTTCATCCTCTTTCTCTCGTTTTCCTTCACTTTCTCGCTTGTTTTCCAGGTCCAGGAATCGGAATCAACTATGGACGATACAGTTCCAATCTTGGAGGTAATCTTTATATTATGTTGTGAATCCCGAGAAATTGATAGAAAGCTCTTCTCTCTTGCTCATTTTCTTCTTCACTTTCCCGAGAAAGTGAGTTTCTTGATCATTTTCTTCATCACTTTCTCGCTTCTTTATCCAGTTCCAGAAATCGGAATCAACTATGGTCGTTACGGATCGAACCTCCCACCACCAGAAGCCATACCATCACTCCTCAACTCACTCTCCATCAAACATCTCAAAACCTTCGACATGGATCCAAGACTCACCAAATCCTTAGCCAACACTGGAATCACTCTCTCCCTCTGTATCCCCAACGACAAGATTCCAATTCTATCCACCAATCTCACCGAAGCCGAATCAATCATCAAAAACTTCATCTTACCTTACCACAAGAACACAATCATCAAATCCATCGCCGTCGGGAACGAAGTCTCACTACTCCCGCAATTCTCCCCCCACCTCGTCTCAGCTATGGTTAACGTTCATCGAGCAATCAAGAGGTATCGATTACACAAGAAGATCAAAGTATCAACCACTCATTCTCTCGCGATTTTGTCCCGGAGATTCCCTCCCTCAACCGCGATTTTCCACAAATCGATTGGTGAATCGGTTTTGAAACCACTGATTAGGTTTCTGCAGCGAACGGATTCTCCTCTAATGGTGAATGTATACCCATACCTAGCTTATAAACAATCATTCCCTTCGATTCCGTTGGATTTCGCTCTGTTTCAGCCGATTAACAGCCCTAAACGCCGGAGATACACAGATCCGTATAGTGGAGTTGCGTACACTAATCTGTTCGATATAATGTTGGATTCTGTTGACTCTGCTGTGAAGTCTCTGGGATTACCGAAGATTCCGGTGGTTGTATCTGAGATTGGGTGGCCGTCGAGTGGAGATCTTGGTGAAGTAGCTGCTAATTTGGAGAATGCTAGGGTTTTTAATCAACGGTTGATTGAGCATCTGAGAAGAGGGTGGAATAAGGTTCCTGTGTATATCTTTGCTCTGTTTGATGAAGATCAGAAAACTGGAGACGCCGTAGAGAAACACTGGGGATTGTTGTATGGTAACGGAACGAGGAAGTATGATCTGAATATCTCGCCGCCGATTTGAAGTTTGAACGTTAACAAAAGGTGACGAAGAAGATAATGATGGTATAGTTTGTTCATTTTCGTATATGGGCTTTTGTTTTTTGTTATGGGCCGTAGTAGAACATATTAGTCAACCGGGCTTTTTGTAAACCATAAAAAAATAGGAAATAAATAAGTCGGAGTATTTGAGTGATTGGACTGGTTTGTTCTTTCTTTGTCTCATATGTCACGTGCAGATATGACATAGATTCGTGGACTTTCGAGTCAATTTTTGTTATATCTAACAAGACATTTGTCACGGAATAACTCGGAAATGAAAAATTTCATCACGTTAAGGAAAGCTGTCGTCTATTTAAAATTATCTAACAATTTCCGATATTTTAATATACTTGATAAATTTAAGTCTGTGGTTTAAACCAAAAAAATATATTGATAGTTCAAATATAATGGTCCTTTTAAAACCATGAAAATTCCGAATTTTAGACCAATAATTTTCACGGGACCCGGAATCAGAAATTGGAACCGACATTGTTATGATATCTCGGTTATTAAGAGAGATTATAAATTGGATGTATATGTTTATTTTTTACTAATGTCTTCTATTTTCTGATAGATTGCTGACTTTTTAGGTTGACATACAAAAAAAAGATTTGACTTTTTCGAACCGCAGCATAAAAATCAGTGAAACAGTGATGACTTCTCCACTGAAAACGCAAGTGAGTGAGGGGAGATATTTGCGGAGGAAACAGCGGGAAAGCAGTGGTGGGTATAAAACTGGTGGCTTGTTCGGTGGCTGCATTATTCTGACCATGTGGGTCCATTGCCGCACTTTGTCTGTGTATCGTCGTAGAGGATGTTAATTATTGACTGATTATTTGTTTACTTGCTGAGGAAATTATTTTGTTTCATTCTTCAAAATATACACTGCTTCTTAATACACATAAGACCAAAGAACGTCCAAAGTCCTACAGTCTCTCACTCACATGGAGAGAAAACAACAAGAGTGTGTATATGTCCACCCTATCTATATTAACGATACGAACTGTCGTTTACGATGCACAATTCTATTTACAGTAAATATCAAATGCATTGAACCCATACTGTATATGTATATATTGCATGTGATTAATAAAAGTGATGAACTACGCAACAAATAAAACTAAATAGCTAGTAGTAATCCAAAGATGTTTTGTCTAGTGGTAAATAAAGATTGGAAGAAGTTTCATGATAGTAATAAACTTATAGTGGTCCATATGAAACTAGGTCAGTTAGATGTATTCATAATTCAGCTAGTCTTGTGGTTGACAATTTAAGTAAACTTGTAAATGTTAGTGCACATCACTTTTAAAAGAGTGTATACATTTTTATTTGGATTAGTTGTTTGGTGACTCAGTCTGTAACTTGAGTGCTATACAGTTGGAGAAGTGCAATATGTTTTCTTTTGTCAAAAAATATACTCCGAACCGAATTTAAACCAACCACTATTCATGAAAAAAAGGGAATCCATCTTGGGATCTTCCTTAATAATGAGTTAATAACCAATGAGTAGTATGAATGATGATGTATCGGTGATGATAATGAAAATGATGATGACAATATGGATAAATTGCTTTTATGTTTTTTTAATTGTTCTCCCATAAAGAGTTTGTGAGAATAAATCAGTAAACTCAAACTCAAAATCTAACACGCGCGAGACAAAAACCCGACCCGTGACCCGACTAAATCATAAGCGACCCGGAAACCCTGTTGTTGTATGTTTCCAATTATCGACAAACTCCCCAATGTTCCGGCAAACGCAAAACAAAACCGTCCTTGAGTATTCACCGGAATCAAATAATTACTCGCCGGAAGCGAAACATCTCCTCCGCTGAAATGAAACACAACCGTCGGAACTTTCACCGTCGTCATTCCAGAAAGATCAAAACACGTATCAAACAGAGAATACGACGGAGCACGTTTCAGCTTCGTCGCTCCGAGACGAAACGCGTCTCTAAACGCCACGTAAGCTGGTTGAGTCAGCCGAGTAACCGATGTACCGGAATCAATAATAACCCCGCCGTTTCCGACACCGTCAAGCTTAAACTGCGACTCCGAAACGCCGCGAACGCGTGAACCGCCAACGCTGATTCCAACAAGCTGCAAGTAATAAAACGTGTCGCGCTTCGGGTTCGTTAGTAACGGCGTGAAAACAGAGGTTTTCGGAACGGCGTCGTTTCCGAAGACGATAGTTGACGGCGGTTTAGAACCAGAACCGGAACTCGTCCGGTCAACCAAACAATAAGAGAATTTCCCGTTATAACGGTTTTTCGTCTGCGACGGAAAAGATAATCCTCCACGGCCCAAGCCCAACAGCCCAGCCGCACCAACAAACAAGCCTTCGTTATCATGACCGCAACCTAACGCCACGTGATCCACACGCGCGCCGTGGAACGTCAGCGTTTCGGTGGAGAAATCTCCTTCACTGAACGATCCGTCACCGTAATCCACTTCATAGAGACAAGTCTTGCTTTTACGGCTGACACATTCCGACGAGTCATCTAATCTCCGACAAAGACGAGATCCACATGGGACGGTTGCAAAAGTTTTAGATTTAGTCGGGTCGAAAATCGGGTCGGATTGGTTGTAACATACTACACAAGGAGAGCATTGAAGCCAAACGACGTCGCTTCCTGTGTCGAGTACCATGTAAATGTTAGTCGCCGGAGTTCCAACGCCTAACCTCATGAAATACTCTCCGCTTCCTTGTGAGAGACCGGAGATAACAGCGCCGCTAAATCCACCGGCAGAACGTGGTTTTCTTTTCGTAACATTCCGGCCAGCGGCGAGGCTGGTCAAGGATTTGACGCGGATAGAGTCTCTTTTAAGTCGGAGGTTGAAGAGGTCCGTCGGAGATGCGTCGGAGAAGGAAGAGAGAGTGTCGACGTGTGAGAGGTGGACGGAGAGTGTAGTTGTGGATTGGGATACACTGGTTAAGGACTCGGATTCAGGTGATGAGAGGATTTGGGAAGAAGGGAGAGTGTTGACGACGAGGGTGTTGTACTGGGGAGAAGAAGAGGCGGAGGAGAAAGAGAAGAAGAGAACAGCGACGGAGAAGATGAGGGTATTTACGACCTTTCCCTCCATCGGAGATTTAAAACAAAAAAAAATAGGGATGAATTATTTTTTTACTATTGTCACAAGGATCTGTATAGAGTTTGGTCTACAACTACAAAGCATATAAAGGCAAATGAAGCTCGTGTGTGAAAGTTTACTTTACTTTAATTATTACTAGGTGGGGTGTCCGCACCCTGTGCGGACAAAAATTTTGTTAGAATAATATTTTTCGTCTTCTCTATACATATTCATTCTCTTCTTATCTTATACTATATATATATATATATATATATATATATATATATATATATTAGTTAAATATTTTTCCAACTACCGATGTGAGACTTACTTTTTATTAAAATTTCATTAAGGGTATGTTGGTAATTAACCTTGTGAGAATCTGGTGCATTCTCACTTCTCTCTTCTTCTTCCTATTCTTCTTGTTCTTCTATTTTACTTAGTTTAGCTCTTCTTCTGGTCGTAGCTAGAGTTCTCCAGTTATTGCTATTCACACTCTTCCGCTTCTTCCTCTTCTGGTCGTAGCCAAAGTTTTCCAGACATTGCTATTCATACTCTTCCGCTTCTTCCTCTTCCGGTCCTAGCTAGAGTTCTCTCTCTCTCTCTCTCTCTCTCTCTCTCTCTCTCTCTCTCTCTCTCTCTCTCTCTCTCTCTCTCTCTCTCTCTCTCTCTCTCTCTCTCTCTCTCTCTCTCTCTCTCTTGTTCTTCTTCTATATTCATTCTCTTCTCATCTTACCCTATATTAGGGAATTATTCTTCCGATGTGGGACAGTTTTATTAAAATTTCATTGTATCCTCGTCATTAACCTCCTAAAACGCTAATGAAAGTTTGTTTCTTATGGTTTGATCGTTTATCTAAGATATGATATCTGTGAGACTTAGTTATGAAGTTATTATCGAAAGTGATTATATAGGAAATTCATCCGAAATATAACTTTTTCCGTGGAAGATAAGTTAGATAAATCCAACATATTTACTTTTAAGATAAATCCAACTTTTTCGTAAGATACATATAGAATATTTGTTAAGTTTGATTATTATGTTAAGTATATTGAAAGATAACTACTATTTGTCAAGCATTTGTGGAAAATAATTAGCATAAATCTTACATATTTACTTCTTTCGAAGATATATATCAAATATTTGTTAAGAATATTGGAAGATAGTTACTAATTCTGAAGTTTGATTATGTTAAGATTCATACGTAGTTTACTTTTCCTAGATAGGATTTAACTACGTAGTTTACTTTTCCTACATATAAACTCCTAGGAATAATGTTAAGTTTGTTTTATTTCCTGGACAATAAGTTTCATGAATCCTAAGTATTTACTTTTAAGATAAATCCTATTTTTTCATACATATCGAATATTTACTTTCAAATATTAGTAAATATATTAAATGTAGCTATTATCGTAATTAGAAAATTTTCTATATCGAAAATAGATAACTACTATATATTTGATAAGTATTTAAAATTTCAATAATGATAATATTTGGAAGTTTACCTTTAAATATAATGGAGATAATTACTTTATATTTCATAAAGAATATGGAAATATATTTCATATATCAAAATTAGATAACTACTATATATTTGATAAGTATTTTAAATTTGAATAATGCTCATATTGGGAAGTTTACCTTTAAATATAATATAGATAATTATATTATATTTCATAAACAATTTGGGAATTAACCATTATCATATAATGGAGATATTACTTTAAATTTGATAAACAATTTTAAAATCAATATAGACTTGACCATATCGATCTTGGTCACACCAGAATAGTCAAGAGATTATGTCCCTAATACGACAATATTTTAAAAGAGAAAGTTAACATAACCTTGAGGACTCGATTTTAGAAAAATTAACATAACCTAAAAGGCTCGATTATCTCTCTCTCTCTCTCTCTCTCTCTCTCTCTCTCTCTCTCTCTCTCTCTCTCTCTCTCTCTATCTATCTATGTTCTTCTTCTATATTCATTCTCCTCTTATTTGACCCTATATATATTAGTTAATTATTTCTCCAACTACCGATGTGAGACTTTTTATTAAAATTTTCATTAAAGGTATCTTGGTCATTAACCTCGTGAGAATGAATCTAGTGCGTTTTCACTTCTCAATTATAGAATTAGATGGACCGACTTTCTTTTTCTATACCGAGTAAAATAATTATTACGAAATTATTGACTTTATTCCCACACTTCCTACTAACTAACTTCATTAGACGACAAAAAAACTTCTATTAATTTTTATATAATCAAGATAAAATAAGTTTAACTCTGAAGAACTGTACAAAAATGGTTCCATGGTCTAGTGGTTAGGACATTGGACTCTGAATCCAGTAACCCGAGTTCAAGTCTCGGTGGAACCTTGTTTATCTTTTGTTACTGTTTTGGTACATTTTATTGAGAACTAAGCCCATGTTTATTGCCAATATATGGGCTTTAAAGGCCCAAATAAAATATATTGAGGGCTTTAAGAAAATATCTCTTTTATTTCAATATTAAATAAACAATAAAATGTGAGCTCGTTGGGTTTTAACTCAACAGCCACCTATGGCCCATGGATAGTAAGAACTTGGACAAGAGCATGGAACAAACAGTTTCATAGTTTAGATCATATACTAATTTTTCTTGTTAACAGTATAAACTAATCTTAGAAATCAAATATGTAAAAGTGTTTTGTCTTTTGGCTGTTCTTTATTTTCCATTTATAATCGTAACAAATTGATCAATCCCTTGTCAAAGTCGTGATGTACCTTTAACATTTGACACCAGTACATAAGTTTGGAAATTTTATGGAGCAACCGTTTCACTTTAAAAAGATGGGCTGGATTTTGGTGATTCACAAAAATAAATACTATACGAGATACAAATTTGTATACCATTGAGATAAAATAATCGAAATTACAAATATATAGGATTCGATTTCTGAACGAAAGAAAAACGGACATATTAATTGTTAGTAGAATTAATAAACGGTTGAATAGTGCAAAACTGTAAGAAAAAACTATTAGTGAAATCTGTTAGTAAAAACTGTTAAAAAATGAGACTAACCGCTTTTATTATAGCTTTTGATACCGTTTTTTGTAATTGATAATAAGTAAAATGGTACATTTCTAACCGCATCAGTTAAATGTTATCAACCAAACCCATAATATTTATACAAATTAAAACCTAAAAAATAATAGACAACACAAAAAGAAAGTTAATACGAGCGGTACTATAGTTGTAGTTGTGGTTGTGATGTATTTATTCTGAGTTTCTGACTAATCTTCCTCAACAAAAGAGTATGGTTTGACTTTTTTCAGTTTTAAGACATATGGTATGGTTGTACCAAAATATCTAGCGGTTGGATTTGATATTCAATGATAACTACATAACATATATTTAAGAATCCATTGTCTTCTTCCTAGAACGATCATAACCACCAACAAGAACATTTGTTATTATGGGGACTGAAAAAGATGAAGACGATGAAGAGGAGATGATAGTAACATCCAAACATCAACTTGTCTTACAGTACAGATCTTCACCAGTAATAAGTCACCAAGTGTCGTTGTCACTCTTGTCTTCTCCTGATGATTTATCTCACTCTCGCGCTTCGGTTCCTTTCTCATGGGAAGAAGAACCTGGTAAGCCTAAACAGTACCATACTGTTCTTCGAGTTCCTCCTAGTTACCCTAAACGTCTTCGTTTGCCTCCGAGGCTGCTTCTTTCTAATGAACTTTCCAAATCGCCACTTGCTTTGGATCGTTATGATCGTGTTGCCGGGTTGAAACGGTGGTTATGGTGGAAGAAAGATAGAGATGATGCGGATGGAAGGTGCAGTTTTGTGTTTTGGTCGGAGAATGGAAATGATAGGAAGATCACAAGAACATCAAGTCGTCTCCATTGTCTCTCTGACATCGCTAGTTGTTACTTATGGGTAAAGTAACCTTTTAATTTGTTTATATTCTATGGTTTTGAATGGTAACATCGGTCATATCGGACTAAATTATAAGCATACTAAACTATTTGGTTTTTGGACGGACAGAGTCTATTGCAGACCAATATCTTTTTTGGGTTCGAATGGTAAATGCGGTCACAATAGATTAATTTAAGTGCGGATTAGAGCACTTCATTTTTTGGAGTGGATAATAATCCGCTGCGGACCATATTTATTTGTTCATAAAACTAGTTCATACTTAGTCCGCAACGGATTGATTTTATTTTTTTTGTCCGACTATTCTACACCAATTATTGTGAATGGTAAATAAAGCGGTTTTGACATCTCGCGGAATAGTCCGTCTTAACCGCTGCACCATTCAAAACTTTTGTTTATAAAAATGGACCGTATTTGATCCGCAACAAAAAATTTTATTTGTTTCAAACTGTTGCGGATTAAAAACCGTAAATAGTAAATAAAAACGGTCTATTTTATTCATGGATTAATCCCACGTTGACTGCTGTTATCATTCAAAATCTATGTGTGAAAATGTTAGACATACGTCACATATCAATGTTTGTATCTTCGTTGGTTTTGTAGGAAGTTCCATGGAAGAAGAAGAGGCTGAAAAGAGATGACTTTTAAAAGGAGATGATGAGTCCATCAATTGTCACCCTAGAGTGATTACATCGTCGGTTACTAGTCTTGTGGACCAAGTAATTATATGGGCTTTTATAAGGCCTTACATACTGGCCCAATAAATCAACTATCGAATTCTGAAGTTTACTTTACTTTTTAATGATCGAGCTGGATTCGAAGGTATAGATAGTTGCACAATAGATATATGATATATCACATGGAGAACATGTTGCGCGATAAAGTAATGTGGGTCATATGCAATGGACAAATAATGCATAATTAGTGGCTAGGAGGATGTGATTCTTTCAGATGCGATCATCATTACATCAAAGTTGGTCCAATAAATTAATCTTTTTGTGTATAAAAAGTTACGAAGTTCGGTGGCTACGATTTTCAAAACATTGTTTTTGTATTCTGTATTCAAAAAGCCTAGAATATGATTTTTTTTTTGCCATCTAGAATATGAATATAAACCTTGAATAAGCCGTAAATTAGCATGAGAAAAGAAGAAAAAAACAAGCCAAAATTGAAAATATTACCAATACCATAACAATTAGGTTCTTAAGCTCAATAATATAAATGGGCCAAATATCATAATGGGCCCGACGATATAAAAATAGCGTTTGCTTCTACCTAATGGCGGTGGTAACTGGTAAACCACGAGACGTGGTAGGTTGTTTAAGGCTGGAGAAAAACGGCATGCATGGTGAACCTAGCAGCACTAAACGACACGAGAGAGGCTGTTTGTGTAGGAAAGACAGGTGTCAACATCAGGAAAGGGAAAGGATTTAATCAAAGAAACAGTCCTTAAATTTATAAAAAGATAAATATTTCAATCACACCCCTCAAAAGTGGGACCCATCCACTTCCTTTTTGTCGCTTCCTGTCGGTCCTTCTATAACTCTTCTCCAAACTCTCATCTTCTGAATTATTTGCATAGATAACCAAACTTTTTTTGAACATATACCCAAAGTTTTCCTATGATTAATTTTATTTTCTCTAGCTATTGATTGTATCAATATGAAAACGCCTAAATTGTGATGACCAATTGTAACTGTTATGCTTTCATTAAATCATTTTAGTATGTCAAGTTTCTTGGGCTTCCAACCTAAAACCAATTGGTGATAAGTGGATTGGCCCAAGTCCCTTATATATTAGTCATTATCATTCCCAACTTCCAATGTGGGACAATTACCACACACTCTCTAGAGATTAAGGCCTCATAGCCCATTAATCCCTACAATATCTCAATACCTCCCCTCGAGATAATGGTCCTTCTAGCCATTAATCTCGACAGACCATCAATCCTAGGGTCCGAAGGCATGGGCCACTTTCGGGCCGGGTTACGAGAGTATGTGGGTCAGGCTCTGATACCATGTCAAGTTTCTTGGGCTTCCAACCTAAAACCAATTGGTGATAAGTGGATTGGCCCAAGTCCCTTATATATTAGTCATTATCATTCCCAACTTCCAATGTGGGACAATTACCACACACTCTCTAGAGATTAAGGCCTCATAGCCCATTAATCCCTACAATATCTCAATAAACAGATTCGCTGTCTCCTTCACATTCTCCTCCACCTCCTTAGATTCGATCTTCTTCTCCGATTCATCCAATGAAACCGTCGTCCCGGCGTCCGGAGCCGTGCAGAAATTAGTAACTCGAGGCCAAGAGCTTCGATGAAGTTGGTGGTGATGGTTATAAACTGCGGAGACTCGAAGAGATGGAGAGATTGCCGCAACCGTCGTCGGCGTCTTCGATGTAGAGGAGGAGAAGTAATGGCGACGGAGAGGAATCGATGAGATTTGGACGGCGAGAACTCCAGCCTTCATTTTCAGACCACCGGAGAAAATCGCTATCGTCGCCGCCATGGATTTAGCTAAGATCGCTGTTCAGTGTTCTCCCTCTTCTTCCTCACCATATCTGTAACTGAACTTGTTAAACCGAATTCGGTTCGGTTATTCGGTAAAAACTAATTTCGGTTATCAATTCAGTTCGATTGGATCACTTCGATAAATTTTAAATTTAATTTTGATTATTGATTCGATTCGGTTTGGTTTATCAAATCGACCAGTTTACAATTTTTTGTTATAAACCAAAATAAATCAAATTTTTAACTAAAATACATAGAAATTTCCTAACCATATCATATTACTCGAATTTAATCGAAAACATTTGGATTTGACCGAATTTAACCGTTTTTCAAAAAAAAAAAAAAAAAAAAAAATCGGTTAATTCGATATTCAAATCGTATGAAAATTCATTTATTTTCGGTAATTTTTTTGAAACCCGGAAAAAACCAAAACGAAGTCCCAAGGTAATCTAGCATCTATTATATATAAACCTCGGAGGATCCCTTCTAAAGGTAATTTTTTCCTCAAAGCAAGAAGCTTTACACAACTGCTTATCTTCTTTAATGGAGTTTACTAAGTTGTAAGATAATTCATGTTCAATGCAAAAACATAGTTTCTTAAACAGACACTGAAGGATTCAAAGAAATGTTAACGACAATCTCAACTCCCAAGAACAGTATATAAGACGAAACGAAACAGAGCAAAAAACAGAGAATCTGAATCAGTAATCATCTCCCTTAGAAATAACTTCTTTGCAAGTAGGTCGCAGTAAAATAGTGTGCTCAAACTGTGATACATAGCTTCCCTTCACATCACACAGAGGAGGGTACGGCTACAAAAAACAAAAACAAGAACAACAAGATTCAGCTCTTTTGTCTCCTCAAGACTCATTCAGACTGGTGTGTTACCTGAACAATGCCAGCGTCGCAGAGATTCTTTAGAGCCATTAAATATTTGGTCTCACCAATACGGTCCAAATAACGTCTGCAGAAAGCTAGAGTCGAGAAATTATTGTTGATAGTAGCAAGGAGTTGTTTAGCTCTAGGTAACCTCAACGGGACATGGCCAACATCAAAGTTCTTCATGTAGTGACTACATTCTAAGTCTTCTCTCACAAGTCCTTTACCTGTAATACAAACCACAAAACAGAGGATCAATCATTGGTGAATCTCGAAAGTTACAATGTCTCTTTCTTTCAATAGCTTACCAGTTGATCCAAATGTTTCAATGGCATAAAATTCACCCTCTTCCATCTTTGTCTGCTCGCCTCCTTTAACAATAGGAACTGATTTCCCAGCATGTATCTGATAAGGTCCTATGCTATGCCCGTTCAAGTTCCGGATACTTTTAACTGCCAAAAAGGACAAAACATCAATATTGAAACACTCATGTAACAGTGGTTATTAGATTTGACACTGGATATCAGTACCTGGGAAAACCTTTCCATTGATCTCAACCTCATAAGACTCCATGACCTCCTGTATTGCAGCACCAATGTCGCAGAGACGAACATCGATTCCAGCTTCCTAAACCAGCCAAACAGGTTAAGAGTAATAACTATGGGGTTCAGTACAAGTCAAAGCCTTAATGAAACTTATAAGCTCGAAACTCAGTTCGATTTCCACTGTAACGAAAGGACAATTAAAGAAACTGAGTAGAACAAAGCACTACATAAATGTTTCATCCTACTAGTAGTTGTACATGATAAAGCAGTGGATATTAGTCAAAAGAACAATCAGCACCTTGATACCGGTATAAGTAGCTTCACGAGAGGCTGCTAAGAGAGGATCAAACATAGGATTGAACGCAACTGTAAATGCACAGTCAATGATATGTCCTGCCAAAAACAAAGAAGAGATGATCAATTCTATCTGACATTTGTATAGAGGAAAAGAAGTTTGCCGTCATACCATCAATATGTGTTCCAAAATCCAATTTCATAACATCGTCGTACTGAAGTACAGTCTTATCTCCGGTGTTTGGAGTCCAATGAGCAGCAACCCTGGAAGTTAAAAAAGCCATTAAAGAAACATGACTACTAAAGAAGATGAATTGTTGATAGAAAAAGAAAGTTATAACGAACCAATTCAAAGAGCATCCTGTAGGGAATGCAATACCAGCTTGAAGACCATTCTCTGATATCAGCTTACGAACAGTATTCTCCAGGGTCTCGCATATATCAGTCATCAACATTCCAGGCTTCACTATGCTTCTGACATATTTCCGAACCTGGCGATGAACTTCTGCAGCCTGGCGTACAGAGTTATATATTGGCTTCTGCAAACGCTCCAACTCTCTCTTCTCTTCAGATGTTGCTCTCCACAAATTACTACATTACAGAGATCAAGACCAAAATCTTAGTGTGATTAAGGTAAAAAGTGGAAGAGTCTCGACACGAAAAAGACCAAAAATCCAATAGATTCAACAGATGAAAATATTGTATGGACTAAATCTACACCTATTGCATGCTATAACATATAAAAGATTGAAGGACAGTAAATAGAGTTGTTGTATGAAACTTACTCATCCTTATACTGTTGGATTTCACCTTCAGGAAACTCTCCAGATGGGAAAAGCTCAACAACAGGGATTGAAGGTGGATCAGTCTGTTGGAGCTTCTTCCTGCAACATAACCGAAACTATCATTAAAGCAAACACCAAAAATTGCAAATTACAAAAACATTTCTTACTTGCTTTTATTCTTTTTCTTCTTCTTCTTCTTCGTCGAAGTCTCAGCTTCAAAGAACCAAAACAAGAAGTAATATATTAACCAACCACACACTCATAAACTAGTCGATTTTGGGAACAAATGGATCAATCTAAAGCCATCAAACCTCAAGGCCAAACTCAAAAGGACAAGTCTTAGAAAGCTAGTTCTTTTGACGGAATTTATCTCGGGAAATGATTGTTTATCATGAATCTAAACATTTCAAAACTCCAAATTTCCACAATCTACTTAATCAATAACACAGAGAGATAATTTTTCTCCTAATGGGTACGTGAATTAGAGACGCAGAAACTCTAAAACTCATAAACTTGTCGATTCTCAGAACAAATGGATCAATCTAAAACCATCAAACCTCAAGGCCAAACTCGAAAGGACAAGTCTTAGAAAGCTAGTTCCGTTGTCGAAATTTATCTTGTTTACCAATAATCTAAACAATACAAAACTCTAAATTTCCACCATTTACTTAATCAATAACACATAAAGATAGCAAAAGGATCCTTTTTTATCCTAATGGAGTAATGGGTACGTGAATTAGAGCCGCAAGAACTCTAAAACTACGTGATCAATCAGAACATCAAGAGTAAAGTATTCACCTTTGCTTCCATCTTCTTCATCGTTCTCTTCCTTTCCATCTTCTGTAATCTCAAGCTTCTTTGACAGCTCAGACTCCAATTGTTCCTCCTTTCCTTTAGAGGATTCGGCGCCGCCATTGTCTACCACGGGAGCTACAACAACTTCTGGGTTTTCGCTCGCCATATTCAATTGACTCTTTGCAATAATCGTACAACAAAATCGATTAAAAGAATCGGAGAAAGGTAATGCACTCGAGGAAGAAGTAGACAAGTTCTACAAGTCTTTCCCTTTTACCCTTTACACTCTCGGTCACCTCCGATACTTTTTTCGTCTTTCGTTTGTGGAAGCCCTCGAGATTTTTGCGAATTTGCAAAATTACACACGTATACTAATATTGTTTTCATTAACACCCCATATTATGTCAACTCAGTTCTGATCCTTATTGGGCCTTACCGACATCTGTTCATGGGCCAAGTTTCGTGTTAATTAGTTGGTTAATTATAGGCCGGGAACCAAATAACCGAACCTAAAATAACCCGAAATAAAAGAATAATAATAATAGAGGACGGACGATTCCCCTTCTTCACACATCTCAATCCTTCAGAAGGGTGAATCTTTTTTCCGATCCTTTCCGGTCTTCTAGTTTGTTTATAGGTTTGCTTCACCCTTGTGGCGACTTGTCTCTTCCGATTTCTGATCGGACTGCGGCTTCCGGGGTGTACCGGACTTCTCTCTGATTGGAACATGACTTGTTTTGCTTATGTTTATATCGTCGTTTTCCAATCAGCTTTACCGATTCTGCTTAGGAGTCGGTGATCTTAGATCCACTGGGCTCTCCTTCCCGTCGGCAGCATCTTCGTCCCCTCCCGTTCACCCTTCACTCGTCAATGGCGTCGGCAGGAAATTGTCCCCGATTTTGACGACTTTGGTATGATTGTGGAGTGGTTAATCCCTTCATCTGTTAGCTCTGTCGGCGTGTTCTATTGGATCGAGATCAGATGGTATCCGTGGAATGCAGCGTCGGAAGTTTGCCGGTGGCCGGCGATTCCTTTTTCAGTCGTGCATGGCGGGCGCTTTCTGAAGACGACACGTGGCCTTTGTTTGCACAGGATCGTCACACGTCTCGCATCAACGTGTTCGATTGAGCCCTAAACTCTTCGGTTTCACTATGGGCTTGGGTTCGGCCCCCTTCCTTTGTATTATTTATATATTCTGCATCCATGTACCATGTACTGTTGCCCTTATCAGTTGGGCTTTTAATGAATTTTAGTCAGTGTTAAAAAAAAAAAATAACCCGAAATAATATTTTGGTTCAGTTTTGGCAATAATAAAATTATTTATTGGAAATTGGAGAACCGCGGTATTGATTTTTTTTTTTCCGTATAAATATTTTTCATTTATAACGAATGTCGATTACTCAACTAAATCAACGGAAAAATGTATTGAGGAAAAGACTTCGATTCCCCTTGAAGTAGGGGGTTTCAGTGGGAACGAGATCAATCAATGAAGGGTCAAGAGGAAGAAGAAAATAAGACTAATCTGGATATTCCCGAAGATGCTTGACTTGATACGTTTTTGGAATGCATTTTTGGAATACTAAAGCGGGCTATCAAACAACGATATTAGAGACAAAAGCCCAAATAAAGGAGACAAACTTAAACAGAAACAAAAGCTAAACAAAAATATAGCAGCAGCCGAGGCATCCAAGAAACAGGATCACGATCAGTCAAACAAGGCACTCAAGGAACATGAATCTCATTGATAGAATTTAAGAGTATTAAGAGATTAGAGAGAAAGAGATTAGAGAGATTTAGAGAGAATAAGTAGAGAATAGTCTCCAAAAGTGTATATTTGATATTAGTCAATAGAGACTCTTTTATAGAATTACAAAGTAAAGTAACTAGGTTTAGAAGTTGAAAAATAGCCGTTGGAGATAATGTGGTTTTTGGAGAGGAGAGAGAGTTTGATTAAATTAACATCCAGACTTCAGTCTTCCACTCCAGACTTCACCCGTCCATTCTAGACTTCAGCCTTCCACTCCAGACTTCAGCTTTCCACTCTAGACTTCACTTCTTTTAGATAAATTTGGTCAATACTCATGAGATGAGAACAAACCGGAGAATAATCCAATGTCGAAATTATTGAGGTTGATCCACCGACGCTCTGAAAAGTTTTCAACCTAGAGCCACGAGGAAACCGAATACAGACCAAATAGAGGAAGACGAAAGAACACACCATTAACCAATTGACGACCGACGATACGATGCAAGAAGAGTAAAGAACCAACATCCTAAATAATATAGATTGGGATGGAGAATCCATGCTACCCAAAGTTAACCTTAACAAATAACTGCAACCAAGAACGAAGCCAGAACTCGCAGAACTACGAACTACTCTACAGCGAGCAAAAACCTCCAAGGCTAAAACCAGAGACCAAGATCAGACCAAAGAACCTCAAGGCAAAAACTAACCATAACCTGCTAACCCAGAACCAACCTATATCCACAACTTAAATGAGAGCCACTAGCTAAGACCGGAGAAGTTACTAAACCGCCAAAACCAAATCGGACCAGACAATAACCATGTAACCGAACCTGGAGGGAGAGGCCAAGGAAGCCGCCGAAGAGAGATGAAACTGCAGAAACGAAGGAGGGACAGAGGAGGAGAAGAGGAATACCTCACACCCCTTATCACAAATGTCATAGCCTTGAAACCACAAACAAGAGAGAACACGGCTTTTCTACAGAGCAACCAAGGCAGAGTACAACCGGCAAGACCAAGGAAGAGCAAGAGAGACGGCCGTCACCGGAGCTCCGAGAGCATCAAACACAAGGAGAAAGAGACTTCAGATCTGCGACTAGAGACAAGAGGAAAGGAGACAAAGCGGTAGTCGGAATATAGAGCACGATACAGAGGTCCCTCCTCTGGCGGCGGTAAAAAGCACCGCTCGCCGGAAAGGGAGATCGGAGGAGAATACGCAGACGAAGGAAAAAAGGTACGCAGAGAAGAGAGAGAGGAATTAAAGAGACAAAAGTGGATTTTGAATACCAGTTGACCGCGGTATTGATTCAATTCTGATTCTTATCTACAAACTAAAAATAGAAGAACCCAACATATATAAAATCTATTAATAATATATGGGTTTGGTTAATGACTTCTTGTATTAACATTTTATCTCTGGAATATTTTACAGTGTTCTAGATAATTTTTAACATTTCACGTACATTATTGGATTTTGGGTCGTTTCCAAATCAGGTTTTTAGAAGTTTCGCGTCCAACATATATAAAAATATAAGACCCATTTAAAACGTATATTTTGGGTCGGATTCGGATCGGTCCTAAGAGTTTTTGTCTCTCTAAACCAAGTTGAAAATAAAGAATTAGCACAAGCACTTATTGTTGCTTCCAAGGTTATGAACAACATTACACAAAACGTTGGAAACTATATGTCAAAGGTTAGTAAAATATATCAATCTCAAGAATTACCAACAAAGTTTTTAACTTTCAATACATTTTGCAGGTACAAGAGATGGAGAGTTTGGTATCAAGATTAGCAAGAGTGAGTAGAGAAAAAAAGATCATTGACATTAGATTAGAAGATTGTGGACTCCAGCTTCTTAAAACACAAGATTTTAAAAGCATTTACATTTGAGGTTTCTTATGAGGAACCCCAATAAAAAATAAAAATATTATTATATTAAATAATATTATTTTAGTAGAAGAGTTTCTACAAATTCTTGGAAGAAACTCTTAGTGGGAGTTCTAAAAATTTGAAAAAAACTCTCCTACTAAAATGATTTTATTGAAGATAATATTATTTTATTTTATTTTAGTTGGGGTTTTTCTGAAAAATTCCAATGGAGATTCTCGAATGTACTTCAACTTCACACATGTACAGATTAACCATCATCCTTTGTTTTTATATAGTTTTAAATTGCCTTTTTCTTGTCTTTTTTTTGTTCTGCAGATTGAAGAATGTTCTCTGAGGAGTCAAATTATGCAGCACCAAAAGAAGAGTCATGTTACTAAGTGAACACAACTCATGTTCTGTTGGTAGAGATTTAGTTGAAGCAGATCAGCATAAAGTTTGAGACTTTGAAAACCCAATTCACAGTAAGCATAAAGGGATTGCATACTCAAGTCATATAATCATAAACGTTTCATATCCACGAAATCAAAAGAAAAAAGGATAGTCATCTAATACCTTTTAATTATAATTTTTTATTTTCTTTCAAAAAGCAGAATTTTGAAAACAGATAAAACTAAGTGAGATTTTAATCTACCATAGTAAAACATCTTTTCTAGCTACTTTTAAAAATAGAAAAACTTATTTTGTAAAACTACTATTTTCTAACTAATACAAAAATTCATGTTTCTTGCCTTTTGTAAGATCTCAACTCGGTCTATCCAAAGATAGAAAGAGTTTTAGGGTTTGTAATTAGGGATTCTAAAAGAAGGATTAATGAATACGGTGAGATTTAGGAAATTAGGGTTAAAAGCCGATGTTTCCGAGATGGAAGCCGGTAAAGAAAACTGTGAAAGTCGCCGGAGAGATTTTTAGGTTTAATTGGCTCTAAAGTCTCTCAGGCTGAAATATTAAGAAAAGCGTATTCTTTATTGATCAGCGGGGTTCCCTTTTATAAAGTTACAAGTCGGTTTAACATATAAGGAAATAAAAGATAAATACGAATATTTCTTAAAATTTCGGCTTTATCTTGATATGGAATATTTCCGTATTACTGAAGTCGCCGCGCGGCGCCTTTGCCTCAACACTTTCTAAACCCTAATGTAAGCCGGTCATCCATAGTTCGGTTTAATCTAAGTTTTACCGCCTTGGACCTTTTACCGACTTTCCATTCTGGGCCGACCTAAACTCATGAATAGACCTTTTAGGAAAATGCTAATCTTGATTCCAACACTTTTTTCGACACCAAAATGTTACTATGGAGGCATAATAGAGTGTGTTGTTGGTCTCTGTTTAAGTTTGATGGTTTGAACAATTAGCTCATCTAGTTTTAGCTGTTTTTATGGCTTGGTTGATACTCTAGTTTTTTGTATGTATGTCTTTTCGTTTTGATATTTAGTATGTGGAAGATTTGTATTAATTTAGGATGGTCGAGTTTCTCTCTCTTTGAGAGAAGGTGATCTCCGGTTCGCCGGCATCGCCTCCGGTCTGCGGCGATTCTTCCTATCTCCTCCGCCGATCGAGTTTTTTTCTGATTACCCTCTCTTCTCTCTTTCAAATCTTTCAGAGGCGGTTGTCTTTTTTCTCGATGCTTATGGATCTCGACTTCGCCGGCTCTTCGGTGATTCCCTTTCGGTCTTTTGTTTTCGTTTTGTTCCGATCGAGGTTTCTGGTTGGCTTTAGCTCTCCTCGCCTCTGATCGTAATAAACCCAGGTACTTTCTATGGCCGACTACTTTTCTGACTTATCGGACTCTTCCCGGGTTTGTCCCGGCGTTCCTCGCGCCATGCGAGGCTCTCGATCTTGCACCCTTTCTCTCTCTCGCGCCGTCCTCTCCTTTTCCGTTTGGCGGTGCTCTGCTCTATCTCCTCCGGTGACTAAGATTAATATCGCGGTCGTGCCCACTGCTTTAGAAGACAAGCACTAAGTGGATCCTGTCGGGATTTATCTCCGACGGCGGCGGCGTCTCTTGGCTCGGCGGTTTTGTGTGGAGTTTCCTCTTCTGTTTTTCATTTCAGGGGCTTGGATGGTGCTATTGGGATGTTTAGATCGGCAAACGGTTCTTCCCAGTTTCGGTGAGGTGGTTCCGGCGAGTTTCGCTTCGTGTTCTTCGGCGAAGGGTTGGAGCTCTCTGGCGGTGGTGGTTCTGTTGCGTGTTGCAGAGGATGCATGCCGGCGATGTCCTGGTTCCGACACGTGGCTGTGCGTGTCACGTTTAGCTTATCCCTTTGCAATTTCTCATCTGTTCATTGTTCTGGGCTAGGCCCGTTTGTAAATTTTACTCGGTCCATGAATATACCTGTTGACAAAAAAAAAAAAAGATTTGTATTAATTTTACCGTTTTAATTTCTCGTTAATAATTTGGGCTTTGACTTCAGATTTTTGAGATTTGTACTATCAATTGGATTCAGCTAGTAATAATAATTAAATTCAGCAAAAAATAATTATCCAATCAAAATTTTTGGAAAATAAAGTTTCTAAAAATTAAGGAACCTGTTTTTTAAACTACCCCTTCCTAAATAATATCAAAATCAATGGCTCACCCCTTCCCTCCACCAATAATCGTAGTAGATCATTTTTTTGTGATGTGATAAATATTGTTATTTTAAAACGTTAAAAATAACTACTATAAATTATAGAAAACCCCACTCATAAATCATTTTTAATAAAAACTTATAGACAAAACTAAATAAATCACCAATAAATAAGAAAACACTCACCACTCAAACATTAACAAATATCAAACCTCTTAGATTTTGTTACATTTTTCAGAACAAGAAAAGAAAAAAAAATTAAATTGGGTCTTGACCCGACTTCCAAATTTTTTTTTTTTCATCAAAGGGATTTATATATGAAATATTTGACCGAGACAAAGCCCGTTCATGGTTAGTACATCCTGGCAATACGATAGCCACTACAAGAGAAGAAACCTTCTCACAACAAAATCTACCCGAACATCCCAGCCCACGGCCAAAGGAATACCAAAAAAATTACCACCCAAATCAGACAGAGGATCTAACTCTTTCGCCCTCAAACAAGCTCTTCAACCACAAAGGGAAGCCAGCAGCCACATACGACTGATTAAAATGCGGCAAGGTAGCACTCTGAGCAATGAAATGAGCTCCTCTGTTTGTTGCTGGCGGTTCTACCACACATTTCCAATCCAAAAAATTATCCAGCCCTTCAGTTACTAAAGATAGCTCAAACCTGAAGGATGGCCAAGCTTTGGGTATGTTAACCGCATTGATTAGATCAGAGCATGATGAAGAAGCAAAAATCAACTTCTGCAATCCTAGGCTGAGCATACTTTCAAGTACCCATCTAAAAACAATCAACTCTCCTTCCTTCTTTGAACCAACATTACTAAAACTCCTCCTGCTATGGATCACGACAGCACCCTCACTGTTTCTAACCACCCAACCTGCACCCAAAACCCCTTCTTTTTTGTTTAGCACCATTCCAAAGTTACATTTACTCCACAAACACGGTGGGGCCTTCCAAGTTTTGGCCGCACACATGACAGATCTCTGTTCGGAACGTTCACACTCCTCTTCGACCTGTTGAGCAAGGAACCAGAACTCGGCCTCTTTGAAAGCCTTCTCACAAATGTCAACTGCCGAGAACATGACTCCTTCAAAGATAAAGCCATTCCTATTTTTCCACAAAAACCAGAGAATCCAAGGCCAAACTCTTCTATTCTCCACACTAATGTGTTTCATCATCTTCACAGAGAAGAGATATTAGAAATTAACAAATATTGAAGAAGGATGGAACCCGTTTTCTGGACAGGGGATGTTTGACAAGGCCCAAGTTTGCCTAGCTATCTCACAAGAGAAAAGGATGTGGTTTATTGATTCTCCCTCAAACCCACAAGACTGACAACGAGAATCCACCTTCAAATTTCTAGTTAAGAGAAGCTCGGCAACTGGAAGTGCCTCACTAAGAGACTTCCATAGAAAACAACAGATCTTTGGAGAAGTAAGAACTTTCCAACAGCTTGCTTTAAGGATGTTAACAGATGGGGCTCTCTCCGCCTCAATCTGGCAAACAGGTTTGTTGAGCTGAGAGTGAAGCCAATAACCTGACTTAACGGAATACTGCCCGCTTTTGTTGAAACGCCAAGTCCAGAAATCTTCTCTATCACAGACCGGTTGGTTTTTCATGAGAATTTCCACATCACCCGGAACAAAAACCTCTTCTAGTGCATGCTTGTTCCACCTTTTTGTTGAAAAGTCAATGAGCTGAGAAGCCAACAAATTGACATTGAAAGTGTAGTTTTTAATCCACGGAGCTCGAAGCATCTTACCATCGTCAACCCATTTGTCTATCCAAACCCTTATCGATGCTCCATTACCCACGTTGAGCTTCAGGCCTTCCACTAGGAGATCCCTGCCAAATAAAACACTACGCCAGGCATAGGATGGACGGACTCCAATCTTTGATTCCAGGAAAGTAGAGTTGGGGAAGTAACGGCTCTTTAAAAAGGTGGCAACTAGGCTGTCCGGTTCTTGTAAGAACTTCCAGGATTGTTTGGCCAACATTGCTTGGTTGAAACCAGCAACATTCCTGAACCCCATACCACCAAACTCTTTTGGAATGCAGAGCTTCTCCCATGAGACCCAATGAATCTTCTTTTGATGATTAGAAGCATTCCACCAATAATTCGCCATGATGCTTGAAAGAGAGGCACAAACAGTCTTAGGGAGCTTAAAACAGGCCATTGCAAAGACAGAGAGACTAGAAGCTACAGACTTTAATAACACCTCTTTTCCCCCTTGGGATAAGTATCTTAAATACCAAACATCCAACTTAGCATTAGCTCTGTCCTTAAGGAATCCAAAAAGCTCCACTTTGGATCCACTAAAGCATTCAGGCAGTCCTAAGTACTTACCAACTCCACCTTCAGCTTGGATTCCTAGCTTGTCTTTGATAACTCCCTGCAGCACTGGATCAACTTTTCTGCCAAAAGTGATTGCTGATTTACTTAGGTTAACAGTCTGTCCAGTGGCATCACTATAAACTTTCAAGATCCTTTGAAGTTCTGAACAATGATCCTCAGATGCCATACACATGAACAAGCTGTCGTCAGCAAATAGAAGGTGATGGATAGCTATACCTTCCGGAGAAAACCGAATGCCATCAATAGAGTGATCCAGCTCCGCTTTATTCATGAGATGAGACAATCCTTCTGTACATAAGGCAAAGAGAAACGGAGAGAGGGGGTCTCCTTGCCTCAAACCTCTTTGAGGAATGATCAAACCATGCGGTTGGTCGTTAACAAGCACAGAGAAGGATACGGTAGAGACACAGAACATAACCAAGTTGACCCACTGTTGATGAAAGCCAAGGGCCAGCAACAAACCCCTTAGATAGCACCATTCGACTTTGTCATATGCCTTAGACATGTCTGTCTTCACGGCCATAAACTCAGTAGAAAGAAGCGGGTGAGTCCGCAATCCATGGATGGCTTCGTGAGCAATAATGATATTGTCCGAGATCAAGCGGTCTGCTACGAAAGCAGATTGGTTGACTGAAACAATTTGAGGAAGAATTGGCTGCATGCGCCTGACCATAACCTTGGCAACAATTTTGTACATGACCGAACATAGACTTATTGGTCGCAAGTTACCCATTTCCTCTGCTTCAGCCGTTTTAGGAAGAAGACACAAGTGAGTGTAGTTCCACTCCACCGGGAACAACCCTGAAGCAAAGAATTCCTGCACTTCTTTCACAACCTGAGGACCAACCGTGTCCCAGTAGCTTTGAAAAAACAGCCCAGTCATCCCATCCGGACCGGGAGCACTAGAAGCTCTGATAGAGAAGGCTGCTTCGTAAATCTCCTCTTTAGAAGCTGGCGCTAACAGAAGATCATTCATTGAGTCCGACACTTTCGGATCAAACCCAACAAACCACTCTGAGAAATTGGTCGGGTTGGAAGATTTAAACAAACTGTCAAAGTAATCAGTTGCAACCTGACCTTTTGCGGCTTCCGACCACTGGAAAACACCATTGACATCTTTCAGCTTGTCCAGTCTCTTTCTTGCTCTGTTCGATTTCACCGCACCATGAAAGACTTTAGTATTTTTGTCTCCATGCTTTGCCCAATCCACCTTAGATTTTTGGGACCAGAACAAGTCTTCATCCTTATAAGCCTTGGCCAAGTCCTTTTTAAGCTGATGCATACTCCTAATGCAAGGGTAGTTACAAGACTGAACCTCTTCAAGCCTTTTCTCCAGTAAGGATATTTTATCCCTTGCATTAAAGATTTGAGTCTTCTTCCATGAACTCAATGATTTCCTGCAGGCTCTGAGCCGGTTAGCCACTAAATCCAACCCATCCGAGAAGCTACCATTCCAAGCATCTTCGATTTCTTTTTTAACCAGAGGCTGTCTCAAGAATCTTCTGTCAAACCGGAAGTGACCTTTGTATGATTCCTGAGATGCGACCAGTTTTACCAATACGGGTCTATGGTCTGAACCTCGTTTTTCCAGCATGTTTTGATTGGATCCAGGGAAAGTCTTCCGCCATTCTTTGTTTCCAAAACACCGGTCAAGACAAGATTGAATCCATAGAGTAGCTCTCATACCACCCCACGTGAATTTGTTACCAAGCTGGTCTAAGTCTTCAAACTCACACAAATCCAACATCTCTGAGAAGGCTTTAAAAGAATTCTCCGATCTTCTAGGCCCCCCAATCTTCTCATCATTGTTACGAATTTCGTTGAAATCACCGAGAATACACCAGCTTTCTTTCCTGTTTACCCCAATCCTATTCAGTCTCTCCCAAACCTCCTTTCTACCACCATGCGCTGGCTCTCCGTATATACAAGTCATGAAAAAGGAAACTTCACCGAACTGAACTTGAAAGTCTAAAAGGTTCTTATTAGCAAACTTCAGATCAATATTTACATTCTTCTTCCAAAGCAAGGCAAGGCCTCCACTAAAACCTCTAGGCTCCACCGTATATACACGATCATACCCCAAAACAACTTGTAAATCAACCACCATATCTCTACTACTCATAGTCTCCATCAGGAACAAAACCTCAGGGAAGTGTTTTTTACGCAACTCCTTGAGGCGCGGAATCGTCAGGTCTTGTGCACGGCCCAAGCCCTGGCAATTCCAACTCAGAAGGCTTATTATGCGTTGGGCGATCCCTCACGCGGGACCACCTTGAGGATTTTAAACGCAGGAGCAGCTTGAGTATCCTCCTCTCTAGCTCTTCCTCTTCTCTTAAGACTACCTTCAACTTCTTTTCCTTTCTGAACATCAACCACTTCATTTTGCACCGATAAGATTCCTTTACGCGGCTTCCTCTTACTCTTTGAAGGACGGTTTCTTACCTTTCTTTTAATCTTTCCGGTCCCGGTAAGTCGAGAATTTACATTCCCAAGACTGAAAACCGTCGAACCAGTAGGATTAGTAGAAGATTCTCCAATATGCTCCCCTTCATAACATACTAAGGCAGATGGTCCACAAACTTCTTCTTTCCAACTGACTGATTTGTTAGCTTTAATGGCAGCAGACATCAATTTTCCGGAACCATCAACAGATACATTCTGCTCTTCATGCCTCATCTTTTCTTCATAGTCAAACACTAAGCCCTTTCCTTTATTCAAATCTGTAGTCAAAACGATAGGAGCTTCCAATCGTAAAACAGAACGCTGAGAAAAGAAATCCTTTTCTGCATCCTTAACAGTACTCCTGACCCGCTCAACTCTAATGTTAATGTCATCCCCATTAGCAACCATCAAGTAGCTTCTCATTTCATCCAATACATCCTTTGCAATACGAGGTCTACCAGTATTAGGGTTGATTCCAACTTGATCCTCACCTAGGACACCGTAAAGAGGATCACTTTCCTTTAGGACAGGAGACACTGGTCTAGCCAATTTATCCACTACGCTTTGCCTTCTAGCAGCAGAAGAGTCTTGGCGTTTTTTAATATCCAGCGGACAGTAAGTCTTCTCGTGGTTGAGCCGGTGACACGAGAAGCATCGTTTCTGGACATTTTCGTAGTTGAAATGAATCACAGTAGATTTCCCCCCAGGCAAGTTTACAACTTTCGCCATACGCAGAGGATTAGCAACATTGAAGATGACTTTCACGCGAACATAATCCAAGCTTTGAGATTTAGTCTTATCAAGAGCCACCTCTTTTACTTCACCAATCAAATCTCCCAAGGCAGAAATCGCCTTCAGGGTATAATAGTTCACGGGAATCCGACTGATCTGGACCCAAATCGGAACATATTGAAGATAATCTGGCGGCGGATCTGCAACCCATCTTTCCAATACTATTCCCCATTCATTTTGAGTTTGAAACCCTCTATCAATTACCTCTTGGATATCATGTTCATGTTGGAAAATGAACTGAAAGGTCTCCTTTGACAGAGCTACTCCTCTACATCTTCCTATCTTCCCCCACTTTCATGGCAAGTTTAGGATCAAACTTGACATTTTCTGGCACTCAGGGTTTAAACATCTTCCCATCAGACTCAGAACATTCGCTTCAGCAGACGAGAACTCGGGTTCATCAGGCATGACAAACGGCTCGTCGACTTCATCCAGAGAAAGAGCCATTAAGGCCCGATCCATCGCAACAGACATCAATACTCAGACTTTGTGAAACAACAGACCAACTTTTTCCTCAGATAAGCTTTAGAATCGAATACCCCCAAAAATTTCTCAAGAACAACCGAGAAACCCTAGAAAAGCAGGAGAATTAGGAGTAAAAAGCATTAAATGCCGAAAAAGTGGTTGAAGACAGCTAAGGGAAAGTGTTTTTTCCGGTCTAATCTCTATTCTCATCAAGACGAAAGACTCTGTCTGAGAAAGAGGAACTTAAGCCCATAACAGGGTTTCAGAGTTTTTGTCACCTACAATCGTTTGGTCTTGACCCGACTTCCACTTAAACCATGTATTTGTTTATACTGTAAAGATAACAATTCTTTATGTTATTCTCTCACTCTCATCGAGGTTTTATTCTTGATCTCCAACTACAACGAAGCATTTAAGGTTATCAATTTCATTTTACATGAACAAACGAGCGTTTCTCCTCAATCTCATGGTAAGTTTCGATATTCTGTTGTTTTCATATTCTGATTGATTACTCTATTTGAATTGTTCGGTGCAACGGTAGTTCAAAAATTAGTCATTATGAATTTTTCACTAAAGAAAATGAAAATGTAATGTGGCTCTAAATCATCCAAGGATCGCCTTATAGAATGTTGATCTCGATTTCCTTGTACTATGCTTATCTTCTTAACGATTAAATGTTAGACTAAAAATTAATCTTTTAAAATTTAAGGCTGATGCGAATAGATAAATGATTATCTTAAGGCTGATGCGAATAGATAAATGATTATCATCTTATACACCCTTGGTCCATCACATTTTCAAAAAAAAAAAATTAGATAAAAGAGCCAATTTTAAAAAAAAAATAGAATAAAAGCTCATTTTAAAAGGAAAAAAAAATGAAAGCATGGCCTAAAATCTGAGAAAACTGTCAAAAAAGTTTAGAATGAGGATGTGTGAAGGACATGCTCGAGAAGGATGGGAATTCCACAAAGAATCTGCTGATCAGAAAGCTTCGCTAGTAAGCACTTTCACTGTCAGAAATTTGGCTTCACGGTATTCCATCGTTAACATTAATGACTCTCGGATAGTGTTCACCATTTTCTGCCAACTCTTGATGAGCTGGTGAGCAATAGGCTCTGATTGCCGTTAGACAATTCCATAATTGGCATTGAAATCCGTTCGTTTTAGAGCAAAGACTTGCATTCTGTAAAATAAATAAAAAAACACAAAATACTCACACATAACACATTAACGAACACACATAAACTTGAAACAACTCATATATAATGTAAAGAGAATGTGCGCTGACATAAGATCGATTAGATTTTTTTACTTTTTAGTCTAAGATTTTTTTTTTTGTTATTTACTGTTATTGTTAATTTTAGAAGTAGTTTTCTGCAAATCTTTAGTAGGCTAGTACGATTAAATTTAGTAATAATAATCAAAAAGGCTGATGAATTATTTCCCCTCGACAAATATCGTATAACACCAAATGCACATCATAAATATACCTCATTCCAAATGCCTCCGAAAACAAATTTATAGATCTACAACTCTTCGAAATAATAACTTTCAATCGAAGATTTACAAATGTGTGGTTCATATATAGTGCAATGCTATGTTGTTAGATTTACTACTTTTCTATCGCATATCATTAGTTATACTTATACTAATTTTATTGTTTATTTTCATCTCAAAATGCGTAGTTATCATGATCACAAGAAAACATATGAATTAACTCTCATAGTTATAATCATTCGTGTTAAGACTTCAAATATATTGAATCATAGATTCACATATGATAGATGGAACTTCTAAGGGCATATCGGATTAAGACCATGACCATCATAGTAAAAATCAAACTCCTCATGATTTACTATAATCAATTTTGGCTATTAAATAAATGGAATGTTAAGAACTAAACTTTTCGTTTATTTAGTAGTTCTTCAACATTTGTATCCAAATCGACTTAAAATCGAACCGAAACAGAATAAGAAAAAACTAAATACCCGATGAATTCTAAACCTCTATATCTGAAATATACGGAACCAAATCGAATATCAATAACCTGGGCCTAGTTAGTTACAAAGCAAAATTTAATCTGCGGTTACAGAGACCGATGTTCTGCCAGTCCATAGGCTTGTCATTACCCCCAATGCCACATAATTTGATGGTTTCTGCGGATACTAAAAGGCAGAGGAAGGTTTCAGAGCAATTAGAAGAGATGCATTCTCCAAAACTTCTCCACAACCACTACCTACAATGGAGATTTGCCAATGCAAATGCACAAGTGAAGACTCAAGCTAAAAAAAACACAAACTGAGGTCCAGTTTCTGTCTTTTAATCTTTTTAAAAATCTGTCAAGTAACTAAAGTAATGGTGTTTTGTCTTTCTTGTAGACCACGTTTCATTCCATTCTTTTGAAGATCTCAGAATTGAGAGACTGTGGAAAGTAAACGCATTGAGCTTCAACGTTTATCAAGAGTTAGAACTCAAGTAAGCTTAGAAATACATTTCTAACCTCCATTGTATTCTCTCGTACATTTATATTCATCATATGAAACTATAAAACAGATTCCATGTTTGGAACAATGGTCAGCGATTGAAGAAGAGTATTTGGATTCTTTGTCACAAACAATCCAAGCTTTGTCCAATGCTACATTACAGCTTCCACGCGATGCAAATATCAATATATCATGGTATTGTTTATGAAATAGG
This sequence comes from Orychophragmus violaceus, assembly GCA_030180135.1. Lineage (NCBI taxonomy): Eukaryota > Viridiplantae > Streptophyta > Magnoliopsida > Brassicales > Brassicaceae > Orychophragmus > Orychophragmus violaceus. Next base: position 104,024,271 of record CM058231.1, on the reverse strand, counting down.
AAGAATCTTCTGCATATGTATATCACTAAGAGTTTGTCTTCTATGAACCAGGTTGAGAATAAATAATTAGCACAAGCACTTGTTGTTGCTTCCAAGGTTATGAACAGCATTACACAAAATGTTGGAAACTATATGTCAAAGGTTAGTAAATAGTCTCAATCTCAGGAATAGATATCCGGTTTATTAATGTAGATTGTTTGTTTATAAGTAGTATTACAAACAAAGATTTTAACTTTCAAAACATTTTGCAGTTACTATTGGAGTAAGCTTGTAAATCAAGCTATCTTGAAGAATAAGGAAAAATGAAATATTTAGGAGTTATCTAAATACTTGTCTAAATAATTAGGAGTTATCTAATTGTTAGTTTTCCATTTATTAGGAGTTATCTAATAAGGAGTATTTCCTATTAGGATAAGGAAAAAGGTATGAGAGATCTCTATATAAGGAGATGCCAAGGTTGTGGCATAACTTATGAGTTGTGATAGAAAGATCATGAGAGCTTAAGTTTTGAGAGAGTTTATTAAGCTAATAAGAGAGTTATTCTTATTGATCTTTGAATTCTTAATATTGTGATTCTATATTTGGTATCAGAGCTTCTTCGATCCAAGAGAGACCTCGCTAAAGCCTAGGATAATCAATCGAGGAGGATTTGATTCATCTTGGTAAACACAACAAAGGAGTTGTTGTGTAACACAACAAAGGAGTTGTTGTGTAGAGAGCTTTCGAAATCATCTTAAAGGAGAAGACGATCTCAAAGGAAGTCGGAAGAAAAATCGCACACGACCAGAGCTATGTCAGAGATCGTTAAAACAACAATCGATGAAAGAAAAGAAGGAGGTTCGTCGTCTATCAAGTGTCCAATGTTGACTTCAACGAACTATACGGTATGGGCTATAAGAATGAAAGTCCTACTCAAAGTGCATAAAGCTTGGGACGTTATTGAAACAGGAGGCAACGATGGTGACAAAAACGATATGGCCATCGCCTTGTTGTTTCAATCCATCCCAGAGGCACTCATCCTACAAGTAGGAGAGCTAGATACCGCTAAAAAGGTTTGGGAGGCTATCAAAGCAAGGCATGTAGGAGCGGACAGAGTAAAAGAAGCACGGCTTCAAACGTTGATGGCGGATTTTGATCGTCTTATGATGAAAGACACAGAAAAAATTGATGATTTCGTTGGAAGGATCTCAGAGATCTCGTCAAAGCCAGCCGCACTAGGTGAAGAAATTGAAGAGCCAAAGCTGGTTAAGAAGTTTCTTAAAAGTCTTCCCCGGAAGAAGTTTATACACATCGTGGCTTCTCTTGAACAAGTATTGGACCTTAACAAGACAAGCTTTGAGGACATTATTGGACGTCTCAAGGCTTATGAAGAAAGGATTAACGAGGAAGAAGAAGATAAACAAGACGATCAAGGGAAGCTGATGTATGTTAACTCGGACTCACAAGAAAACTTTGGTGGAAGAGGCCGAGGAAGAGGAAGAGGTTGGGGAAGAGGTCGCGGTATAGGCCGAGGAAGAGGCTACTACCAAAACTACGGTGGTGATCAAGGTAATGAGAAAGAGAGAGACGTGTCTCACGTTCAGTGCTTTAGATGTGACAAGTATGGGCACTATGCTTCGGATTGTCCCGATCGCTTGCTGAAGCTACAAATGACTATTGAAAAGAAAACAGAGGAGGATACACAAGAAGCTGATGAATTAATGATGCACGAAGTGGTGTGCATCAACGATCGAAAGGCAGAATCGAATGAGGTGGTGTATCTCAATGAAAGGAACGTGAAACCAAAAGATTTTGAGGCATGTTCAGATGAAGATAACGTTTGGTACTTGGACAATGGGGCGAGCAATCACATGACTGGAAACCGCGATTACTTTAAAGTAATTGATGAGTCTATTACCGGAAAAGTGAGATTTGGAGATGACTCTCGTATAGACATCAAAGGAAAAGGTTCGATAGAATTTATTGACAGAAACGGAGAAGCAAGAACAATGTCTGATATCTATTTCATTCCGGATTTAAAGAGCAATATCATAAGTCTCGGTAAGGCCACTGAATCGGGCTGCGATGTAAGGATGAAAGAAGAATTTTTGACAATGTATGATCATGAAGGAAAATTGCTTGTCAAAGCAGTAAGATCAAAGAATCGGTTGTACAAGGCTCGTATGCAAGCTTTCATTAATGGTCTTGATGAGGATTGTTGGAATTCAATTGAGATTGGTTGGAATCTCCTTGTGATGATTAATGATAAAGGAGTTGAAGTTCTTAAGCCACGAGATCAATGGAATGCTGAAGAGAAGAGGGCATGGAAAGCATGGGAGAACATGTTTGAAGGATCTGCATCAGTGTCTGCGTCGGAACTTGCATCAGCATATGCAACGAAGTGTGCAATTGGAAGTGACAAGGATGAAAGTGATGATGAGGATCTCGCTGAGAACTACAAAACCTTGTATGGGCAGTGGTGTAAGCTGGTTGAGGAGAATTTAATATTGACTAAGGAGAAAGTCAAGTTAGAAGCTCAAATTGCTGAGGTACGAAAGTATGCAACAGAGAAAGAAGAAGAAGCACAGCAAGCCAGAGTTCAACGTGAAGAAACTCTAAGAGGTGTGAGGATGCTGAATAATGGCACAAAGCAGTTGGATCATCTTCTTGCTATTGAAAAAATGATCGATATGGTCTTGGATTCAATGGAGAACCTTCAAAAGCTGATTGTGTCTTTGTGTCTGGTGGAAAGATGGATGTTGCATCAACATCTGCTACAAAGACTGTAACAGTTATGAAGTCTGCAACTAATACGGCAACTGGTACGAGAGCTGGTACAAGAGTTGCTACAGCGTCTGCAACAAGGAAAATTCAAGAAGTGAAGAGTGCACCTAAAAGAATTTGGCGTCCTGTTTGTCATCATTGTGGAATGGTTGGACATATTAGGCCAAGATGCTTCAAGTTATTAAAGGAGAAGAAACGAATGGAGCAAGCTCATGGAGTGAGATTTCATGGTCCAATATGTTATCATTGTGAAGGTAGAGGACATGTTCAAAGAGCTACTCATGGAGGGACAAGGGTCAGGAAGATTTGGAGAAAGAAAGATAATCACTTTGGAGATGGTACAGTAGGATTTCATCCTCATTATGGAGGAGGACGGTTCATGTGTTAGTTTTGACCATGATGTGACTCAAGTAAGGGGAGATTGGTGTTGCTAGTTTTGGATGATGTTGGATGTTGCTAGTGAAGAAGCTTTTGATGCTAAGGTTGTTGAGATCACATACATAGTCAAAAAGGGGGAGATTGAAGAAGTATTTGATGTGTCAATCACGGCGTAGTACAAGTGGTAGTACAAGACGTGACTCAGGACGTTGATATGTTTGATTATTGAGATATGAATGAATCTTTATGTGGTGATTCAGTTTATGGTTGTGTGTTGAGCTATGAAGATCTTGGAGTGAAGATTGCAGCTTGGAGTGAAAAGGATATTCTCAAGTTTAACTAATGTAAAGAGGAGATGCGTGGCCTTATGAAGATACAAGAGATGAGAGATCTCATTGGAGTTCGAGATGTTGAAGAAAAGGATTTCAAGCTTAAGGGGGAGAATGTTGGAGTAAGCTTGTAAATCAAACTATCTTGAAGAATAAGGAAAAATGAAATATTTAGGAGTTATCTAAATACTTGCCTAAATAATTAGGAGTTATCTAATTGTTAGTTTTCCATTTATTAGGAGTTATCTAATAATGAGTATTTCCTATTAGGATAAGGAAAAAGGTATGAGAGATCTCTATATAAGGAGATGCCAAGGTTGTGGCATAACTTATGAGTTGTGATAGAAAGATCATGAGAGCTTAAGTTTTGAGAGAGTTTATTAAGCTAATAAGAGAGTTATTCTTATTGATCTTTAAATTCTTAATATTGTGATTCTATAGTTACAATGGGTGGAGAGTTTGGTATCAGAACTAGCAATAGTGAGTAGAGTAGAAAGATCATTGACATAAGATTGTGGACTCAAGCTTCTTAAAACACAAGCTTTTAATGTACAAAACCTTCTTTACATTTTAATCATCATCCTTTGTTTTTTATAGAGTTTTGAATTGACTTTTTTTGTTTGTCTTTTATGTTCTGCAGATTGAAGAATGTTCTCTGAGGAGTCAACTTATTCAGCACCAAAAGAAGAGTCAGCCATAAGCTTGATAATATCATATTCGTTTCAGAGGATGCTAACTTGCTTGGTAAGATACTGAGACCAAGAGCATGGCCTTCTTTCAAGGTCTTCTCTATTCAATTGCTCTTGGTACTTAAGGGGATTAGAGAATGGCCCCTAAAAGTTGAGCCTTTGGAATCAAATAGAGGGACTACTATCATTGCTCAAAGTGTGACAAAGGTATGAGTTAGCCCAATCTTTAGCATAAAGTTTGAGACTTTGAATACCCAATTCACATAAAGCATAAAGTTTGAGACTTTGAAAACCCAATTCACATAAAGCAAAGGATTGAATAGTAATATAATCATAAACCCTAATTAAGCATAAGAAAACGATAGTCATATAATATAGAACAGACCAATAAAACTAGTTAGGTTATTGATTCATCCACTCATTCAAAAGCCCATTGATTCTCCTTACGAATCTCTTCTTCTTCCTCCGGTGTAAAATCATTCTCGATGCTAAACTTCTCACGAATCTCCTTTGCATCTTTGCAAGCTGTGATCATATTAGCAACTGTTTGACAAGTGAGATCAAGCAGGCTTGGGATGTTTAGGAAATTCGAAGCCAAGATGAGATCGAAGATCGTAGATTGATCGATTTGCATGAACTCAGCGTCCCACTTCTTGAGATCCTCGGAGGATGATGAAGAATCACCACCATCACCATCACCACCACCACCATCGACGACGACGGCGTGCTTCATGCAGTACTCGATCACCTTCGCGAGGATTGATCCTGTGATGTTCGGAAGAGTGATTCCACCCTCGGTGCAATCGTCTTCAATCATATTTGCTATAAACACCGATTGAATTGCGACTGATTCTTCGACTTCAAACGATTCACCATCGGAGCTCTTCAACACGATCACCTTCTTCGACATAGTTTTTTTTTGTTGTTGTGTGTGGTGAGTTTTGAGGGATTGAAGTTATGAACCTGAACCTAAACCTAATTGTATTTATAAAGGCTAATGGAGTAAACCAAGCTAAACCGGGTTAACTTTACGGTAGGCTTAATTGTGTTGGTTCGGATCAAAACTTGATGATATTTGGAGATTGCTTTTAAGGTTAATCATCTAGTTATAGACACGTCAAGAGTATAATATTTGGTTAATAACATAATAAAAAGAAAAATAACATAACTTTTTTTATGTTAAGTCAGATATGATTCTAAAAATAAATATTTGAGAATAGAAATATGAAATTCAATTAGTCAAAAAAAAATCTAAAAAGATATATAAATAACCAAATAATAAATAATATAAAACTAATTCAATTAGGGAAAAAATCTTGACAACAAGAATAAGAATAGGTAAATCTTTTAATACCATTTAATTAGAATTTTTTAATATTTCAAAAAGCAGAATTTTGAAAACATATAAAATTAAATGAGATTTTAATTTGGAAAAAAAATCCCTTTGCTTTTTAGGTTAGCCATCTAGTTATAGACACGTCAAGAGTATAATATTTGGTTAATAACATAACAAAAAGAAGAAAAAATAACATAATTTTTTATGTATATGTCATATGATTCTAAAAATAATTATTTGAGAATAGAAATATAAAAATAAATTAGTAAAAAAATTTAAAAAGATATATAAATAACCAAATAATAAATAATAAAAATAATTCAATTAGGCAAAAAATCTTGACAACAACAATAAGAAAAGGTAAAAAAATTAATACCATTTAATTAGAATTTTTTAATCTTTCAAAAAGCAGAATTTTGAAAACATATAAAATTAAAAGAGATTTTAATTTGGAGAAAGTCTCTTTGCTTTTTAGGTTAGTCATCTAGTTATTGACACGTCAAAAGTATAATATTTGGTTAATAACATAATAAAAGGAAAAAAACAACATAATTTTTATGTCTATGTAAAGTCAGATATGATTCTAAAAAATAATTATTTGAGATTAGAAACATGAAAATCAATTAGTAAAAAATATAAAAAGATATATAAATAACCAAATAATAAATAATAAAACTATTTCAGTTAGGCAAAAAATCTTGACAGCAACAATAATAATAGGTAATTCTTTTAATACCATTTAATTAGAATTTTTTAATCTTTCAAAAAGCAGAATTTTGAAAACATATAAAATTAAATGAGATTTTAATTTGGAGAAAATCCCTTTGCTTTTTAGGTTAGCCATCTAGTTATAGACACATCAAGAGTATAATATTTGGTTAATAACATAATAAAAGGAAGAAAAAATAACATAATTTTATGTCTATGTCAAGTCAGATATGATTCTAAAAATAATTATTTGAGCATAGAAATATGAAAATCAATTAGTAAAAAATCTAAAAAAAAGATATATAAATAACCAAGTAATAAATAATAAAACTAATTCAATTAGGCAAAAAATCTTGACAACGGCAATAAGAAAAAGGTAAATCTTTTAATACCATTTAATTAGATTTTTTTATCTTTCAAAAAGCAGAATTTTGAAAACATATAAAATTAAATAAGATTTTAATTTGGAGAAAATCACTTTGCTTTTGAGGTTAGCGATCTAGTTATAAACATGTCAAGAGTATAACATTTGGTTAACAACATAATAAAAGAAAAATAACATAATTTTCTTAATGTAAGTCATATATGATTCTAAAAATAAATATTTGAAAATAGAAATATGAAAATCTATTAGTCAAAAAATCTAAAAAGATATATAAATAACCAAATAATAAAACTAATTCAATTAGGCAAAAAATCTTGACAACAACAATAATAATAGGTAAATCTTTTAATACCATTTAATTAGATTTTTTTTTTTAATCTTTCAAAAAGCAGAATTTGAAAACATATAAAACTAAATGAGATTTTAATTTTAATTTACCATAGTAAATCATCTTTCCTGCTACTTTTAAAATTAGCAAGTTTATTTTGTAAAACTACTATTTCCTAAATAATACCAAAATTCATGGCTCTCTTCTCTTCTTTTGGTGTCGGGCCATGTACATCAACAGATCACAACACTAAACCGGTCTATTTGGAATGAATTAGAAAATGCCTTAACCGTATGAGCTTTGACAAGGCTTGGTTTGGTATCAAACCCAAATATAACTTCCACAATATGAAGAGGGAATCCAATAAACCAAATTTCCTTTCTCTCATTTATTCTCTTCTCTAACGAAATTCGACACAAATTTTATTTTCTCTCCGGCCATCGGCGGGTTCGTCGCCTCGCCGATGGTTCGGTTGTAGTATACCTTGTCTTTGTTCTTTCAATAAATTCTCGGTCCTTTGTCGGGTTCGGTTTCTCGAATTTTATTTTCCGACTGTTGTCGGATCTTTTCTCCCACTTAAAATCCGGTTTGTCTTCTATCTTTTTAATCGGTTCATCAATTGGGATCTCCGACTCTTTTTCCGATGATTCATAGCCATGACGTCGACGACTTCTCTTCTCTTACCCTAATCGCTGTGTATTTCTGAACTGTCGCATCGTTGCCCGATCGAGCTGAACGGGTCGGCTGTTACTCATTATCTAGTATTCTTCTTCATTGTGTATCAAGTGCAAGCTTAGCGGAGGTGAAGGTAAAAGTTAGTACCAATTTACATCTCTATGTGGCGTTCTTTGGCGATTCCTGATGGAAAATATCGGCAGGCACAATGCAACCATAGCGAACGTGGCGATCTCTGGCGCCGAAACCCTCAGCGGTGTTTGCATAAAGCAGCTTTTGGGAACTTGGCGTGTGTCTTTCCCCTTTGATTATGCGGTGACACATGGTCTTGTATGTACCTTCTGCAAATCGAGTCGGTTATGTTTTTTTTTTGGGTTAATACATTGGGCCCTAAGCCCAAATCGTTGTTCTGTATTTTCTATCCTACGGTTTGTATCTATAAAGCCCATTAGACCAATCTAATAAAAATTTGTTTGCCGCAAAAAAAAAAACCTCCATAATCAAAACATTCAATAATTCAATATTTCTATAAATTAATTAAAAAATTTAATTTTAAGTTACATATTAATTAATTCTAAATTAAATATTTATTTCAATTAATCTTTCGATAAAATAATATATCTAAACTAATAAAATATCATAATCATAAATTATTAATTTATAGAAGTTTTACAATACTTGTTGTCATTTGGTTACGCACATTATAAATTATTTAGTTGTTATCATTTTTATTGTATAATTTAAAAAATGAAAAAGATTATGGGAAGTAAAATGTGTGTTCATTTCTTAAATATACACGACTCATTACCTAAATACAGAAGAAAGGGCTTAAACATTGAACACAGAAAATAGGCCCAATAAGAAAGTGTCGAGGCCCAATTCAGAACTAAGGCTAATCACAACCACACCCGGTATAATCCCTAGTCTATACAATGCTGCGTAACACTGCTCGCTCAACTTCATCTCAGAATCAACCCTTGAGATTTCCGGAGATCAAATCAAAACCCTAAGAAAGGTACGTCAAAATTAGTTCTCAAAATTTCTCGATTCGATTCGATTCGATCCATGTGTTTGTTCTATGTGTTTGTTCTATCCATGTACGTCGATCCATGTGTTTGTTCTATCTGTGTTTGTTCTATCCATGTGTTTGTCCATGTGTTTATCCATGTACGTCGATCTATGTGTTTGTTCTATCCATGTACGTCGATTCGATCCATGTGTTTGTTCTATCCATGTACGTCGATCCATGTATCTCAAAAAGGTACGTCGATCCATGTGTTTGTTCTATCTCGTGTTTCTAGAATATTCTCTTTAACCGTAACTTTTCACTGGTCATGTGTTTATTCTTTCTGTGTTTGTGGATTTTTTGATGCGGTTTGTGGATCTAGCGTTTCGATTTGTTGATTTAGGGTTTCGAATATCTCTCGATTCGATTCGATCATCGTTTCTCCATAGGATTTACTCGTTTCCCCAGTTCCTCTCGTTTTCTCTCGGAATCTTTTGCGTCGATTCATGTGTTTGTTCTATCTCGTGTTTCTAGAATATTCTCGTTGACCGTAACTTTTCATCCTGATTTTGGTGTCTATTATGCAGATGCAGATGCAGATGTTGCTTGCTCCTACACGAGCCCAACTCCAATGCCGCTTCTGGAGCTGCTTAACTGCAGCTAGACCTTTTTGCTCTCCTACTCACGAGGAGTTGGCAACACTGGGTGAGCAGCATAACCGAGCGATTACAATAATCGACGGGATGGATGTTAACCATGCCAAGTTCCTGTCCGATAAACTTTTGTCCAGTAAGCTTGAGGATCAAGAAGTGAGCTGTGGGATCCCAATCCTTCCAGAGGTGGTTCTCCTCACACCTCCATGGCTTCAAGAGCACATCTTCGACAGGGATTTGAGGGACCATGAAGCGGTCCGTGAGTGGGCATTTTTGTCCACTATTGTTAATCCGGCACGTCTAGGAGAAAACCCGGGCTGGAAACACTACGAGACAAAGACTACTTCAAACAACGAGAGAAAAACAATCTGGCACATCCAGGGTGAAAAATTCCATACCGGCTTCCACAGGCTGACTATGTACTCGGTCGCAGGCTTCCCATTTGGTGTCTATTGGATGCATTACAAACCCAAGGTTGCGGGACAAAAAGGCAATGTGGTCGAGCCCAAGGATATTGTGGTGAAGACAAAAAAAACAAAGGGATCTCGGTCACAGCCCAAGACGAAGCGGCTAAAGGACAAGGCATCGACATCTGAAAATGTCACCTTAAGCTCTGTTGCTTCCACTAAAAACTGTTCGTTTTATGCTTCTGGTAAATCATTATACTCCTGTTAACTCTTCTTGCTCTTAGTTGTTTTGATAGTTTAGTTAGATGGTTTCGTAACTGTTGAAGTAATAAGTATCTCCTCTCCATGACTGGTTCTGGTTGTAATAGGAAACTCAAGAAATGTAATAGGATTCCTTTCATGTTTCAGGTGTCAAGGATATTGCAAAGGTCAGAGCTGATGCAAGCGAACAAAGGAGTGCTGATCCCACTGTTACACCTGCAGGAGCTGATGCAAATGAGCAAAGGGTATGACCTCTTCCATTTTAAAAGGGTTACTGTCTTAAAATACTCCTGTTAACTCTTCTTGCTCTTAGTTGTTTTGATAGTTTAGTTAGATTGTTTCGTAACTGTTGAAGTAATAAGTATCTGTTTTGCTGGTTTTCCGAAAATGGTAAAGTAATCCAGGGCTCCTCGTGTGTTATTGATGCTCTTGGTTGTTTTGATCTTTTAATTTTTTTTCCTTTTGGTTTCAGGGGAATTAAAGAAGTGAAGCTTAGGGCGATAGCAAGGAAAGATCACGCAAAATGGTCTCAGTTGATACCTTTCTTTCTGTCTGTTATGTCCGCATCTTTCTTTCTGTCTGTTATGTCCGCATCAACATAATACCCAGCTTCATGAATTTGTTTTAAAGATAAATGATAGACTTGACAACTTCTTTAGTAAGATTTATATAAGAGAAACATAATTCATATTCTCCTTGATGAATAGGTTACAAAGCATGAATTATATATATAGACTTTGGAGCCAAGTCTCCTGTCAAATAAAAATCGGTACCGGGTAATCCACTAGAGAGTATTGATAGTCTGTTATGCAGTGAACTTATGAATTTAGGACAAGAAAAGAGGCTCCTTGGCAAAATGCGAGAATTATGAAATGTTACATAAAAAAAAAAAAGTTAAGAGCAATGAGAAATGAAGGAAATTAAGAGTTTAATGTTACATACAAGTAGCTCAAGCTAGTTGAAATAAGCATATTGGGTGTCCCACTTGGATGCTGCAAGAAAGGTAACTAGATCCTTGTGGGTGTTGCCAGCATCAACCACAACATCTTCATGGAACTCCACTCGCACTTTTTCGAGGCATTCGGCAGCTCCCCCAAGCAAACTCTTCAAGTGTTCCAACTCTTTAGCAGTTCCTTTATAACCACGAACATCCAACACCTTCACTTGGTACAGACCAATAGTAACATCGCCTGTGTAACCATGCAGGCCCTGGATGATTAGTGTTTCAACCTTTGGACACTGCTTAAGCAGATATGGCAGCAGTTTCCAACCTCGTTCCTTGCAGCTTCCAAAGGATAACTTAACCAGATTGTTGAACACCGGTAGCATTAGTAGTCCATTTTCAACACATCCAGACATCACCTGAAACACACAAAACACAGCTTCAAGAATTGTCCAAGCTCTCTTTACAAAGTTTGATACAAAGAACTTACATCAACAGAATCGAGAGAAAGATCCAGGCTCTCGACGTTGCTTATCCCTACAATGAGACCCGATATATCCGGCCTCTCAAACTTTTCAGAATAACAAAGATCCAACTTAGCTTCGACTAGGGATTCCAAATTAACATGTGGGTACGAAGACATGGCATAATCAGTGTAGTCGAGGGAGACAAGACTTGGGGCGTCAAATGACATTTGAGGGAAATTATCTAATCCATCTTCCCAATCATAGTAAACTGTTAGCTTCTTGATGGTCTGGCTCGCTATTCGGTAGGGGTACCAATCATACTCGTGACGAACAGTTAACTCCTCCAGCACTGGACAACCATGAAGAAGCACATCACAAAGATCTTGATCTTCAAACACGATGGAATCGATGAAGAGACTCTTAAGCGCTGGTAGAGACACATCTCGAGGGAGCATATCAACTTCGAGCTTTGTTCCCAGCGACAGCTTAACCAGTGTCTTGCTCGTGAGGAGCTGACAAGGCAGAGATACTAATATCCCGTGAACCTCAAATTCTACGGCGGGTTTCTTAACACCATTTACACGATGCGTCAAGGGTTTATCGCAATCTGTCAGACTAAGGTCCGCTTCCAAAACACAACGCTCTACGGCATTGCATATCCAGCGGCACACAGAAACCATATCTCTGCCGTCTTCAATGTGATATTTTAGAGAGAATTTCTTGATAGGAGAAGCGCATTCCAAAGCCAGTGTTCTATCAACAAAATTCCTGAAGCTCTCCCGGATCACATCCCACTCATCTTTATACTCTTCCGGTTGCAGCAAGACAGAATCATCAAAATCCAGATTATGCACCAATGCAAACACATTCCTCCACTTTTTCGACAGAACAGATGTTGAAACTGCCAGTTTGATGGGAACTAAGGACAGGATTTCGCCCAGAATCTCTTGAGGGAGACAGCTGATTGCATCTCTCGAGCCAGCAGTGTCTAGCCTGTTGGCATCCATACTACAGACAGAACCAATCTCTTCCTCAGTGCCTGAAAGATGAAGTGAGCTCAGAGAGTTATTCAACTGAATTAATGGAAGACTCGAGCTAGAGAAAGCAAACTAAAACAGTCTCACCAAGCCTCAATCTATCTGTATTCTAGTGTAAGCTCCACAATACATACGATCCACACATCACAACTACAAAGATTTGAGCACGAGAACCAGAGTAAACCATAAATCTATCTGTATTCTAGTGTAAGCTCAAAAAGAACAACACTTTGAGCACGAGAACCAGAGGAAACAAAGAAAATTTAAATACGAATTTCAACTGGATCGAAGGTACCACAATACATACGATCCACACATCACAACTACAAATATTTGAGCACGAGAACCAGAGTAAACCATAAATCTATCTGTATTCTAGTCGAAGCTCAAAAAGAACAACACTTTGAGCACGAGAACCAGAGGAAACAAAGAAAATTAAAAACGAAAACTAAAGCTTCAACTGGATCGAAGGTACCACAGAAAAAAAAAAAAAAAACAGAAAAGCTCCACAATACATACGATCCACACATCACAATTACAAATATTTGGGCATGAGAACCATAGTAAACCATAAATCTATCTGTATTCTAGTGTAAGCTCAAAAAGAACAACACTTTGAGCACGAGAACCAGAGCAAACCATAATTGATACGATCCACATCAATGATCTTACACAATGGAAAACAAAACAGAAACAGGGTAGAGCTTCAACCTTTTCGTTTTTTTACTGAATTGAATGTTCTACCTTTCTCGCATGCGTTACCAGTCATGTTGACGAACCACCGGCGATGGTTGGTTTCAGATCTGAGGGAGACCTAGAAGAAGATGAAAAAGCTATTTAAAAGAAAAAGAAAAAACAAAAAGTAATAATAATATTTTTAAAAGAAAAATTTATTAGAAACTTTTCTTTTTTGATATTTTTTACCATATTTAGTCGTACTAACCCTTCTAAAGATTTATCGGGAAAAAATAACAATTACAGTAAAAAATATAATAAATCTTAGATCTGAACAAAATCTATTAAAAAATCTTATGTCAGACACTTAAATGTTAATCTGTTATGGGCTCTATTTTAAGATTCGATTGGGCTTTATACTTGGGCCTTTTACCCCTACCTATATCTGATAAATAAAGAATCCCACTGATTCTTCAAAACCTACTTGACCGTGCAGTCTTATTCCCTTCCGCACGTGACTTCTCACGTGACAACTCCTTCACTTGCTCTTCTTGAGTCTCTCCGATCGATCTACTAAGAAACCGCTTAAACCATTTGACCGAGTCTTTTGGATAACGTTCGAGATCATTGACAAAGTCAACATAGGGTGTATATTATTATTATAATTATTGATGGTTTAAAATTTTAATTTAAAAATAATATTATTTAATTAGCAACATAGGGTGTAGATTCAATTTAATTTAGCAAGAATAATATTATTTTTAAAAATATTTATATCATATTAATTATAATTATATTTAACCTATTAGTAAAATTTTATATTTAACTAATAAAGCAACAAAATATTATTTAAAATAATATATATATAATTCTACTTTGTAAACATATTTTAGTTATAATAAATTATAATTATTTATATATATATATATATAAACATCAATATACATATTAATTATCATTTATATTTATCTAAATTCAAATTCAGATAAATAATACAAATTTACAATATAAAATCTTATTATCTACAACAATAATATTTATTAATATTTAAATCTTTTATTTCAAAAATAGATTCGTATTTATCATCTTGGTTTTTTATTTTTGTATGAGTTTGTATTTATCTCTAAAATAAAATAAAATAAAATAAAATAATTTTTAAAATTAAAATAAACTAAGGTTAACAAAGTAAAAAACCTAAATTCATTAAGGATAATCAAGTAATCAACCGTTTTGAGAGTAAATATAAGGCCAAAAGCACTTCCCATTTAATATAAAGATATGTATTAGATACTTAACGTGATTGGTATATACGAAACAATTATGATATAAATATGTATAATCGTATGTTTATGAAATATGTATACGAAATATGTTTGTAATATCTATAAAATCTTTAAACATATTTTATTTTATGTAAGGTATATTAAATGATGCTATAACATTATTACATATATACAAAATATATAAGATATATCTTGCAACTAATTCACAAATATATTATATCTATTATTTAAGGTGATTTGGCTTTATCTAATATTAATTTGATTTTAATATAAAAATTTTATATATAACTACTTCATATTCTTGGCTATTTCATTATTATTAGCACCACAAGTCCCACAACGACCACCACTAATTTTGACCTATGTGAAAGGAAACCATTTTGACCAAATCTAGCAGTGTATCCACGACCATGCATAATATCCTCTTACGTCACACCCATCTTCTCTATAACCATATTAGAGCATGTGCAATGGGGAATCTTAAGGGTTTCTTAGAGCGGATTCCTAGACGAAATTAAGAAACCCACCTCTCCCCCCCAAAGTTTCTTAGCTAAGAGACTTTAAGGACCCTGCTCTTCACTATTCACGTGACGTGTCGAGCCGGGATTGGTCAATTCTTTTTTTTTAAGTTTCAAAAAAAAATTAATATAAAATTCTTAAGAACCCCTTCCACACAAGTCCACCAATATACTTGCTCTTATAACTTTCATCGATAGAAAAAAATATAGATCTAAATTGAAACGCGTATAGATTGCGAGTAAGATCAAGAACTAACACTATAGCTTTATGAAGTTGTTGGAAATGTGTGTCATGGTACTCGATCTTAAATGTGTCCTTAAGAATCTCTTCTCTTGGTTTTGTACCATCGTCGTTATCGTTGATTCCTGCAATTCATAATCAACATAAGTTATATATTATGTTAAAAAAAAAACATAAGTTATATATTTCGATCGTTGATATAGTTTAGAGAACTTTTCGCAAGCCTTCCGGATATAACAATATTAAACCCCTTTCATCCTGAAGAAAAAGAAAAAATACAAAAAATTTAAAATCTTTAAGATGATATTTAATGTTACATTCATAAATTAGTTGTTATAAAGAAGTAAGCACGTACCCCAGGTCCGATAATGTGGCCACTGTGATTAGTCACTGATTCAAAGAAATTCATAAACATCGTTTAGTTGGCCATATAATATATTTCTCTTTCAAACCCATCTGGCCAGATGTGTTACAATTAAAGTTTAGGGTTCACCTTGTTTTTTTTAAACACAAAAGAGGGCATATATTTTATAATATTCAAATATTATTTTCAATCCACCTAACAGAATAAAAATAATAAATAAATAACTTATAAAAATAATAAATAAATAACAGAAAAAAAGTAATGTACCCCAGGTCACAATATTCCATTTTGGGTTCTTAGATTTTTTACCAAGTTTGGTACTACCAACTAAATGTCAGGAGCGGTTACAAACGTCACGTGTACGAAAAGAGCATCTGCATGAGAACCTATAGGTGTAATTTCCAAGAATTATGAGAAATCCACTCTTAATAAAAATAATAGTATTATATATTTTTTTTTTTTTTGTCAACTATTATATTTTAGACAAACGCCGTTGTACTTGTTTTCTGCTTTTTGCAGAAGAATAATTCTACTTTATTGCTTTGCTGACTAAGAAAAATAACAGTTGGCCTCCTTTGAGATACTTAACCAAAAGTATCATTTGAATGATTTTGGGACACTTTTCGATGAGTATCTCAACATTTTGAAATACCCATTTATTAAAATAATTTGTTTTTTTTGTTAATCAAAAATATATATTTTATTTGCATTTAACACCCAAACCAAAGTCTAATAACGTTAAACAGTATCATCCAAACTTTGAAGAAAAATAAATAAATTAAAACATAGGAAAAACATCCTTCCACATGAATGTAAGATATGATTTATTAAAAAAAAAAGGATAGTTGTAGAAACAGAAAATAGTTCTATATTAAATAGATAGAATTTTGTTTTTTCACGATACGTGTCTGTTGTGAGGCTTGCGGTCCGGATAAGCTTGTTCCTAACCTAAATATCAAAAACTTCTTAGGTGTTTGGTCGAGCTTTTCATCTAATTAATAACATTTGGATTCCTCTTAGATTACATGTGTAATGTTAAAAATAAATAAATGAATAACTCACTCTGAACCACCTCTTACACGCTTAAATGAATAACCATAAGAAGCTTGTGAGACAATAAGTGAATAGAAACCCTAGCTAATATGATAATATGAGTACTATATGAAGCGGTATGATATGTTCCTTTGGCATAAAATGAACAATAAAAATGTCGCCACAGTAAACATGTTCGAGTGCCTCTGGTAAGTCCCAGTGAAAGATTGTGACATATGGCTTCACTCCTTACACATATACAACAATATAAATGTCGCTCATGGAAGAATCTTGACAATTTTCAATGTTTTTTTTTAAGATCCTAGACATCATCAAGATTCCACTCAATACGTTTCAAAAGCAGAGAAACAGAGAAACATTATTACCTTTAGACAGTGTTGGTTTGTTTGATTAAGTCTTTGTCGATTTAATAAAGATTCCTAGATTATAGGAGTTGTTGCATGAGAATAGCTCAATCTGTTTCTTAGTGGTAGAAAATGTCCTCCGTATGATAAGGAGGTGTTGTTGTCTTTGTTTTGGCTATTTAAGAAGCCGTATGGAATAAGATCAAGCAAGAGCTTGAGTTTCAGTTACATTGCTCTATTACTAACATCTGGTATCAGAGCAAAATTCCTTAAGCCGAGAGTTGTGAGTTTATTTTGAGAAAAGAGTGAGTACTCGTCGGAGTAAAACATGTCGAGTGAAGCAGACATGAAAGTGGTGACCACGATTCCAAAATTCGACGGTGATTTCGAGTATTGGAGTATGCTGATGGAGAATCTCATACGATCCAAGCAGTGGTGGGATCTGATCGAGAATGGCTATGATGAGCCAGCAAGAGGAGCGACACTGACCGAAGCACAGAAGCAGGAGCTGGACGAGAAAAAGCTCAAAGATTTGAAAGTGAAGAACTATCTTTTCCAAGCGATTGACAAGTCCATCCTCAAGACAATCATTCAGAAAGACACTGCCAAACAGCTATGGGATTCCCTGAAAACGAAATATCAAGGAAACGAGCGTGTGAAGAGAGCGCAGCTGCAACACCTGAGAAGGGAGTTCGAGGTCTTGGAAATGAAAGAAACCGAGGCCATCACTGAATACTTTGCAAGAGTCTTGTTTGTTGCAACTGATATGAGGAACCATGGCGAGGATATGCAGGACAATAAGATTGTCGAGAAGATCTTGCGTACCCTGTCCGAGAAATTCACATATATTGTGTGTTCAATCGAAGAGTCCAAGGACATTGAGAGTCTCTCGGTAGATGCTTTACAAAGCTCATTGCTGTGCCATGAGCAGAATATCGTGAAGCATGCTAGAGGAGCCAGCAGCAGTGATAATGTTCTAAAGGTTACCTCGGAGTTTAATGAATGGAGTGGTACCCGAGGGAGAGGAAGAAGAGGAGCATTTCGAGGCAGAGGAAGAGGACGAGGAAGACAAGGGTTCAATAAGGCTCTGGTCGAATGTTTCAAGTGCCATAAGCTGGGCCATTTTCAGTTTGAATGTCCAGAAGGGGAGAAACATGCAAATTATGCAGAATTTGTTGAAGAGGAAGAACTTGTACTCATGGCACATGTGGAGATGCAAGAGTCAAAGGTGGGAGATTTATGGTTCCTGGACAGTGGGTGTAGTAATCATATGACCGGGAACAAAAGGTGGTTCTGCGAGATAGATGAGAGCTTCCGTCACTCCGTAAAGCTGGGAAATGGTGCTCGAATGATGGTGCAAGGGAAGGGCAACATAAAGATCAGGGTGAATGGGATGATTCAGGTTATACAGGACGTCTATCTTGTTCCAGAACTAAGCAACAATCTCTTGAGCATTGGACAGCTACAAGAGAGAAATCTTGCAATCCTCATACAAGATAATCTGTGCAAGATATATCACTCGGTGAAGGGGCTTATCATCGAGACTTCGATGAGTACCAACCGAATGTTCATAATTCAGGCGCAAGTAGTTGGAGCAGAGTCGTGTCTTCAAGTAGAAGCAGAAGGAGATGCACACTTATGGCACCGCAGGTTTGCACACTTGAACTACATCAGCTTACACACGTTGAGTGACAAAAAGATGGTCAGAGGACTCCCTAACATTGAGATGATAAAAGGAGTGTGTGAGAATTGTTTGATTGGAAAGCAGAAGAGAGGTTCATTTCCAAAGAAGAGTTCATGGAGAGCTACAAAGGTCCTGCAACTGATCCATGCTGATATCTGTGGCCCAATTACTCCAGCTTCAATCAGTCACAAGAGGTATGTACTTACCTTCATTGATGATCATAGCAGAAAAATGTGGAGCTACATAATTGCTGAGAAGTCAGAAGCTTTTGAGATGTTCAAGAATTACAAGGCACTTGTGGAAAAAGAGTCTGGTTTGCCAATATGTTGCCTAAGGACAGACCGTGGTGGAGAGTTCTGCTCCAACGAATTTGATGATTTCTGCAAAAACAGTGGAATCAAGCGGCAATTAACGGCAGCCTACACCCCACAACAAAACGGGGTGGCAGAAAGAAGGAACCAAACAATGATGAATCTCGTTAGAAGCACTCTCACAGAAAAGAAAATGCCAAAGGAGTTTTGGGCTGAGGGTGTCAAATGGATAACATATGTGTTGAATCGTAGCCCTACTGCAGCTCTTGAAAACCTGACACCGGAAGAAGCTTGGAGTGGTGTCAAGCCTGACGTGAAGAACTTCAAAATTTTCGGGTGTATTGGGCATGTTCACATCCCTGAAGCAAAGAGGACCAAGCTCGACGATAAAAGTTGTAAGTGCATCCTTCTTGGCATGAGTGAGGAGTCGAAAGCCTATCGCATGTACAATCCCACAACCAAGAAGATCTTGGTGAGCAGAGATATTGTTTTTGAGGAAACAAAGTGTTGGGATTGGGGAAGGAATGAGGTGGAGAAAAGCGCAGGTTCAGAAGCACTTGTCTGGGAGAACGATGGAGATAATACACTTGGAGAAGAAGAGATTCTAAACGATGTAGAGGCTGCTGGAAATGAGAATGAAGCAGTGGAGAATGAACAGAACAATGTTGATGCAGAAACATTACTTGCGGCAGAACATGGAAATGAAGAAGAGCCTGAAGATGACATCGAACCAGACTCGGCTGTCAGACCCAAACGTTGCACAAAACGTCCATCTTACTTGGCAGATTATGAATGCGAGGAGACAACCAGTGATGAAGAAGCAACAGCCTTGTACATTGATGATGCAATGGCGCTTCAAGTAGTTACTGCAATTGGAGATCCAATGAGTTTTGATGAAGCAGTAAGGTATAAGACTTGGAGAGAAGCCATGAAATCCGAGATAGATTCAATCGAGAGGAATCAAACGTGGGAACTAGTGGATCAGCCTGAAGGTACAAACATTATTGGTGTCAAATGGGTGTTCAAGACGAAGTATAATGAACTTGGAGAGATTGACAAACACAAAGCAAGGTTGGTCGCCAAGGGATATGCACAAAGATTTGGGATTGATTACAATGAGGTTTATGCACCGGTTGCGAGGTGGGATACTATTCGGATTATCATCGCAATTGCAGCATATCAAAGCTGGAGCATCTATCAACTGGATGTTAAAAGTGCATTCTTGCACGGGGAGTTGCAGGAAACCGTGTATATCGATCAGCCTCAGGGTTTTGTGAAGAAAGGAAGTGAAGGAAAGGTCTACAAGCTGAGAAAGGCTCTCTACGGTTTAAAACAGGCTCCACGAGCTTGGTTTAGTAAGATCGAGAGTTATTTCATCAGGGAAGGATTCGAGAAACATGAATCAGAACACACCTTGTTCGTCAAGTCAGAAAAACAAGGTCAGATACTCATTGTTAGCTTATACGTGGATGATCTGATCTTTACAGGAAATTGTGAAAAGCTGATCAATGGTTTCAAGGACTCGATGAAGAGGAATTTCGATATGACGGATCTTGGCAAGATGAGATATTTCTTGGGTGTTGAGATATTACAGAAGGAAGAAGGGATTTATATCTGCCAAAGAAAATTTGCTAAAGAAATCCTAGAGAGGTTCGAGATGAATCTGAGCAACGGAGTCAACAATCCTATTGTTCCAGGGATTAAGTTGTCAAAGAAGGGAGGAGGAGCAATCATGGATGCTACTCTGTACAAGCAGATGATCGGGAGCCTAATGTACCTTACGGTTACACGGCCTGACCTAACCTTCGTGGTGGGACTCGCGAGTCGGTATATGGAGAATCCCACGGAGACTCACTTCCAAGTGATCAAGCGAGCTCTAAGGTACGTAAGAGGTAGCACAGAGCTTGGAATTATGTATAAACGTGGTGGAAGCAGAGGTTTTCAAGCTTATACGGACAGTGATTATGCTGGTGATTTGGACGATCGAAAGAGTACATCTGGTTATGTATTCATGTTAGCTGGAGGTGCTGTTTCATGGAGTTCAAAGAAACAGTCAATAGTAGCACTATCAACCACGGAAGCCGAATACATAGCAGCTGTATCATGCGCAACACAAGGTGTGTGGATGGCGAGAGTACTTGGGAAAATTGGACAACGTATTGATGAATGCATCACAATCAAGTGTGATAATAGCTCAACCATACAGCTCTCAAAGAATCCGATACATCATGGACGCAGCAAACACATAGAAGTCAGGTTTCACTACCTAAGGGAACTAACAGCAGAAGGAAAGGTCAAATTGATTCATTGCGGTACACATGATCAGCTTGCAGACATCATGACTAAGCCATTGAAGTTGGATGCGTTCGTGAAGCTGAGAGGAATGCTGGGACTGGTTGAAGTACCGAATTAAACTGTTCTTGCTTAACAGCAAACAGTTTAGGGAAGGATTTGTTGGTTTGTTTGATTAAGTCTTTGTCGATTTAATAAAGATTCCTAGATTATAGGAGTTGTTGCATGAGAATAGCTCAATATGTTTCTTAGTGGTAGAAAATGTCCTCCGTATGATAAGGAGGTGTTGTTGTCTTTGTTTTGGCTATTTAAGAAGCCGTATGGAATAAGATCAAGCAAGGGCTTGAGTTTCAGTTACATTGCTCTATTACTAACAGACAGAAGTTGATTGATCAAGTTGTTGGAATAGTCGATTCCAGCCTGGTTGATACCTCCCTTTAAATCCCCACCTGATAAGTACACAAGAATCCTTCACCAGGAGTTTAAGAAACGGTAAGCATTGAAACCAATTTGATGCAGCAAATTCACATCTTCCTGGTTTTTCCAAAAAAAGCTTTCCATGAATTAAAAAAATAAAAAAATGAAGACAATAATACCTTGTAAAGGTTGTAAGAATCATCAGCAATGGACCCATTACTACCATCCATTATCTTCTCTGAAAAGATTTGAGCACGAGAACCAGAGGAAACCATAAATCTATCTGTATTCTAGTGTAAGCTCAAAAAGAACAACACTTTGAGCACGAGAACCAGAGGAAACCAAGAACATTAAAGAAATCAAATATGTTGTATCCTTACTTTTGGATTGTTTGAAGACTTCAACGGGTTCTGCGTGAGCCAGAAGTAGATTGTGACTAACGGTATAAACCTCGAGGCCAGATTCTCCAGCCACAGCTGCTTCATTCATGTACTTGGAGGCACGTCCGGGAGCTTTTCTTCCTGTGTCGTAGCCACCAATACTATAGACCCATGACCCATAATTTCACACGGTCTCCCAATTCTTCGAAACATAAGGCCGCAAAATCTTTGAAGTCCTCACTGCAAGATGGGTTTATTATGCACATATTAGAGACATTGAATCAAAAATTATAGTTAGAAAGTAATATGTACTTCTTCTTTTTAAATCACTTGCGCAACTTGGTCGCTTAGAAATCCGTTGTATTCATCTTCAAGGGCTTGAGGAGTATCCCAATGAATGATGCATGTTAGAATATATCAATCTAGAAGATTAGGTTAGTATAAATATAGCTAAGAGTTCATCGATGAGATCGTTATATAAATTGATTCCTTCTTGGTTCACTCCCAACCCTTTCTTTCCAACTATTTTCGGGAAAGTGAAAAAGAACAAAGATTAAATCTCTATTGAATTTTCAAAAAATCATTCGTTAATATAAATGTTGTTAAGAACTTACGAGGCAGAATCCGAGGCCAAGAGATAGAGAAACTGAAACATCCATGTTAATATCTTTCACTCTCTGGATGTCTTCCTTGTAATGACTATAGAACTCGACCGTGCGCTTGGTCTGCGTTCGAGCAGCAATTTCTCTCTGCAAAATTTTCATTTTCTTATATTAGTTTCATGGATATCATAAATAATAGTTCATATATATATATATAAACCTATATAATAAAAAAAGAAGTTGGTGTATAAATAAACCTGTATATTTGCGAACAAATGTGTCTCAAACACTCTCTCCACGAGGAGCTTCGTTTACAGCTCCTTCATATTGGTAAGCCGATGCGGCTGTCCCAAAAAAGAAACCCTCCATCTCTTACCCTCCCAAGACATACAAGATGCTGAGGAATTGTGACATGTCTTTTAATTCCAACAATCACTCACCTCTGATGATTTTCTCCTTCCAAGTCTTAGTGATTATCAGCTGATGTTAAGGTTCAGTTAGATAATGGGAGTGAAAGTTTTGAATCCAAACTTTCCAATGAAAACCAATGAACTACTAACCAGGAAATGCTTAGAGCATTGTAGTGTCTACTGGGTAGCTTCCCAGTACTCGCAAAAAGGTTGCAACTTCCTGCCAAAAAAAAAAAAAAACAAGGGCCTAGTCACATTCTACTTCATCGTGGAATTCAGGTAAAATGTTTTTTTAAACCAAAGGCCTTACCTCGAGATGCCTGAGTGCGTTTTGAGCAACTTCATCAGCCATAGATGCTTCGAAGTCCACATAGAAAAGATAATCAAAGTATCTGCCAAACAAAAGAGAGAAACACCTTCATCATTGTTCAGAAACTGTGTGAATGGTACACAAGAGTCAATGAGTGATTTGTAAGAGAAATTACTTTAGCCCTCCAGATGCTCGCAGAGGGTGTTTCCTTAAAGGACGGCTTTCGATCTGATCGAAACCACAAGCAATTGATTGTTAGCGATGAGAACCAGACTGATTATAAACAAGACTACGCAAATTAAAAGGAAGATTTGACTTTCAGTGTACTAACTAACTAACCTTTGTGAGGTTAATTTGCCTAAGAGCAAACGCAGCAAGTGCTTTGAAAAGTACTCCAGGCCCTTCCTCTAATGAGAAAACTATACTTGTCTATAAAAAACATCAAAGTAACTTATCAATCAGAGCATTGCCAATCTCAGAGCGGCATATGCATTACAGAAGATACATTAGGGGGTTCTCACCTTAAAAAGTCTGTTAGTTCCAGGGATAATGGGTTCCCTTGCGAGCATTAGAAACCTTGTAACATTATCAGAGTCATCCTAAATTGATTGAATTTCACAATCAAATGATCCAGAAGTGAAAACAAATTATGGACGACCAAAAAATGGTAAAGACTAAAAACTTTATAAACCTGGATATCTTCAGCAACTATGTTCAATCCATATATCTTTGCAGCTTCAGCGCTGGCAACTGCTGCTGCATCCCTTAAATCATCGAATGCAATTTGCTGAGAGTTAAATCCATAAACTTAACAAGCTCCTATTGTAAGCTAATGAATCTATAATCATACTAAGACAAGAGCAAAAGTGTTTACCTTTGCAGCACCAGCAGTGTCATCTACTGCCATTCTGACCAATCCCAATCTAGTTAACGTGTTTTCACATTGAGCGACAGCCTGATCCAAAACAAAGTCTTAAGCTTTAGTTCATACTAAGAGACGAAGAACTGAACTAAAAAAATCTACAAAAGCAAAATAGTGTACCTGTGGATGGCTAAGCACCCTTTTCAAATCTTCAAGGTTTACACCGTGATTGGTCAACAAACAATGACGAACAGCTAACTTGACTTCCCCAACAATGTGAAAATTGTGTCGCAGCAAAAGATCATAGTTTCTATGGATGCTTCCACCCAAAGAGTTCTCAATTGGCAAAACTGCTCGGTCAACAAGCCACCGCTCAACCGCCTATAATGAGAACAAAGGTTAGAAAATGCTTAAGACTAATGGCATAAAAAACCAGCTCTAAGTTAGTATTTTGATGTAATAGGAACTAAATTCTCACCTCAAATGCAGTGTCAAACTCTTCGCATGGAACAGCTTCACAATTTGGATATGCCTTCTCAGCTGCTGATTCACTGTATGCACCTCTTACTCCCTATATATAAGTATTCATCATTCAATTTATCATATACACTCTTCTCCAAAAAGTATTCTCAGACACAGTTCAAGCAGATACGTTTCTGTGTATTACCTGATAGGCTACACGAACACGGGAGCCGTTGGAGACAGTTTCTGCGAGCTGGTTTGATGATAATGGCTCTAATATTCAAAAGAACAGATAGAAGAAGATAGTTGTCATTTTGTCACAGAATGTCAGAAATTTCATTGGTTGTAAGCTAAACTCGTAATATCGTCGAACACTTTCGCGAGCTATACTCGAGACAAAACAGCTCACTAGAAATGAAAGGAATTGAAAATCGAATTCGTACTAGGAAGTAGAGGTGAGTCTTCCAGAATCTTCTTCACTTCCATAGCTCTCATAGAGTTATCTTTCCCATGTTCATCTCCTTCCCGGAGTGACGCCAATACGGATAGGAAACGGTAGCGCTTTGAAGATACGCAACCGAATCGGATGACGGGATTCGTACTGCGATTGGATGGTGACAGATTTCCGGAGATTCCACCGTGAAGCTGAGTCGCTGGCAATCGAACAGTGTGCACCGCCATTGATGTGACTTTCAATCTGGATAGAAAGAAGAAACAAAAGAAAAATTTAAGACAGATCAGAACGCAACGCTTTTGACGGCGTTTTTAGATGAGAAAATAATTTTGTGGTGACAATGATGGGCCACTTTATTATAAGGCTTTTCTCATTATTTTAATCGACCGAACTTGTTTTAATCTGATGGCCCACGATAATTTTGGATTTTGTACATTTTATTTATTTGGTTTACAACAAAAGTCAATTGTAAGAACAAAAACAAGGAAAAA
This sequence comes from Orychophragmus violaceus, assembly GCA_030180135.1. Classification (NCBI taxonomy): domain Eukaryota; kingdom Viridiplantae; phylum Streptophyta; class Magnoliopsida; order Brassicales; family Brassicaceae; genus Orychophragmus; species Orychophragmus violaceus. Next base: position 103,998,753 of record CM058231.1, on the reverse strand, counting down.
CAATCTGATGCCAGAAAAAAAAAAAAAACAATCTCAACTTTTTAATCAAACATAATAATTTTAGACCGCATTACCTTTACAAATTAATACTCGATAAACTAATATATTTTTTTTGTTGGTTTTTCATCCGACCGACGGTTATGATGCGACATTGAAGGCGATTTAGATTTCTACCCCCATCTCCACCGTCTGAACCCACCATGATACTTTGTTTGCTCGATTATTTAGTGCCAATTACTTCAAAGCCGGGACGATACTGGATGTTAAGTTTCAAAGATTACATTCTTATGGTTGGTCATCGATTTTAGTTGGTATGGATCTCCTTAAAAGAGGCCTTCGACATAACATAGGATATGGTGAAGACATAAAAGCTTTTCAGGATAATTAGATCCCTGGTCGTTTATCTCAAAGTCTCTTAAATGTGATCTTTGAGTCTGATAGTCAAATTCTGATTTGCCATCTCAGTCATATTTCTCAAGAGTGGTGTATTCACATTTTAGCTTTTGCTAATGGTTTCGTCTCCGCTCATTTCTCATTATCCTTAGGTCACGTGTACTCCAAAGAATTTTTCTTTTGCTTTGTTATCAATTTACTATGTGATTCATGTTGTAAAATGAGATGGATTGAATCTCACACTTCTCTTCTCTTAATGCCACATATCCTTCCAGCCTCATCCAAGATATCTTGTTGTTTAGTTTATACTTGGTTAGCAAGTCTTCATCTCCATTGGTCACATTTTACTTGATGAGAAAATGTCATATTTTAGCTTAAATATCCAATTAAGTTTTAATTCTCCAAAATCTTCAAATCTTCTGATTCAACTTCCCAAAAATCCTTTTGAAAAAACTATACTTTTTTAGAAGAATTTAGCGAGTAGTTTCATCTCAATTGGATTCTCGTAGTTCTCGTACCAAATCTTAGTAGGTGTTATTGAATCTTGTATTTTAATGGAATTTTATGGATTTTCAATTCAGAGTGAAATCCACTGTTATTGGATTAGGTATTTAGTAGATGTAATTTAAAATACATTAAAATCACTTGTTATTCAATTATCTACTAGATTTTGATAGATTTCATTTATGATAGATTTTAAAGTATTCTCACGTCTAGAACAACATAAAACAAATTGTAGAAATTTGGGTGGTAATTCACTTTCACTCCCTTTACCACTTTCTGCCTTCAACATAATTGAATTACAACATGAAGAGAGATTGCTTCCTGTGGGATCTGCGTAGTTGGATATGATGCAGGATCTCGGTCCGTTGAGAAGTTCAATTCGAATCCGTGGGTTAACGTCGTGTCAAGCGCATCACCCGCATGACTCGCTCGAGAAACAGCTAGTGGATCTGGAAATGAAGCTCCAGATTCTTTCAAGGAAATCGGAGCGTCTATCCCAAGAGCAGAGCAGAGGTGATGTCGTCGGTGTTCCTTGGAAACTCGTGATGTCTTGCGGCTCTGAGATGATGCGTTCTCGAATCAATTTGTTTCAAAGTATCTGGGTAAGGGAAGGCTCATTCAATTTCGTTCTTGTGATCTCGGGCCTATCCTAAATCTCTGAATTTTTATCTGCAATTCACTGGGTTTTGGTATCTTGATATGTGCTGCACTTTGGACAAATCTAGAAGAGCATATAAATCTGAAACTTTTAGTCTCGTTTTGCTATGTGGTGTTTAGTTTTAAGAAGAAATGAGATTTCAAGGAAGGGATTTTCTCAGCAGGATGTTGCAACAGAAGAAATATATTGTTTCGATTTGTAAATATACAGCTTGAGAAGAAGAAGAATGGAGAAAGAAGTTGTATGTGCTAATATCAAGCTATGTGATGAGCCTTACTGTTCCGAGATGGAAACTGAAACTATTGCTTCATCTCAGAAGATTGAAGGAGGGGAGGGGAGTAATGTGGTTTTTTCAAGAGAAGCACCTCTAATAGGTAAGGATCCAGCTGGGACTAATTCGTTGGAATGTTGTGGTTGTAATGCAAAGAAACTTAATTTCAAAGGTAGTGAGGATAATATTGGTCAGCAGAAAAAGCTTAATAGACAGGAGAGAATCGAACTGGGACCACTCTTCCAAAGTGCTGTTACCTCAATCAGTTAGCTGATCCGCAAACTTTGAATGATTTGTTGTGCGTTGGTCTTGATTCTGTTTGGTTCTTGAGTACAAAACACGAGTTTCAAAGGAATACTGTTTTGATTAAGAAGATTATTTGTCATGGTGCTCATGACTTTTGTGCTACTCTTAGGATATTTCTCGCTTCATGAGTCTCTGCTTGTCAGAGTGGGACAATGAGCCTTGCTGATACCGTAACTGTAATGGCTGCTGAAGCCTGAAAGGTACATTCGCGTTTCATCTCTTTCCATAAGTATAATTTTGATGCACTCTGGAATGCTTACAATAGGCTGGCTGTTGTCTGTCTAAATATTTGCGAGTTTTATGTTTTGCCTCCAAGAGTGTAATGGGGACGAGATTCTGAAAGCAGAGGCTGGTGAAAAAGTTCAGAAATTCACTGAATGGGATCTAAAATGTATAGGTTTCCACTCCCGATGCCAGGGAGCAAGGGATAGAGTTAGCTACTGATATTGAACTACAGCTTTTTGCTTTCAAGATGTTTTTAGATCTGGCTGGGAACCATCTCTCGGGAAGGGATTTCACTGAGGCCTTCGATGCATCTCGTTTCCCTCTCACTCTGTTTTCCAACTCGTTTGATCCCGGTTGGTCGTCTGGTATATCAACTACTGTCATACAAAGGCTGCTCGGTATGCTTGTTGAAGGCGGTGCAGATAACGTGAATCAATGTTTCCTTGAAGCTTCACGATTTGGTAGTACAGAACTTGTCCGCGTCTTGTTGCATGTAAGACTCCCACACATTAGATTGCTTTTATAATCTTTGTGATCTCAAACTTTTATTTATAGATTGCTCAAAGGAACACCTTAGATGTGGATGTGGACTTCAAGACAATGAAGTGCTTAGTGGAAGAAGGTAATGCCATTTCCTTCTTAGGTCCATTGATGAGAGCAGCAGAGAGAGGTTGTATCCAAGTTGTACAATGGTTTGTGAAAAGAGGATGCTGTGACATGGAGCTTTGTCTTGCTTTAACAGCCGCCACTTCAAGTAGTCAAGTCGAGGTCGCTGCTTATCTTCTTCCTTTTGTTCCACCACCTATCTTAACCGCTCTCAGCATCAAAATCCTTAAAGCAGTTAGAGAAAGAAGCGAAGGGTCTCTCCAAGGAGTAGAGTTTCTCCTAAAATCAGACTTCTTAGGAGATTCCATGGCTACATACTCAGTTGCAGACATCATCGCAAGGTCATCGTCGGAAGATGAATCCGTTCCTTCGGATCTAAAAGTGTTTCTCTGTGAACATTGGTCTGAATCAGCTTTTGAGAAAGGAATGAGAGAAAGCCATGACAATTTCATGAACTTTATGAGGGTTTTGAAGAAAGGAGAGTGTGCGATATCCTTGACAGACCTTCCTGCGCGCCGCTAAGAGTAGCCATTGCTTACATGCCGCTGTACAGAGAGTGTGTGAATGAAGGCGGGAGGTTACTGTCTCAGAGGCTAAGAGGACAGCTTGTGGAAGCAGTGAGACAGCTTCAAGGATGTCTTGTTGCAGTTGTGGAAGTAAGCGAGACTCCTCACCTTATGGCGATTTTGGAGCATCACCTTACCGCCATTTTTGGCTAAAACGGTTTCTTTTAACCTGAACCAGGAAAGAAGCAAGCAGAGAGAGGAAACACAAGCATCCTTCTTTGGGCAACCACTCAGTTTTCTACGTTATTTGATAAAAATTTACGATATGAGGGATGGGGTTTAATATGATGAAAGTATGGGTCAGTCACTACTGTCCCTTTTTCCCCTTGTTATGCGTAGCTTGGTTTTATATGTTATGATAACTTGATGTAATTTCTAACTTACCTTTCTATGATGAGATCGTATTAATTTGATGTTATGGGAATTTGAACAATAAAAAAGAATCTATGTTTTGGTTATATCACAGTTGTCAGGTTACATATAAAAGCTAGATGTTGTCTTAGCAGTATTTGTTTAGTTTAAAGGCTCAAGATTGATCCTCGATGATTTGCTCGTTCGGTCCATAAATTGTTAGCTTAACCAGAATCGTCGGTCATGTCTGAAACGGAGAAATTGCATGTGAGTCGGAGTTGCAGATTGAGCTGGACGCGTGGTGAATCCTCCTTGCTCCGACGGCGAGCTTTGGGATTCTCGGCGGTGCTCTGGGACGTGACCAAGCCTGCCCTGTCTCGATATCATGTCCGAGGACGACGGCGGAGAAGGCGGATTTAGGTTTTTTTGGTCATCTTCGCGGAGGCTCTTCGGGATATCGTTGTTCCATATCTCACGGTGGCTAGTTGAGCGGTGGTTGACGGCGATGGCCGTGCGGCTCGAGCCCAGTGAAATCCCGCCGGTTTGCTCTTTTCTCCCCGACGGCAATTCTCAGTTATCTGGTCATGGTTTTGGTTCGTTCGGTGGGTGCCTAAATCTAGTCTTTGGCTTTGACGGTTCTTTCCGAACCTTAGAATTCTAAAGATTATAATGATTTAGGATTAGTGGATTACTAACCCCGTAGACGGCTTAATTTATATTTAATTCATCTTATCCTTTAAATTCTTATTCTTAACCACTTCGATCTGTCAACTTGAGATTAGTAAATTTAATAACTTCTTGACTTCACATTATTATTTAATTAATTCAATAACCCGGCTACAAACTAACTAACTCACCCCGTTATTATATAATAAGTGTGTTTTGTGTTTTAACCGTATTTAAACTAACTCATAATTCCTCATATATATAGATTCATTTAGATATTTTCTTAAATATTTATATATGCATATACGTCATAAAATGCTATTTTATATGTATACAATACCTAATCAAGAAAACAAAGAAATTATCAATCAATAACCATTCAATATGTTAGTATAATTCTAGGAATTAAATAAATTTGACCTTTAACTAGGTTGATACAACATTCAATTAGTGAACCATAAAAAAACTCGATTGATGTAAATATAATAATACTTGACTTTCTTTGGCCAATGAACTTGTCTGACCCCTCCGTATGATTATCGGCCATTGCTTTTGTTTGAACTTCGAATAATCTATGTATTGGAATAAATATTCATATCAAACAAAAGACTTGCACGTGCAGACTTGAAGCACATATCACGTGTAAGTCTGTGACCTCTGATGAGGAAGAAGACAGAAGATAGATTGAGTTTTAGTTGTAAAATGTTTGATACCTCGTTCCATACACAGAAAATAGGCCCAATAAGAAAGTGTCGAGGCCCAATTCAGAACTAAGGCTAATCACAACCACACCCGGTATAATCCCTAGTCTATACAATGCTGCGTAACACTGCTCGCTCAACTTCATCTCAGAATCAACCCTTGAGATTTCCGGAGATCAAATCAAAACCCTAAGAAAGGTACGTCAAAATTAGTTCTCAAAATTTCTCGATTCGATTCGATTCGATTCGATCCATGTGTTTGTTCTATGTGTTTGTTCTATCCATGTACGTCGATCCATGTGTTTGTTCATGTGTTTGTTCTATCTGTGTTTGTTCTATCCATGTGTTTGTCCATGTGTTTATCCATGTACGTCGATCTATGTGTTTGTTCTATCCATGTACGTCGATTCGATCCATGTGTTTGTTCTATCCATGTACGTCGATCCATGTATCTCAAAAAGGTACGTCGATCCATGTGTTTGTTCTATCTCGTGTTTCTAGAATATTCTCTTTAACCGTAACTTTTCACTGGTCATGTGTTTATTCTTTCTGTGTTTGTGGATTTTTTGATGCGGTTTGTGGATCTAGCGTTTCGATTTGTTGATTTAGGGTTTCGAATATCTCTCGATTCGATTCGATCATCGTTTCTCCATAGGATTTACTCGTTTCCCCAGTTCCTCTCGTTTTCTCTCGGAATCTTTTGCGTCGATTCATGTGTTTGTTCTATCTCGTGTTTCTAGAATATTCTCGTTGACCGTAACTTTTCATCCTGATTTTGGTGTCTATTATGCAGATGCAGATGCAGATGTTGCTTGCTCCTACACGAGCCCAACTCCAATGCCGCTTCTGGAGCTGCTTAACTGCAGCTAGACCTTTTTGCTCTCCTACTCACGAGGAGTTGGCAACACTGGGTGAGCAGCATAACCGAGCGATTACAATAATCGACGGGATGGATGTTAACCATGCCAAGTTCCTGTCCGATAAACTTTTGTCCAGTAAGCTTGAGGATCAAGAAGTGAGCTGTGGGATCCCAATCCTTCCAGAGGTGGTTCTCCTCACACCTCCATGGCTTCAAGAGCACATCTTCGACAGGGATTTGAGGGACCATGAAGCGGTCCGTGAGTGGGCATTTTTGTCCACTATTGTTAATCCGGCACGTCTAGGAGAAAACCCGGGCTGGAAACACTACGAGACAAAGACTACTTCAAACAACGAGAGAAAAACAATCTGGCACATCCAGGGTGAAAAATTCCATACCGGCTTCCACAGGCTGACTATGTACTCGGTCGCAGGCTTCCCATTTGGTGTCTATTGGATGCATTACAAACCCAAGGTTGCGGGACAAAAAGGCAATGTGGTCGAGCCCAAGGATATTGTGGTGAAGACAAAAAAAACAAAGGGATCTCGGTCACAGCCCAAGACGAAGCGGCTAAAGGACAAGGCATCGACATCTGAAAATGTCACCTTAAGCTCTGTTGCTTCCACTAAAAACTGTTCGTTTTATGCTTCTGGTAAATCATTATACTCCTGTTAACTCTTCTTGCTCTTAGTTGTTTTGATAGTTTAGTTAGATGGTTTCGTAACTGTTGAAGTAATAAGTATCTCCTCTCCATGACTGGTTCTGGTTGTAATAGGAAACTCAAGAAATGTAATAGGATTCCTTTCATGTTTCAGGTGTCAAGGATATTGCAAAGGTCAGAGCTGATGCAAGCGAACAAAGGAGTGCTGATCCCACTGTTACACCTGCAGGAGCTGATGCAAATGAGCAAAGGGTATGACCTCTTCCATTTTAAAAGGGTTACTGTCTTAAAATACTCCTGTTAACTCTTCTTGCTCTTAGTTGTTTTGATAGTTTAGTTAGATTGTTTCGTAACTGTTGAAGTAATAAGTATCTGTTTTGCTGGTTTTCCGAAAATGGTAAAGTAATCCAGGGCTCCTCGTGTGTTATTGATGCTCTTGGTTGTTTTGATCTTTTAATTTTTTTTCCTTTTGGTTTCAGGGGAATTAAAGAAGTGAAGCTTAGGGCGATAGCAAGGAAAGATCACGCAAAATGGTCTCAGTTGATACCTTTCTTTCTGTCTGTTATGTCCGCATCTTTCTTTCTGTCTGTTATGTCCGCATCAACATAATACCCAGCTTCATGAATTTGTTTTAAAGATAAATGATAGACTTGACAACTTCTTTAGTAAGATTTATATAAGAGAAACATAATTCATATTCTCCTTGATGAATAGGTTACAAAGCATGAATTATATATATAGACTTTGGAGCCAAGTCTCCTGTCAAATAAAAATCGGTACCGGGTAATCCACTAGAGAGTATTGATAGTCTGTTATGCAGTGAACTTATGAATTTAGGACAAGAAAAGAGGCTCCTTGGCAAAATGCGAGAATTATGAAATGTTACATAAAAAAAAAAAAGTTAAGAGCAATGAGAAATGAAGGAAATTAAGAGTTTAATGTTACATACAAGTAGCTCAAGCTAGTTGAAATAAGCATATTGGGTGTCCCACTTGGATGCTGCAAGAAAGGTAACTAGATCCTTGTGGGTGTTGCCAGCATCAACCACAACATCTTCATGGAACTCCACTCGCACTTTTTCGAGGCATTCGGCAGCTCCCCCAAGCAAACTCTTCAAGTGTTCCAACTCTTTAGCAGTTCCTTTATAACCACGAACATCCAACACCTTCACTTGGTACAGACCAATAGTAACATCGCCTGTGTAACCATGCAGGCCCTGGATGATTAGTGTTTCAACCTTTGGACACTGCTTAAGCAGATATGGCAGCAGTTTCCAACCTCGTTCCTTGCAGCTTCCAAAGGATAACTTAACCAGATTGTTGAACACCGGTAGCATTAGTAGTCCATTTTCAACACATCCAGACATCACCTGAAACACACAAAACACAGCTTCAAGAATTGTCCAAGCTCTCTTTACAAAGTTTGATACAAAGAACTTACATCAACAGAATCGAGAGAAAGATCCAGGCTCTCGACGTTGCTTATCCCTACAATGAGACCCGATATATCCGGCCTCTCAAACTTTTCAGAATAACAAAGATCCAACTTAGCTTCGACTAGGGATTCCAAATTAACATGTGGGTACGAAGACATGGCATAATCAGTGTAGTCGAGGGAGACAAGACTTGGGGCGTCAAATGACATTTGAGGGAAATTATCTAATCCATCTTCCCAATCATAGTAAACTGTTAGCTTCTTGATGGTCTGGCTCGCTATTCGGTAGGGGTACCAATCATACTCGTGACGAACAGTTAACTCCTCCAGCACTGGACAACCATGAAGAAGCACATCACAAAGATCTTGATCTTCAAACACGATGGAATCGATGAAGAGACTCTTAAGCGCTGGTAGAGACACATCTCGAGGGAGCATATCAACTTCGAGCTTTGTTCCCAGCGACAGCTTAACCAGTGTCTTGCTCGTGAGGAGCTGACAAGGCAGAGATACTAATATCCCGTGAACCTCAAATTCTACGGCGGGTTTCTTAACACCATTTACACGATGCGTCAAGGGTTTATCGCAATCTGTCAGACTAAGGTCCGCTTCCAAAACACAACGCTCTACGGCATTGCATATCCAGCGGCACACAGAAACCATATCTCTGCCGTCTTCAATGTGATATTTTAGAGAGAATTTCTTGATAGGAGAAGCGCATTCCAAAGCCAGTGTTCTATCAACAAAATTCCTGAAGCTCTCCCGGATCACATCCCACTCATCTTTATACTCTTCCGGTTGCAGCAAGACAGAATCATCAAAATCCAGATTATGCACCAATGCAAACACATTCCTCCACTTTTTCGACAGAACAGATGTTGAAACTGCCAGTTTGATGGGAACTAAGGACAGGATTTCGCCCAGAATCTCTTGAGGGAGACAGCTGATTGCATCTCTCGAGCCAGCAGTGTCTAGCCTGTTGGCATCCATACTACAGACAGAACCAATCTCTTCCTCAGTGCCTGAAAGATGAAGTGAGCTCAGAGAGTTATTCAACTGAATTAATGGAAGACTCGAGCTAGAGAAAGCAAACTAAAACAGTCTCACCAAGCCTCAATCTATCTGTATTCTAGTGTAAGCTCCACAATACATACGATCCACACATCACAACTACAAAGATTTGAGCACGAGAACCAGAGTAAACCATAAATCTATCTGTATTCTAGTGTAAGCTCAAAAAGAACAACACTTTGAGCACGAGAACCAGAGGAAACAAAGAAAATTTAAATACGAATTTCAACTGGATCGAAGGTACCACAATACATACGATCCACACATCACAACTACAAATATTTGAGCACGAGAACCAGAGTAAACCATAAATCTATCTGTATTCTAGTCGAAGCTCAAAAAGAACAACACTTTGAGCACGAGAACCAGAGGAAACAAAGAAAATTAAAAACGAAAACTAAAGCTTCAACTGGATCGAAGGTACCACAGAAAAAAAAAAAAAAAACAGAAAAGCTCCACAATACATACGATCCACACATCACAATTACAAATATTTGGGCATGAGAACCATAGTAAACCATAAATCTATCTGTATTCTAGTGTAAGCTCAAAAAGAACAACACTTTGAGCACGAGAACCAGAGCAAACCATAATTGATACGATCCACATCAATGATCTTACACAATGGAAAACAAAACAGAAACAGGGTAGAGCTTCAACCTTTTCGTTTTTTTACTGAATTGAATGTTCTACCTTTCTCGCATGCGTTACCAGTCATGTTGACGAACCACCGGCGATGGTTGGTTTCAGATCTGAGGGAGACCTAGAAGAAGATGAAAAAGCTATTTAAAAGAAAAAGAAAAAACAAAAAGTAATAATAATATTTTTAAAAGAAAAATTTATTAGAAACTTTTCTTTTTTGATATTTTTTACCATATTTAGTCGTACTAACCCTTCTAAAGATTTATCGGGAAAAAATAACAATTACAGTAAAAAATATAATAAATCTTAGATCTGAACAAAATCTATTAAAAAATCTTATGTCAGATACTCAAATGTTAATCTGTTATGGGCTCTATTTTAAGATTCGATTGGGCTTTATACTTGGGCCTTTTACCCCTACCTATATCTGATAAATAAAGAATCCCACTGATTCTTCAAAACCTACTTAGTGCAGTCTTATTCCCTTCCGCACGTGACTTCTCACGTGACAACTCCTTCACTTGCTCTTCTTGAGTCTCTCCGATCGATCTACTAAGAAACCGCTTAAACCATTTGACCGAGTCTTTTGGATAACGTTCGAGATCATTGACAAAGTCAACATAGGGTGTATATTATTATTATAATTATTGATGGTTTAAAATTTTAATTTAAAAAATAATATTATTTAATTAGCAACATAGGGTGTAGATTCAATTTAATTTAGCAAGAATAATATTATTTTAAAAAATATTTATATCATATTAATTATAATTATATTTAACTTTTCTTTTTTTTGATATTTTTTACCATATTTAGTCGTACTAACCCTTCTAAAGATTTACCGGGAAAAAATAACAATTACAGTAAACAATATACTAATAAATCTTTGACCGACAAAAATCTAATAAAAAATCTTGTCAGACACTTCAGACACTCAAGTGTTAATCTGTTATGGGCTCTATTTTAAGATTCGATTGGGCTTTATACTTGGGCCTTTTACCCCTACCGTTAATAGACGTCATTCTACGTCGAAACTTTTGGACATAGATATCATATATAGATAGAGATATAACTATATAATAGTAGTATATATATATATATATATATATATATACCCGGATATTTCTTTCCATCTGAAGACGATTTGAAGAATAGGTCACATTATTTCATTTTAGATTCTTAGATTTTTTACTAAGTTTGGTACTACCAACAAAATGTCAGGAACTTTTTTTTTTAATCCATCGTCATCTCTGAATGTGCCCATAAGTTATATATTATGTTAAAAAAAAACATAAGTTATATATTTCGATCTTTGATATAGTTTAGAGAACTTTTCGCAAGCCTTCCGGATATAACAATATTAAACCCCTTTCATCCTGAAGAAGAAGAAAAAATACAAATTTTTTTTTAAAAATCTTAAGATGATATTTAATGTTACATTCATAAATTAGTTGTTATAAAGAAGTAAGCACGTACCCCAGGTCCGATAATGTGGCAACTGTGATTAGTCACTAATTCAAAGAAACTAGATGTTTTACCCTCCGCGCACGCGCGGAGGTGGAGTTTTTAGTGGCTATGAATTTGTATCGAGTTTTAGCGTATTCTACATGGTTATCATTGGTTGTGAAATATATGTTAAGTTTGTCCTTTTTTATTAATTTTTTCGCAGCTAAATATGTGTGCATTTACAAAAAGTACTTAAAATTTAAAATTTAAGTGAGAAGAATGTACTTAAAGCGAAACGTGTTTCGTGTAGGAGCGGCCTCGTGTTGAGTTAACAAATCAAGGGCATGAATGTGGCCTCGCTCATATTAACGGATCAACTAAATAACCTTGTTGAGTATTTACCCTGTTTGGTTTCTTGTGGTAGCATAGATGTTGTGGAGATATGATATTTGATCATTAAATTTTATGATATGTTAGCAACACCAGTAAGGTTTTAAGTTCCATTCATTTGTATTGTGTTCATCTTTTTCTTCAAGTTTTTCCCCCTTTTTTAATATTTTGAGAGAACATTTTCCACTATGTGAACCTAAGATTTTTTTAATATATAATTCACTCACGATAATGTTCTCTGTGGGTACTTCCATGTTTGGAAATATCGGAAATTTGACTAACGTGGAAAATTTGTGAAGTATTTGACAATCTTTGACATTATAGACCATTGGAAATTGAGTGAGAGAGTCATCCAGTTGGATGAGTATGGGATTAGCTAAGTTATAGCTTGGGAGGCTTTAAAACTCCATTCCTATACAATGTCTTTATGTTCTTTGTTCTAGGCTTAACTGGTGGACGTAGGTGAAAGTTCATAGTTTCTGGTATTTGGTTTGGAGCACATGACCTTAATTCCTGCAAGATTTACATTTGACCATGTTCTGCATAGGCCATCATAGCTTTTGTTTTTGAATTTGTGTGAAAATAGTCAAGTTGTTTGGAGGGTCAATTTTATGGTCTAATTTTGGGTGGATTAGTTGAACGTATGTGGTGGCATAAACATCTGTTGATAACGTCATAAACTGCCATATAATAAAATAATGTAAAGTGTCATTTAGAGGCCCACATAAATACACAGATAACAATGCAGGAAAAAGAAACATAAAGTCTAGTTGTTGAATAAAACGGAAGACTAAAAACATAGAGAGGACGTTTGTGGAATATCACGAACATACTAATCACGGCCACGCTTGTGGTTCTTAACCATTTTTTCCCTGCCACAACTGACTTATCCTTTAAGAGATGTACACCGTTGGCAGCCTTGATGTTGGCAACAACTGACTTATCCCTTCTCTTGGCCAGAGCAAAAAAAACGAAGCTCCAAAACATCAATGATGAGCTTCTTTCATAAAATTTGAATTGAAGCTCTCAAACATCAGACCAGTTTCTAGCATTTTGGAAACCTGAAGGTGGACATGGTATGTAACGTGGGACCGTTCACCAACATCTAACTTGAGAAGCGATCGATAATTGCCTTTATGGGCCGCAGCTACACTCCTAGTGGCTTTAAAAAAAAAGCCAAAGGTTGAATCACATAAGAGGATGTAACTGAACTCAAGAAAAAATCTGAACCACTATCAACTTAGATAAAGGAATGCAGAAGCTACATAGATGAATTGCAGCTATACCTTGATCAGACTGGCTACTGCAATTAGAAATGGTAATCAACCTATGATCTTGGTTAGCCGAAGTAGATGATTGATGTGAGCTCTGAGAAGCTCCATCTACATCAATTTAAAGTAAAATACTTACTAAAGTTGATGTGGATATCATCTCTGTAATCAGCTCATCTTAGTTACTTCCTCAACTTCCCCCTTGAAGAATGATAGAAGTTGGATGCTATTCCAACTCTGATTGAGTTTGCATACACCTTCATGTTCAGGTTTTTCCTATATTCGTATATTTCTTCCATATTGGTTAACTTGAGCGGAAACACTACAAATTCTTTTTTTTATCTGAAATCAGATGAAAATAGAAAGGATGAATACCTTGGGGTCTGCATACCGGGGAAAATGAAAGGGAGCGATGTGATCACATTAGCAGCTGTTTCTAAGAGAGACTGATCACCTGTCAATGGAGGTAATATACCGACTAAATATCAAACGATCGATACAGCTTACTGATCCGCAAAGGGGAAGGTGAAAATAAGCTGAAAAGATGTAAGTAGTGTTTTATTAGTCATAATACCGTGGATGCAGCAATAGATAGGTCTAAGGCATGGTGGACTTTGTTGCCAGACACATCTGCATAAAACAAAGCGAAGGGCATTGAATCAAACATCTAACCTCAAAACAATATCTTTGAGAATACATTTCCTTAACATGTTTTGGCCTTGTGTGGATTTGTATGCACAAACAGTTTTCAAATAAAAGTTAAAAAAATAACTTAATTAGAAGAAGCATGATCTGAATACTTACTTGATGCCAAGACAACAAATCTCCAAAAGCAAAAACCAATCAATTCTAAAACTAATTTGCTCTTGTTTTATAGTAGAACTTTAAAAAGAGGTAAAAATTCACCGCAAACCTTGAGGTATGGTGGTTATGGAGCAGCACACAACCATTTTAGCTTCGATTACCAGCTACTGCTGCCGCTTCCTCCGTAAACACCATCACCACCTCCATAATCACATTGATCACGTCGGTCACCACCACTGAAGCCACCACCACCAGATTCATAACCTCCGCTACGTCCCCCCTCCTCCGTATCCACCGCCACCTCTACCACGACGACGACGTCCACTGCTGCTTCCTCTAGACTGAGCCTCGTTGACGGTGATGCTACGGCCATCGAGCTCTTTTTCGTTCATCTCTTCAATAGCATCTCTCATGGGTTTATCATCCTTGAAGGTAACGAATCTGAATCCCCTTTGATCTTCCGATATCGGGATCGTTAATGATCTGTCAAAACAAACAATACGAAATCTGGTGAAGCTGCTGTGATCGAGAAAGAGAAGTTAGATCTATTTGAAAAAGGGGAAAGATTTCAAGTGGTTGTTATAGTTCAAGAATACGATCCGGCACAATAACTTATTGTTTTTAATTCGCTAGCATTAATATTTTCATTTACGCCTTATTTAGAAAATGTTTAAGACCAAAAATATTTTGGGCTGGAATAGTTTATTTTCCATCAAAATGGGCCCAATAAATAAACATATCTACGATGTCTTATATATCAAATAAAACCGAGAGATTTTTGAAAAAGGATGACACATTGGATAAATAAAAACTGATGAGGTGGCACGCTGAGAGGAGAGAAAATAAATCTCTTATTATATATATGATTCATAAACATCGTTTAGTTGGCCATATAATTCATAAACCCTTTTCTCTTTCAAACCCACCTGGCCAGATGTGTTACAATTAAAGTTTAGGGTTCACCTTAGTTTTTTTAAACACAAAAGGGCATATATTTTGTAATATTCAAATATTATTTTAAACACAAACCGTGTAAGTTAAGCCATATAATAGTTGGCCATATAATTTATAAACCCTTCTTTCATATTGTGATATTCAATACCGTGTAAGTAATAACTAGATGACTCGTCCGCACTTTGTGCAGGATGAACTTTTTTGGTGATGATTGTTTATGTTTTGTTTATGAATTTTCTAATTTAAAATATATTATAAGATGTAAGTTTATGGGTACAAAATATATAAGATGTTTGTCGATATTGTACGGACTGATTTAACTTAGAAGGTTTTTTGCTTTATTAAATTAGTTATGATGCATGTAGTCGAGTATCTGAAATTATAGAAATTGTACATGAAGCATGATTTTATATAAAGAGAAACTTAGAATTTAAATGCAATTTTAAATGACTCGCCGGCACCTTGTCCGGGATGAATGATTTTGTCGATGATTATTTACATTTTTGTAGAGAAAAATATATGAATATTAGAAATCGTACAAAATTAAATTGAATCGTGATTTTATAACAAATAAAAATAAGAATAATAAACAAATAGAGAGAAACACTAAAATAAAATATTATTAAAAATAAACAACTAAATAGCTGTTAAAATAAGTGAAAAAAATTTATACCATTTTATTATTTTTGAGATCTACTATATATAAACCAAACATTTTTACGAAACATAAACATTATATAAATGTTACTTATTTCTACTACTAAAAATCGGACACTCGACTAATCATCATTAATTAGAAGATTAGTTATAGTAATTACCAATTTTAAACATAAATCTTTTAACTTGAGGATCAAAATGATCCAAAATCGGCTTCATTTTAAAGCTCATTAGACTAAAGTCCAGTGACAATTACAATAATCAATCAATATGTCTACTTATTTATAAAACTCAAATCGTTCATTTGCATTTTTTCGATGTGGGAGAATATCATTCTTCATAATCTTTTTTTAATGACTACAAATATGGAATATAATAACAACTTTATTGACATATTCCTTTTACTGTGTATTACTAATTAATTTTAAAAACTAATAATAAAATTTATTTTTATAAATATATTATTCGTTGATATTCTACGATTATGAATTCAAATTCAGAGTTCTTCTTCCAAAATGTTACTAACATCGATGTAAATCATCATTATAATTTTTATTTTTTTATAAAAAAAATATCCTATGAAAAATCATTAACACTTTATATATATATATATATATATATATATATATATATATATATATATATATGTCTTGTTCTAAAACTCGGACGAGTCATCGATTTCTTCTTCTTCTTTGATGTTTATATATAAAAATAATTATAATTTATTATAACTTAAATGGGCTTCAATTTTATACCGATCTGTTTAGGTCCGCCGACTTTAAACCCTTTTAACATCCCTATGCACAAACACTTTGCTTGATCAAATTGGACAATCGTGATGCACATCATCATATAGTATAAAGGCCCAAGTATAAAGCCCAATGGAAACTAAAAATAGAGCCCATAATACATTAACCGTAGACTAAAAATAGCCCACGTGTAATGTAAAGAGTGGCTCATTTAATACTTGACCATACAGTCTTATTCCCTTCCGCACATGACTTCTCACGTGACATCTCCTTCACTTGCTCTTCTTTAGTTTCACCGGTCGATCTATTAAGAAACCGCTTAAACCATTTGACCGGGTCTTTTGGATAACGTTCGAGACCATTGACAAAGTCAACATAGTAAAGACCAAATCTAGCAGTGTATCCATGTTCCCATTCAAAGTTGTCCATCAATGACCATGCATAATATCCTCTTAAAGGTTATATATTATGTTAAAAAAAAACATAAGTTACATATTTCGATCATTGATATAGTTTAGAACTTTTCGCAAACCTTCCGGATATAACAATATTGAGCCCCTTTCATCCTGAAGAAGAAGAAAAAATACAAAAAAAAAAATTTAAAATCTTAAGATGATACTAGATTTTGACCCGCGCTATAAAAGCGCGGGTATATATTTTATTTTTATTTTTTTGGTTATTGTTTTTTAAAAATAATTTGTTGTCTACTATATAATTGTATTAACTTAATATTTAGTCTAACCTAAGTTTATTGCCGCTGAAGTGCAGTTTTTCTTTTTTAGAAGTAAGAGATGTTTTTGAAAATTGATTTTTTGGAGACTCATTTGTTATAAATAGATGATAAATTATTTAGATAATTATAGCGGACTGATATATAGTATTTATATTATTAATTATTTGACATAATCTCTATAAAAGATAAATCATTATATATATAAATGCATGATATAATTATAGATATTTTAATTTCTGTAATTATTTATTGGACTCACATTAATTTTTTTTTGTTTATATAATAGGAAAAATATTAATAATCCATAAATTATTTCATTGATGTATCATTACTATTTAAAACAATTAGTATTGTGGACAGTAAAAATTAATTCACTTTCAGGCCCAATTGATAAACACACAATCAAATTCTGTTCAAAATCATCTACTCAACTTTCTAATATGGACAAATATCTAATTACAATTAAAAAAAAATTGGCGTGGCCCATGACAAATTCAGATTCATTTTTAAAATCGGGCCGTTTTTAATCTATTACAATAGGTGGCCCAAAAAACAACAACTCCTGTTAGGGTTTGAACATTGTTTTCTTTGTCTACCGACAACCAAAAAGATGACTATGATATTCCCCTTCTCATCTATTCCATAAACGATTTCGTTTATTACCTAAATCCGTCCCAGAACAACCAATTTCAGACAATTCTCAGGTATAAATCTATCTTTCTGTAAATTATTTCTTTTTTCAGTTAAGATTCTTCAAGATTCGGATTAAACAAAATAAGAAATTGAATTTATCGTCGGACATATTTTATAGATCGATATTTGAAGATGTTTGTTTTTTCTTTGTAAGGATTAATTGGCCGCTAATTTAGATCAATCTAACGGTGGAAGCGTAAGATCATACGATGAAGATCCGTAGCTAGAGGCTGTAAAAGTGACACGCATCATGATGATAGTATAACCACAAGGATACCAAGGTGGTTCAGCTCCGGTTTCACCTGCCGGTTCAACTCCACCTGTATCTCATTATGAATCTCGACATAATCAAGGAGACGACTATAAGATTTAATTCATGATTCCAGCTATTAGAGGTGATGTAACTTTCAATTTCAGAAAGTATTGGCAGATTTGCTTTCAATAAACTACGGTTTCAATGAATTATGAGGAATGTTATATCAATTATTAGAATGAATTGTTTTACATATATAACTAATCCTCTCATTGACTGTGTCGATTTGTGTCGATTTTTTTCATATATAGTTTACTGGATATGGGTTATTCAATTTTAAACTTTTTGTTTCTTATATCTATATAACATGATATTAAATCTCGACACCGTTAGAAGATTAATTTACTAATTATTTCATTGCATAATAGTGGAGATTGAAGATTTGAATTTATTTTGGTTTTTGACAGGTTCAAGAAGCTCTATATGATACATAAAAACTTGTGGCTATTCAATACGCGTTTGTTTTTGTGAATGGTAAGTCCTCGGTAATCTCGTGACTATTAGATATTTGGAATATATAATATTAGTTTCTAAGTATAAAAAATGATTGTCTATTGTTGCAGATTCTCATACAATGGGTATATATTACAACGCTATGACCTCTTACCATTCATCGGAAAAAACACATAAAGAATGTGAGTGATTTAGGATAAGAATTAACTAATTATAAACTGCTAGTCTGTTTCATATGTATGTCGTATATAGTCTGTAATCTCACACGCCAAACCTTTACTTGTTTTAGGTCACACGTTCTATTAGGCTTACCAAGAACAGGGTGCATACATTTCAGTTTGATTCTTAAAAGGTAAGTTGTTCTTTTAAAATATTTGATTATAAACTCAATTGATATAGAAATTTTTGGACTTAGAAATGTATATTGACTGTCACATAATTATTTTATATTAATTGGTTTTTGTTTTTTTTTGCATGTAAGATTAATTTAAAGCAACCATACATGCTACCATCTAACCAGGTTGACCTTAAGACAACACCACTGCCAATATTAAAGTAAGTCCATAGTGAACTTCTGAATTTTATAATAGATTTAGGAAAAGAGCTGAATACTTGTAAACTGTTTGTCTATTTTATATGGATTCGTTTTTGTTGCTTTTGCAGGTTAGATTATTTTCAAAAACCTCTGAATTCAATACCCATCTAATAAGGTCGACCTTACAACACCACTGCCATTACTAAAAGTAAGTTCATATTAAATTCTGGGATTTATAATAGATTTAGGATAAGAACTGAATTCTTGTAGATAGGTATGTATTGGAACTGAATATTGGTAGATAGGTATCTTGGAATTTCGTAATGATAGTTGATCTGCTTGTTTATGTTACAGTTATAAGCTTTAATAGTATTGATAATAGTATTTGTTGGAAAACGATAGTTAGGGTCAAGAAAATCGAAGATTATTTAAATAAGAAGACTTTACAAAGCCTTCGTTTAAAAATAAAAGAACAATATTAAAATTTTCTGGTCATGGCGTGGTCATAGTACAGTCAAGAAAATCAAACTTAAAAAAACAAAATCCCAATCATAATAATTCTAAGTATCTCAAACCAACATAAATTGAAAACCTAGAGATTCTTGAAAATTTCTTTGAAGACCACGTTCTTCGTTTCTTTCTGAGGCTTTCCATCTTTGTCAACAATTAGAATTTTCAGACCTTTCTTAGAAGTTACTCTAGAAATAGCTACATAAAGCTGCCCATGAGAGAATACCGGTCGGGGTAGAAACAATCCCACTTCTGAAAGGGATTGCCCTTGACTCTTATTAATCGTCATGCCAAACGCCACTGCGAGAGGAAGCTGACGTCTTTTCATCTTGAATGGCAGCTTAGCATCAGATGGTGATATTGTTAGTCGAGGAATTGTTATTTTTTTCCCAACTTTTTCTCCTGTTATAATCCTTGCCCCTACCATGAAATCATACAACTCTGTTATTTGTAGTCTGGTCCCATTCATCAAGCCATTTGTAGGATCAATATTTCTCAAGCACATCACTGGACATCCAATCTTCAAGCGAAGGCTATGATTTGGTAAACCAGATGCTTTGATAGTATTAAGAAAATCGGGAGTTAAAGCCTGGTCATTGGCAGACTTTATATCAGATACATCTATACTGTCAGAGCTTAGGTAGACCTTCTCTTCACCTGATTTCAAAACATTTGCAACTTGTTTAGTTCATATTTTTTTTATACGAATTCATTTTGTATAAGAAAATTAACTAACCGATAAGCTTGTCCAACATGTGATTGTTTATCATGTTGACATCCTCGTTTGTAGGACATAGAATTGCTCTTTCCTGAAAGAACTTGGGATCATTCTTTTCGTGCAACCTCTCTCCATCTCCATATACTTTCTTGCAAATACACTCTATTGGATCTTCAGCATTTGTTATAAGAAACTCATCTGGAATAGTGATTACAGCATCACCATCGTTCTCTCCACCAACATTTCCATCTCCCACATCCAAAATCCATTCTGAAAACTTCTGGATTTCTTTTGACTCCTTAACACTAAGATTATTTGCTTGAAGTCGCATATTCTTTGTTAACTTTAAGACCTTGCAATGCTTCCATAGGTAGGATGAATTAAGTGCAGCCATACAGATTTCTGCTCTTCCTGCACCATGAATTACTGGTAACACTTGTCTGAAATCACCTCCAAAAACAACAACCTTCCCACCAAAAGGCTTGTTGTCTTTAGAACCAATAATATCTGCCAAACTTCTATCTAAAGATTCGAAGCAATGTCTGCTCATCATTGGTGCTTCATCCCAGATAATAAGATCTGCTTCCTTCACTAAGTTTGCAAGGTCGGTTCGAGGTTGCATTGAACATGTCGAAAACTCATCCGGATTTATGGGTATACCGAACCTCGAATGAGCAGTCCTGCCTCCTGGTAACAAAAGAGAAGCGATACCACTTGATGCAACATTCAAAACGATATCTCCCCTACATCTAATGGCTGAGGATAGTAACTTCCACATAAATGTCTTCCCTGTTCCACCAAAACCATAAACAAAGAATACTCCTCCTTGTTTTGATAAAACAGCCCCAACAATCTCATCATATATAAGCCTCTGCTCATCGGTCAGCTTTAATATGTCCCGATCATGACTTGATTTTAACTCATCTCTATTGTAACTCCGCTCATCCATTATAAGAACATTGGACCTGTCTGCAATATCTCTTGATGGCTGCGGCATGTCTTCAAATCTCTCTAGAGATGTTCCATTACTCTTCAAAATCTTTTCGATTTCTAGAAGAGCACACTCTTTTTTGTCCTCATTGCTTAAAGAAATTCCTATGAAAGGGTCATAAAAAAAATGTTTGTTATATCAAAAAACAAACATTATTCATCAATGAGCATGTAGATTTTGACCAAAAAACAAATCTAACCTGGCCTTTTCAACTGTTTCCTCATGTTGTGCTCAATATCTTCTGAAAGATACTCCCAAGTACTTTCCCAAACTTCTTCTGGCTTTGATAGAGTGTTTGACATGAGCATGATCACAAATACATGGCGCAGATGCGAAGCAGAACATGTGAAACTTCTTCTTATGATATCATCTATGTACTCTTGATCGTCATCAAGCAGTCCTCTTGCGAAACATGTTTCTTTGTACTTCTTGTATTGAACGCCGTTAAATGTTTTGATGTCTTCGAATGAGGTTACACCTTTCACAACATTAAGCAGGACACGCAAATAGTAGGCCTCTTCAATTGACCTTGGTGCGTAATTGATTCTTCCAATGCTGATACGTGTTCGCGTCCTCCATACCCACCGCTTCTCCTTCTTATTCCACGAAAATTTTGTAGGTATTTGGGCATAAGTTAACTTCCGCGCCTCAGCATTCTCATTATTAAGTTCAAACCAAGCCAGTAGCATTGTTTTCTCTATGAGA
This sequence comes from Orychophragmus violaceus, assembly GCA_030180135.1. Taxonomy (NCBI): domain Eukaryota; kingdom Viridiplantae; phylum Streptophyta; class Magnoliopsida; order Brassicales; family Brassicaceae; genus Orychophragmus; species Orychophragmus violaceus. The sequence goes on along the minus strand of CM058231.1, from coordinate 103,976,917 downwards.
ACACGTCCTGTGATTTCCTCATATGTATCATCATCTTTGAACAAAATAATTTGCTTCCCTGGTAAATGAAATGACAATTTCTCAACTGGTACAGATCGATAATGTATGGGAAACTTGAAAATCCTCCAGGCAGCCTCGCATGCTGAAACATATCTGCACATAGAAATCGAGAGATAAGAGCAATATTACCAACAAAAGTTTTCAACTCCAAAATTCCATACTTATATTAAAGAGAGTGATTAACGAACCTGCAATCAAAGAACTCCTTTATTTCATTTTTCATCTCATCTTTTTCCGTCTTTCTCTTCTTAGTCGGATTTGCTGAAGCTTGTTTTTTTGGTGGTTCCAACACAACAGTAACACGATCTGGTCCTTTATTGATATACTTGAATAAGTATTTGATTGACCCAGATTGATTGCACCATTCTACGTTAATATGAGCTCGGTAACGCAAGGATAGAGTTCTGTTATATGGTATAACATATCTATTATCCAACTTAAAGCCATTCTTTTCAACGAACCTATTGGTTGACTCCCTTCTTGTGGTTTTGCCGTAGAAGTCTGTTTTGTGAATGGGATGTTGTACTTCTTTATATAGAGTAGTTATGAGCTAGGTTAAAAAAGTAGATGCTGCGATATCTTTGTAAAATTAAATAATTCGAACGTCTAAAATGAGCATATTATGTCGCTAGATTTAGGATATTCTATCCTAAATCTAAGTTTGAGAATATTGTGTGTTCCAATTAGTTACAATATATATTTTTTGGTTTAAATTCATATTTAATTTTGGGAATATACTTTCGTAGGGATCATTCTTGTTACCGAAAATAATGAGTTGCTTATTGATGATATGAATATTTAGGATTAGCCTTGATATGTGTTAATTAGGTAATAAATTTGAAGACATAAGATTTGCAATTAATAACGATTTGATTGATGATTTTATTGTTTAAATTGTTATGCGGATTTGGGTAAATACTTTTCTAAACTTGGATTCTTGTTACCTAAAATATAGTGTTTGTTATTGATTACATGAATACTTAAAATTTGGTTACCTAATATTGGGGATATACATGCGTGCTAATATTACAATATCTGGAATAAATGGTTGTTACTAAAAAAACAGATGTGAGTTATTGTAGTCATATTTCTTACCTAAATATCAAATCTGTATAACGATTATTTGCATTTTTGGTTCACGTTTACAGAGATATGAATGCGTGGCCAATAAATGGACCTTCACATAAATTTTCAAATATACGACAAGTTATGAAATAGCGTAAGATAATAATACTATACATTATCTAATATAAGCATACATATGTACCCTTGACAACCGGTTATATTCACTATTACACACTGAACATATTTGCATATGTGCAGGTTGAATTTTCTTTCCTACGCAAATGTTAAATCAGTATGGGAATATGCAGCTGAGATTTTAATATATTGTATATTTGTGTAATATATATGTGAAGGTCATTTCAATGACCTATATTGGTATGTCAATTGGACTTCTGATATTATATTATTTCGTTGTTCAAAGCAAACCGGGCTTTAAAAGCCCTAACGAATTGTCATTAATCTAAGTATTGTTTCGGTATGTCAGCATGGATAAAGATCCGCGTGTATCCATGATTTGGATCCGAATTTGTTTCGGTTATAACATTATCAAAATCCCCATTTTACCCTTAATGAAATTTTAAATTTCTTTTATTATCTCAGTGGCATACCCTGTAAATAACACATGAAGTAAATGTTAGTTTACTTTTGACTCTAATTTTTTAATAGTATTGATTTAATGTTACATTCATAAATTAGTTGTTATAAAGAAGTAAGCACGTACCCCAGGTCCGATAATGTGGCCACTGTGATTAGTCACTGATTCAAAGAAATTCATAAACATCGTTTAGTTGGCCATATAATATACATATCCATATAACCCTTTTCTCTTTCAAACCCCATCTGGCCAGATGTGTTACAATTAAAGTTTAGGGTTCACCTTGGTTTTTTAAAACACAAAAGAGGACATATATTTTATAATATTCAAATATTATTTTCAATCCACCTAACAGAATAAAAATAATAAATAAATAACTTATAAAAATAATAAATAAATAACAGAAAAAAAGTAATGTACCCCAGGTCACAATATTCCATTTTGGGTTCTTAGATTTTTTACCAAGTCAGGAGCTGTTTTTTGTCCATCGTGATCTCTGAATGTGTCCGTGATCACTGCTCACATTCACCAGGGTCCAGTTGTCTACTCTTGTCTCCATGATTACTGCTCATGATTCAGTTATGCCTATATATATGTCATAGACTGCATGTACTTTGAGGTGCGGTTACAAACGTCACGTGTACGAAAGGAGCATCTGCATGAGAACCTATAGGTGTAATTTCCAAGAATTTTGAGAAATCCACTCTTAATAAAAATAATAGTACTATTATATTTTGTTTTATTACTCCCTCTGTTTCAAAATGTAAGTAGTTTTAGCTATTTTTGTTTGTTTCATATTATAAGTTGTTTTCATATTTCTAAACAACTTTTACCTTTATTAAAAACTGTGTAGCCAATAGTAATTTATGATCTCTTTTATAATTGGTTAAAACTGTTTTTAATTATATTTTTATTAAGACTTTTAAATCAAAAAGTAAATTTCTTAATTCTTGTGCTTTTAACTAAAACTATTTACATTTCGAAACAGAGGGAATAATATATTTTAGACAAACGCCGTTGTACTTGTTTTCTGCTTTTTGGAGAAGAATAATTCTACTTTATTGCTTTGCTGACTTAGAAAAATAACAGTTGGCCTCCTTTGAGATACTTAACCAAAAGTATCATTTGAATGATTTTGGGACACTTTTCGATGAGTATCTCAACATTTTGAAATACCCATTTATTAAAATAATTTTTTTTTTTTTAATCAAAAATATATATTTTATTTGCATTTAACACCCAAACCAAAGTCTAATAACGTTAAACAGTATCATCCAAACTTTGAAGAAAAATAAATAAATTAAAACATAGGAAAAACATCCTTCCACATGAATGTAAGATATGATTTATTAAAAAAAAAAAGGATAGTTGTAGAAACAGAATATAGTTCTATATTAAATGGATAGAATTTTGTTTTTTCACGATACGTAAAGTTAATATCTTTGCGAAAAGATGATTCATGTCTAAGAAAGAAAAATAAAATAGTCTTTCAACAAAATTGTATGCATGTCCAATAATCAAAAAACGAGATGAGAACAACATGTCCATACCTATTGTCCACACTCCATGTTCCACATTTCATTCATTTGTCACAAATCAGGTTTCCCAAAACTGAAATGAATATTTCGTTCTTGTGATCTCGCGCCAATAGCAGCATTTCAGGACTTAGGTTCGCAAATATCTGACTTTTTGTCTGCTGTTCATTGGGTTTTGGTATATCTTAATCAATATGTTGCACGTTAGTGAAATCTGGAAGGACTTATAAATCTAAGATTTTTGGTCTTTGTGTTTGGTTTTAAGTAGAAATGAGATTTCAAGGAAGAGATTTTCTCCGCAGAGAATTGTTTAGTGGTCTCTTCTCCGCCTAAATTTTGGAAGATAAGCTTTATGTGGTTCTGATCTGTGTTGATTTGTATATATACAAGATGAAGAAGAAAAGAGAAAGAAGGTGTGTGTGATGGTATCAAGTAAAGCGATGAGATGGACACTGAACCACTGCTTCATCTCAGAAGATTGAAGGAGCCGAAGGGAGTAATGTGGTCTTCTCAAGAGAGGCACCTCTAATAAAAAAGATCCTTCTGGGACTAATCTGGGCGAATGTTGTGGTTGTAGTGCAAAGAAACTAAATGTCAAAGGAACTGAGGATCTCATTGACAAAGAAAATAGTGGTCAGCAGAGAAAGCCTGATTGACAAGATAGAATCGAATTGGGTGACTCTTCCAAAGCGCTGTTATCTCCTCAGTGGATTGGAAACTTGCTAAATTTGCTAAGAGTTTGATTCAGTTAGCTGATCCGCAGGCTTTGAATGATTTGTTGCATTGGTCTAGATTCTGTTTGATTCTTGAGTACCAAATACGAGTCTCATTACTGGATTGGTTAAGATTCTTAAGAACATCATATGTATTCTTAAGAACATCACATGTTAAACTAAATATGGTTTTTTCCAAAATATTATAAAAGTTGGGTTTCACTCTTTCTGGATTTGACACGTGTCGTACTTTTTTATAAGGGAAAACGAAATGGAAGGTAGAATCTCATAATTATGGAACGTGTGTGTCTTTTGGTGATTAACCTTCTTCTTCCAATACAGTGATACACATCTTTTCTTTTCTTTTTTAATAGGAATATATTTTCTAGGTTTTATTATGAGACGTTGACCCAAAGAAAACGAGGAAATGGTCTCATATATAATCAATTCTATTTGGTCATTTTCTTTTCAGTCTGCTCTCTTTGCTGACGGGGCATCGGAATGGACACCTGATCAAGGTTCAAGGGAGGCATTCTCTGAGAGAGAGGGCAAGGAAACTAGACGAGGGAATATCGATCATAAGGTACTATAATCATTTTAACTCTATATTAGTTCATTCCCAGGTCTCTAATCCACTTAATGCCAGTGTAACATGTGATCTATACCGACTCTCATTATGTGTTTTTCTTTTGTTCCTCTGTAGCCAATCCAGATTCCCCGTTTGAAGACTTGGAAAGAAAGGAATATCATTAGGACATAAACGGTCAAGATCAGGTCAATTGATAGAGTAGAACTTCTTCAGTTTCAAAGGCTCCGTTGAGAGCATGAAGTAAGAAAATGTTTATGTTTGATATGTTGCAAGAAGGGTGCTTTATTTCATCACTAGAGTACTGGCGCAATCTAATTCCTGTATGAAATGGTTTGTTACATCAAACCTGCAATTTCTGTTTTGGATTTGGTGACTGCTTCCACCGCAAGTAGTCCTAGTTTAACGTTCATTTCCAGTCCTGATGACTCGTGTTCATCTTCGTGGATCAAGTTCTATCAAGCGGTGAGGCGGACATTGGACAAGACAGAGGATATGCTTGTGACAGACAGTTTAATCACATGCTCATAGTGTAAGTAGAGTTGCTATAATACTCAGGGACACTTTTCAGGTGTATATAGGTTTTACATTTGAAGGTTATATATATATATATATCTGTGTAATGACATTCTACAACTGTGTCAATACATCAGAGTTTTGTCTTTGTGATCATTTGAAATAGTCAAAGCACACAACAAACCAACACATACCTAATCAATATCTGGCTAGAGTCCATGTGGATGTATCTCCCTGCAATTTCCGAGTAATCATGAATAAGATCAGTTCCAATAAAGGAAGTGAATAGAAAACAAGTTTCCAGCAATGTGAACATACCTTTAAATTGGGATGGACTTATGTAGAATTCGACTTAGGGAGGAAGCTTGTCCAAGGGTTTAAAGACTGCGACGTTACTTTCTGATTTCATGTACTCATAAGTGACACTTAGTTTTCTTGTCTTCCCACCTTTATGTAACTTTAGGATCATGTCAGAACAGTTCCTGTGATAATACATAAATATTTTATCTGCTTCTGTTCTCAAGTGGGTATTTGTAAACATTATTGTTATGAAGAAACGTTGAATCCCGTATAGGTCCGTTGTTTTTGGTACAATTAAAACTAGTGAATATAACTGATTGCCCCAATCTTGGATGATATATAATGATTTTTCTTCAATATTAACCGTAGCAGACGTAAGAGAGTTTCAGATTGCAGACAGAAAAAGGGATGCTTGAGAATGATTGATTAGTAGGGTAAGTAGATGATCATGGGAATTTGAGGAAGATCAAGCATCGTTACAGTAAAGAGGAGAATTAGAAACGTCTGGCAGACCATATAAAAAGGGAATTGTGCTAAAATGATTTTTATTTTCCTTATTAAATAATTTTGTATAAGATTTGCTTCTTTTTTTTTTTGTGTGCTGATATGGCAGCTGATAGTGACTTTTTGGAATGCTTATGTGGCACATTAGCTGGTAATGAGTTTATGGAATGCCGATGTAGACACTCTCTAAAGCTTCAAACAACTACTTTTATATAGTAGAACTAGGGGTTGATCCGCGCGTAGGCTTTCACTACAAGAAAACAAGCATTTAGCGACTACAAGTTGCGACTGAATTTATAGTCGCTAAATTTTACGACTACTTAGCGACTAAGTTGCGACTAACTGTGCGACTAATAGGATAGAGTCGCTATTTAGTCGCTAAATTGCGACCACAACTTATCAGTCGCTATATAGTCGCTAATAGCGACTAATTAGCGATTAAATTCGGCGGGTCGCTAAACGGTTTCTTATTTAGTCGCAATAAGTCGAAATAAAACACGTTTATATTGTGCCACGCGTGTCGGACCTAATTTATAACTAATTTTTGCGATATAGTCGCTAAATAATCGCTAAATAGTCGCAAAATTATATATATATATATATATATATATATATATATATATTCAAACATGTAGTCGACTTCTCCTCAGCCACACAACAAAAAGATATTATAACTACACTTGAAACCTTAAATATTACCCTTTAAACCATATATCCTAAACCTTAAATAAATTCTAAAACTCTAAATTATAAACAAAATATAATAAATAAAATCTCAAATACTATATAACATATAAAATTAACTACAATACTTAAATCTTAAACATTACCCTTCAAACCCTATACCTTGAACCCTAAACAAACCCTAAAACTCTAAATTATAAACAAAAACTAATAAATAAAATCTCAATTACAATATAACATATAAAATCAAATATTACACTTAAAACTTTAAACATTACCTTTTAAACCATATATCCTAAACCCTAAATAAACCCTAAAACTCTAAATTATAAACAAAATCTAATAAATAAAACTTTAATTACTATATAATAACTAAAATTAAGTACAACACTAACTTTAAATATTACTCTTTAAACCATATATCCTAAACCCTAAATAAACCCTAAAACTCTAAATTATAAACAAAATCTAATAAATAAAATCTCAATTACTATATAACATATAAAATTAACTACAACACTTAAAACCTTAAACATTACCCTTCAAACCTTAAACCCTAAACAAACCCTAAAACTCTAAATTATAAACAAAATCTAATAAATAAAATCTCAATTACAATATAACATATAAAATCAAGTATTACACTTAAAACCTTAAACATTACCTTTTAAACTATATATCCTAAACCCTAAATAAACCATAAAACTCTAAATTCTAAATATAATAAATAAAACCTCAATTACTATATAACATATAAAATTAAGAACAACACTTAAAACCTTAAACATTACTTTTCAAACCCTATACCCTAAACCCTAAACAAACCCTAACCCTAAACAAACCCTAATCCTAAACAAACCCTAAAGCTCTAGTATAAACAAAACTCTAATATATCCCAAAACTGAAATTCAACATTTATAAAAGAATTATTAATTTTCAAAGCTTAACATTTAAACCCTAACTCTATACCCCAAACTTCAAACCCTTAATTCTTAATTGTAAACACTAAACTTCAAATACTAAACTATAAATTCTTAACATTAACTCTTTAATTTTAAACTTTTAAACATATCAATTAAATAATGATGCATATGCTCTAAACATATCAATTAAATAACGATGCATATGCTCTAAAAACATTTATAATAGAACTTGAATTAAAGAAAGAAAGATAAAATTGCTCTGATTTTTCATTGGTTAATCCAAAAGGAAGTGGATCACCCTTTTTTGTTCTCAACCGTTGATAACATTTAATCTAACGGACACAATCTTCTCATATGTGTTTTCTCCTTCATCTGATTTTTTTTTGTCAATTATCTTTCATCTGCTTTACTTTCTCATTTCCATCAAGTAGAAAACAAATAATCTCACGATCTCTCTTGTCTGGGAAATGGTTTGGAATTATTTGTTTCTTTGGTCTCACAAAAACTCTCACGATCCTTTGTTTTATTTATTTATTTATTATTTGTTCTTATCACTTTGTAATAGAAAACTAAGTTTCTTGGCTATTCTTCGTCTTGTTCTCATATAGGTCATCTGGAGTTCGCCGGAGGAAGATGCGGTAACACCTTCACCGCCAGATCTTCTTCCGATAGCGACCACCATCGTGCAAATCCGATCCCCCTTTCTCCTCGAGCCACTCGATCGAGATCGTTACTCAGATGCCTTACTTGGCTCATCCTGACGTCATCTCTTCCATGATAAACGCCTGTGCCAGGCTCGCCGAGATTGACGCGTCGTTGTCGGAATCTTTTGAGCAGTTCTCTATCTCTGTGAATGACAATGATGTATCGGAGAAAGAACATAAGAAGAGAGAAGCTGTGGATCAAGAGAAGAGTCTTCATCGGATACTCACCTAAGGGAGGCGTGCGGCTGGCTAAAGAATCCTAGGGCAACTTGCCCAATTTTTTTATTAGTTTTGGTTAATTTTCATTCTTTTTTGTTTAATTTAACAAATTATTATTTAGTGTTATTTGTTATTGTAGTTTTTATTATAAATAAAATATATTCTTTTGTGGAGTAAAATAATTTAATTTTATATTTGTTTGATTTAATTTTGTTTTTATTAAAAAATTCTTTTATTTTATTTTTAATGTTTTGATACCAGTTAACATTTCTGATAACTATTAGTCGCTAATTAGTCGCTAAATAGTCGCTAAATTTAGCGACTCAGTAGCGACTAATATTAATAATATATTATTAGTCGCTAATTAATCGCTAATTAGCGACTAATATAGCGACTAACAAATTTAGCGACGAAAAATTAGCGACTAACTAGCGACTATTTACGTAGTCGCTAAAACCCTGTTTTCTTGTAGTGTTTGTGTTATGTTGTTTTCAACAAATTAGTGATTTTACTTTGAATTAATCTCAACCCTCCATTGCATCTTCCCGGGGTTCCTATCTATTTGTATGTTTTATTTTGTTTTAAAGCATTTTAATATGTTGTTCTCGACTATGTGTTTGTTAACCAATAGCTTCTCCGAGTTGTTGTGTTTGTCGTAACAATATTTTGTTGATCATTATTTTATTATCTATTTCTTCCCTTTTTCAATTATTTGTATGTAGTATAAACTTTTTTTTTTGTGTCCACATATTTTTTGTTTGGCTATGTTTTTTTAAAATTCGTTTTGTACGTGGTGTTTAAGATAGCCAATGTTAGGAACAGAGGTCATGAAATATTAACCCAAGTGAATTTAATTTGGTATTGATACGTTTCATTGGTTGGTTGGTTTTTATCGGCCTTCCCCACCCATCAAGCAATACGTAGATGTGGGCCGTTTCTTTATTTCAAATGTAAAGGAATAATCAGATCTGTATTTGCTTAAACTGGGAAATGTTAATTTGCTTGTGAGAGCCAACCATGGTCATTTATTCTTGCGAAATTTAATGTTGTTGCTGAGAAAGCATGTTGGAATTTAATTGAAGACAAAACTGGCATTTATGTTTTCTTGTCTATTTTTTCAATTGTTGACCTCATTGATTTTTTTTGGATTTTTTTTGTTGTGTGTTGTGTCCTAATTTCATAATAAATATTACTCCCTCCGTTTTTGAAAGAGTGTCTTTTCTAAAAATGAATGTGGGTCATTTTTAAACAAAAAACTGTCCACATTCATACCTATAAAAGACACTCTTTCAAAAACAGAGGGAGTATGTATTATAAGCTCCAAAATATCTACTTTTCGTGCTTGCCCAATCAATTTTTCAAGGTTAGCATAACTGATCACATGTTTACATGCGATCATTCCTCATGCTTGTTCTATCATTTAATATAACCAATGCTTTCTTCTTCTCCTGAAGCTTCCTCTCTGTGTCTGTCCTCTCTTGTTATGTTTTTTTTAACATGTTATTGGTGTTGTTTCCAGCTAAAGCTTTCCTATGAATTGAAATCGAGTTTGTCAGTTTGGTTCGCCCAGCCATTATTTACGTGTGTATACATGTTTACATGTTTGTGGTACCTTGATATGTAATTGGGTTGATATTTGTAACCACAACAGCCGTATACATTATGTCTTCCTTGCTTAACATTTTCCTGAAATCTGAAGCTTGTTCATCCCATACTGTTAGCCTGATCATTTTGTCCCTGTTTGGTTAAGTGTTATTAGCGTGACTACAGTTTCTTAATGATATTTGTATGTTCTTTGTTTCCTTACTTGTCCACCAGAAGTCCTACCACAATTTTTGCTTTTGAAAGATGGTGTTTGGGCCCTGCACCTTGTATAAGCCTGATCATCCCCAGCACATCTGCCACAATTTTCCACACATGATATAGGTGCATGTATATGGTCCGAGGAAGTGATGTTATTGGCCATGTTCGGTATATAATCGCTGCGATAGCAGCAGCGATTATAATTAACACAGAGAATACAAAGGTGATACAAACACAATCGCAGGAAATGGATGCAGAATGATGGTGTAAAGCAAAACTTGGAATCGCTGATATTATGATGCGACGGAGAATCTGTAGTTTTACGTCGCTGCGACGGAGAATCCAATAACCTCTCCACATACTTGTGTGTTAAGCAACATTATTTATACCTTTTCTTTTCTATCGCAGCTGCTATCGCAGCGTTGGTGAAAAGAACAGACTCATTATCACATATCACACATACACCTATTACACCCACGAGCCTCAATTGAGAACCTGTTTGTATAATCACTTCCAATATTCCCCTTATAATGCCATATTTTCCTAAGAGCATGAACATCTATACTTCTTAGCACAAAAACCTAGGCCATGTGTATAAAAAATAAATCAGATGAATTAATAAAGCTAAGAGTCGATCCTTATTTTAGGATTTTAGTATCCGGTTGCTAAGCCACGTGTGGCCTTACCATTGGCCATTTTTTTTTATTTTCTCGGATTGAAACCCGCTTCTTGATTCCAAGGGTTCCCAGGGTTTTGTCATTTCTTGTTCACTTCGCGTTTCAGACAGAAACTAGAGCTTTCGTTCTTCTCTAGGGCGATATCGTTGCGATTGGTAGGTGCTTGTAAATCGATTTAGGGTTCTACAAAACTAAGGTAATCGATTTGGGTTTGTGTTAAAAGGTTCGATTTGTGTTTCTTAATCGATTTAGGAATCAATTAGGGTTATTTATCCGCTTTCTCGGGGTTCGATTTAGGGTTTGTTATCGAGTAAGTTAGGGTTTGATTTAGGGATTTTGATTAGGATTAGGATTGGGGTTTTGATTGGGTTGTGTAGAACGTATTAAACGAATTAGGGATTGTATCGTGTTTCATCTAGGGTTTGTGAGAGATTGTTGAATTGATTTATGGTTCATGTAAATGCCATAGATTGTGGTTCGGTTTAGTGTTGTTTATCGTATTAAGGCTTCGATTTGGGCTTCAAGCTTGCATGCGTTTATTTGGGACAAGGATTTATGTGTTGTTGCTTAAATGATTGATGTTCTTTATGTTCTTCGGAGTATAGACATTTTTTCATCATATGTATGCTTTGTTTGATATTGTGTTCTGCGCTCTTCATATTTAAAATAATTAGGATTCTTCTCTACCTATGATACTTGTGTTAAGAGTTCTAAACCCATGTAGACAAGGCTTGTGTAAAATAGACAACGTTTTTGTAAACTATCATGATATTGGGAGACATTTATGTGATTGTTTTAAGGATTTATGTTATGTTTCCTCAATGTTCTTAACGGATTCATGTGTTGTGGGTTCTCTGTGACAGTAAAGTTTTGAAAGAAATGTTCTTCAAATCCTGTTACTGTGAAGCTTTTGTCATTGATATGTTACTGTGAAGCAGGTATAATGACACACCCGTACGAGGAGGCGAGAAGCATGAAGAAGCTGAAGGAGTACATCGATAGGAGGGGATTTGTAGCAGATGCTGAGTATGAGATTCCCACTATGTGTCCATGTGGGGGAGGTATTTTCGTGAGATAGCTAAACAAGAAGCTCAAGACAGCCTGCCTGGGAAGCGTTACTTCACCTGCAAAGTGTACAAGGTAACTGTAGTTTATCTATTATCTAAATTGTTCATTCCCTATATAAAACCATTTGTTAAACATTCCTTATATTTATGTGTAGGATGATGGCTTGCATTTCCGCCAACCATGGGTTTGCGGTGTTGAGGAGGAGATTCAGAAGCTCACTATGGAAATTGAGAAGCTTAGGGTAAGTACATAGTTACCATTATACCGTAACTCGGAATTTTATATTGGACTTACCATTATTCTCTAACTTCACAAGAGGAGGTGAGGAAGCTCAGCCGTAGGGTTACTGAGCTTGAGAAGCCCACTTAAGGTGCGTTTTTTACTTAGTTACCATTGTACTATAACTAAAAATATATTGTTCAGAAACTTAGTTACTATAACTAAAGAAAACAGTTGTTGTCTAAAACTTTAATAGGTGTTTACTTGTAAAAACATAACATAACATCCCAACCGTTTTGACTAGATGGGTATTAAATTGAGGTTTAGCCTCATGAATTAGGATATGATGTGTGTTTAATGGATCATTAAGTTACGGGTAGGTTGAATAGTAGTTAACATATTAATTGCAAGACACTTAATAAATATAGATTGTTTGTTCTCAAACAATCTAACCTTTCACCCATAAAAAATACCTAAATACACTGCAAAATGGAGCCTAGTTTCACATTTCCTTCTAGTTCACCCGGGTTTGTTAACCTACTAGCTAGTCAAACAGTGGACCTCTCTTCATCAGAACTTCCTAGGTTTACCAGCCAAGGTTCTGATGAAGCTGGTGTTAAAGAGAGAAGAAAATGGTCCCCCAAGGAGGATGTGATCCTCATTGGGGCTTAGCTGAATACTAGCAAGGACCCGGTCGTTAGCAACGAGCAGAAGGCAGGAGCGTTTTGGAGGAGAATCCATGAATATTACAACTCCAGCTCGTTGCTTGTGGGTACGCAGCCTAGGGAGATAGGTCAGTGCAAGCAGCGGTGGCAAAGGCTTAACGACCAGGTTTGCAAGTTCGTAGGGAGTTATGAGGCGGCTTTGAAAGCTCAGTCAAGCGGTCAAAACGACAATGACGTGATGAAAACTGCTCTTGACCTCTTCTACAATGACTACCGTTGTAAGTTCACCCTTGAGCATGCGTGGAGGGAGCTCAGGCATGACCAAAAATGGTGTTCCATGCTTCAGGAGAAAGATGGTGGTAAGGAGAAACGCAAGCACATTGTGGATGTTGATGGGGAAGATGAGGTTAGACCTCCTGGAGTTAAGGCTGCAAAAGCAGCTAAGCGGAAAAGGGGTGGAAAGGAAGAAGGCTTGGATCAGTTACAGATTATGTTAGTTCTGAAGGAGATGTTAAACAAGCAGCAACTGCTTGACCGTTTGCTTGCTAAGATAACACCACTTTCAGAGATTGAAAACACTTTAAAAGACAAGCTAATTAGTGAAATGTTGGGAACTAACTAGGTAGTTGGTATATTGATGTTATGTGTTACTGAGTTTTAGATATTTTACTCTATTATTCTTGTTTCCATGTTAAATGGTTTTGTTCTTTTTTTGTTTCAGGATGGAGCCAAGGACATGTGACCAAGATGGAGCAACCTGATGTGTTGTTTTTTGTTTTGTTGTTCTGCTACAATGGTCACGGGTTTTTGTTGTGTTGCATTATCGGCTAAGCTACCTTTCTTGTATTCATGTTAAGTCACGGGTAGTGAACATGTTGTTCTTTTGTGCCAACCTATTATGTATAAGAACCACCTTCTGCATGTAACCAAGGAAAAAATGTTGTAGTTCTTTGCTTTGTTTTCTCTAAAACCACCTTCTTCTCTAGCATTAAAATAATCTACTTCCTCCAAGTCTCTTCTTTCTTTTTTAAAATACGAAAACAACAAATCTTCTTTTCTTCTTTTAAACACATTTCAAAATGTCTTGGTCTTTTAACAATGATCTAGATAATCAGTTAAATGAAGCTTTTTCAGAAACCTTTGAACAACATTTTGAAGATGCATTCAACCATGTTATGGAAGACCAATCTCGGGTACGGAAGAAACGAGATTTTATAGAGAGAAATCGAGAAGAGGGTCACAACCAATTATGGAACAACTATTTTAGTGAAGAACCAACATATCCGCCTCGTATATTCAGACGCCGTTTCCGTATGAACAAGTCATTGTTCACTCGGATTGTTGCCCGAGTCTCAAACGAGGTTCCGTACTTTCGACAAAAACGGGATGGAGGCGGTAGGCTCGGGCTATCAGGACTACAAAAGTGTACAGCAGCAATCCGTATCTTGGCTTATGGTTGCGCGGCTGGCGGGTGTGACGAATATCTCCGACTTGGTGCAACCACTGCATTATTATGTTTGGATAAATTCACCGACGCAATAATAGAGTTGTTTGGACAAGAGTATCTAAGAAGGCCCACACCTGATGATCTTCAAAGGCTTCTCGATATTGGAGAGATACGAGGGTTTCCTGGTATGATTGGAAGCATCGATTGTATGCATTGGGAGTGGAAAAATTGTCCGACCGCTTGGAAAGGACAATACACGCGTGGTTCAGGAAAGCCAACAATTGTCTTAGAGGCCGTAGCATCACAAGACCTTTGGATATGGCTCGCATTTTTTGGTCCTCCAGGTACTTTGAACGATATTAATGTTCTTGATCGATCACCTGTGTTTGATGATATATTACAAGGTCGAGCACCAAAAGTTGAATACATGGTAAACGGGAACAAGTATCGTCTGGCGTACTACCTCACCGATGGAATTTACCCAGAATGGGCAACCTTTATCAAATCTATAACCCTACCTCAAGCAGAGTTATTTGCTGAACGTCAAGAAGCTGTCCGAAAAGATGTTGAACGTGCCTTTGGAGTTTTGCAAGCTCGGTTTCAAATTGTTAAGAATCCGGCTATTATTTGGGACAAGGCAAAAATAGGAAAAATAATGAGAACATGTATCATATTACACAATATGATAGTAGAAGACGAACGAGAAGGATACACTCAATTTGATACATCTGACTTCGAAGAAGGAGAAACAAGCCGAGGTTCGGAGGTAGATTTTACGTATTCTACAGACATGCCTACAAACCTCGGAAATATGATTGCCATCCGGAATCAAGTTCGTGATAAACGGATACATCAACAATTGAAAGCCGATTTAATTGAGAATATATGGAACAAATTTGGTCCCCGAGAATAATAATTGTTGTAAGTTTATATTTTATGTTTACAATAAATAAAAACTTCAATTAAAATATGTTTAAAATAATTATTTTTAAAGTTAACAACTCCAATTAAGGGTTCATTAATGCATGAGAATAAAATCAATGGGTTCTTAACAAGTCTAATCATATTATAAAAACATTTTAAAATTGTTAAGAACCCCATAATGGGGTTTAACAATGTTCATGCTCTAAGGCCACAAGCTTTCTTGTCTGCGTAGTCTGCTTTTTTTTCTTTTTCGGGCGGGATCAACATAAACCATTTTTTGCTAATCCATACATTATCAATGTCTTTCTCCGTCATAGCATGAATTACAAACCGTGGCCTACTCCTCATCTCGTCGGACGTTATTATATTTACCCATATACAACATTTGTTTCCCCTTAACAGGTTAACATTTGTTTCCTCCCTGTACTCATTCTTCGAAATGACAAACTCCATGTGTCCTTTGTTCGAATTAATAAACTTGGGGCTCTGTTTTCCTTTACAAATACCAAATACACAACTTACAAGAGGTGATCTCTTGCACCAACACCTTTTCATCCGTTCTTGATTAAAGCTATGCCAACACAAGTCCACCATAATAAGTTTTGAAAGGCGTTGTCAAAGTATACCCAAGAAAACTCTCCAAAAGGACCTTAATATCTTTTGACCATCAATGTTAAAAGTTCCTCTTCTACTTCCTTTAAACTTTTTTTTGTCCATAACCATCTCTTGTCGCCTGTTCAAACCTTAACTCTTTTTGTCCCATCAATCTCAACCATTGTCCCATCAATCTCAACCATTTTATTTTATCGACTTTAAATAAATCTGTCTACATTTTTCTTTGAACATGCATGTGCTAATTACTGGCGCGGATTAGTTATCCAAACTAAAGTTACTAACTAGTGCATATTATACGAAATACAAACTTATATATAGTTTTAAAATATATAGAATTCCGCTTTGATTGAGAGAGCAATCTCTTTCGCAAAAAGGGATAGATTCCCTTTTAAAAACTAATTTCGCCATTATTGGTTACTACCCATTTATATTTCCCCATCATTTACAACATTTCATATCTTTATATAAGTGTGTGAAAATAAACAAACTAATGTAAAAAAGAAAAGAATAACAATATAAAAACTATATTTGTTACTACTAGTGTAATATATAATAAGAGAAATCTTTTGTTGTATCTTCATAAAAAAATTCGTATAATTCAAATTTAGGAAGAGCAAATATTTGTAAAAAAAAAACTTTTACACATGAAATAATTAAATTTTTGATTTCATTGATACACCAATTACTTGTAATTTCAAATATGGTTTATTTCGTATGTTTATTAGTGGGTGTTGATTTATTCTTAAACCATGAAATTGCTTTTGGACAGGAAGAATATTGTCCGAATCAAACATCCTGCTACCAATGATGATTGTGTTTCATATACCAGACATGGCAAAATTCCCTTTTTTTAATTCATATGCAGTCATCCTCGCCATCTCGTTTTTCTATCCAGCTTATGGATAACATAATGAGAAGCCGGAAGCTTATGCAGTTTCTATGGATCCCTTGTTTGCATGTTATTTGCAAACTGAATTTCTTTCCACCTCATCAGGAAAGAAAGAGGAGGGACATGACATTGTCTTACAAAGGTACATCTTTTATTTATTTGCTTGTTTTTAGTTTTTCAGAGTTACATATCTCTTTGACAAACAGGTTATGTGTAGGTTTTTGTACTTTCTTATCTTGTACTGGAATTGGTCCAGGAGACAATCTGGGAGTAATTAAACCAAATCCCTTTGGGACAATTTTGGCAGAAACCGGCGTCCATACTCCTGCTTGTATGATCTTGCAGCACTCTGTAAAGCCATGGAAGGTGTCGAACTAGTAAATGGCTTGGAGTGCAAGATGTCTTGCTCTTCTTACAAGGTAAAACAATTTTCAGTCTCAACCCAATCCACTTATTAATTATACACCCATTTCAACCGGTTAATCTTCTGTATGCACAATCAATCTCTACTCGATATTCTCTATGTCAACCACTCTATATATGCATTTTTAGTACGTCTCATACGTCTTGGACACAGAGGATTTCTTCCACAGGAAGAAAAAGAAAAAGAAAAAGAAGACCGAACACATATCCTAACTTAACAAAGATAGAGTAGAAAGGTTCCATAGGTTTCTCTCAGCTTCAAGATGACAGCAATAGAGCTCCTTCTTGGGTTTTCTTCTTTCTTTTACTCCAACAACACAAGAAAAAAAGGTAAAATCGATAAAAGCCGTCACAAGTAAAGTTTGCCGCAACTAGTCCCAAATATAGTCTTCAAATTTCTTAGTTTCTTCTTGATTGTAAGATGAGATTTAGAGAGATGCACAACAAAACCGTAAGAAGAATCCTTTGTGACTGTGTGTCTGGTTTTAGGTCTGTTAGTGTCTGAGTATAGTGTGTGTACTCTTGAGGAGATTGTTGTTGTAAATATGGGGGACAGGCTTGAAAACTGAATGCTTTGGTTAATACTATTAGATAGAAAGGCCCAAAGACCTACGGAGAATCGAAGAGATTGTTTTAGCTAACACATGTCTCCTAAATAACAAAAGTTATATATACTATTGTCACGTGTCATAAATAATAGCACCAGTTGTCAATAATAGTTTTCTTTATATAAGTTTCTACTCTCGCTCTCTCAGACACTCACCAGAAAATTAGAAAACACCTCTGTTTCAGTCAGAGTACTCTCACCACCCGAAATGTTGCGTATACTTCCACCAACCATAACGGCGGATGAAACGCCGGATTGGCTTCCCATCGGTTGGGTTGTTCATTCAACTCGTCTAAAAAGCGGTCGTCAAACTAAGGTATAATCTTGACGTTTTGGTCTTCTGTTGCTTCTGTCTTTTTTTTTGTCTTTCAATTCAAGCTGTTCTTATCTTTTTTGCTATATTCGGTATATTATACCAATTCAGACATAAGCCTTAAGCTCTATTTGAAAATTTGTGTAAACCCATAATTAATTTTGAGAAAAATGGACCTTAAATTGAGAAAAGTTTATGAATTTCCTGGTCAGCAACAGCTTACGTAAAAACTCGTGAAAAAAAAAATCATTAATCAATTTGAGAATTTGACCTCTAAATGATAAACTTGGACCTCTCACGGTAATTTGTTTGGCTTGTATGCATGCTGATGGAAATTTCCACATATCGTTTATGTAGACTTACACACATTTAAGAACGGGTAAAAGGCTCTTTACCAAGGATCAAGTTCTTGAGTACATTATGATGGATACATTTCTCGAGAGCAAAGAAGACGCAATCCATAGAAAGAAAGCAAGTTCCGGTTTTTACTTTTTCGATTTTTATTTCAAAGTTCTTTTTATATGTTGTTATATAACGTTTCTTTCTCTTGAATCAGTTAAAAGCCTTTGAAGCTAGAGATGTTGCAAGAGAAAAACCTTCATGGCTTCCCGATGATTCTAAAGCGGAGCCGGGGACTGGTTCTTATGGTGGAACTCCATATACGGTATAGCGGAGTAATCTTTGGTAGTTTAGTTTAGATATTTGTTATCAGAAGTGAAATTTATTTTCTTTTGTAGATACATGAGAACATATCAAATGTTTCACCAAAGGTTGTTGAAGTGACCCGAAAATCAGGAGATAAGAGTGAAGAGACACCAAGAAAACCGCAGGGAGAAAAGGGAAGTTCAAGTGTAAACATAGAGGAAGAAGCTGTTGAATGGCCTGAACCAGACCCAACCTTCCCATTTGAACCTATCAGAATTTTCGAATATGATGACTCGATAATCGAGAAGTACCTTGAGGAATACTATGCAGGTGCAGGGAGTGATCGTAGTAATCTACCTTTACCTGATTTCGGATTGCCTAGCTTCTCCAACATCCAAATCTCACGGGATGAAGAACCTGAATGCAAGAAAGAGAAGTCTCTTGGTCCACCGCCTATCCGTTTACAATACTCGAGGAAGAAGAACAGAAGCAAGGTTGCCCAACAAGGTTCAGTTCACGAAAGTGGGAACTGCACATGGGAGGAAAGCACCTGGAAGAGTGAAGTGTTCGGAGCTTCTAGAAGGAAAAAGGAATAAACACTCGACAACTCACGAGATGTTGGGAAACCGTTGTTGCTTTATCATGTGCATCGTAAGTGTAAGTGTAAGTGATATATGTTATTGTTGCACCAAAAAGTGGTATATGTTGCAAGTACAACCTATATATAATTAGGAAATAAATCCTACTTAACTCTCCTCTATGTAATTAGGTACCATCGCCGAAGTAAGACTTTTTAATTTACTTCTTTTTTTTTTGGTGAATGAATTTCTGGTCAATGAAACACTTTAATTTATTTTAAGTGGAAATTCTATCTTATTTTAAGAAGATAGAATTTTCAGATTAAAAATCTAACAAAACTTTTTTGGTTGAAACACTTTAATTTATTTAAAGTGGAATCTAAGAAGATAGAATTTTCAGATTAAAAATCTAACAAAACTTTTTTGGTTGCCTCATGTGTATTCATACTTTTTTTTTTCCCTCTGAAGGGATACTTTGATATTAAATGTCGAAAGTCAAGACAAACACAAAACAGGGCATCAGCCTCTGTTACATGAACGCAAACTGATTATACAACCAAAAATTGTAAAACCATCCCACTAATCACAGCAAAAACCTACACTGCTGAGCTTTATAAACTGAGCCTCAAGAAGAGGTAGAGACCCTTCCAGCTTCAAATAACGCCACTAACCACCGAGGTGCACCAAGAGCCACATATGATTGACCGAACCCATCCAATGTTGCACTTTGAGCGATGATAGAGGCACCTCTATTTGTCATTCCTGATTCACTAACACATGACCAATGCGAGATTCTGTCCAAAACTTTTAGAAGCAAATTTGATTGGTAGATGAAAGAAGGCCAGGCCTTGGGTCTATTAATCGCATTGATTAAGTCAGAGAAATCACCAGTAAAGATCACGTGGTCAATGTTATGACTAATCATGCTTTCTAAAGCCCAGACAAAAACCAAAAGTCGAGCCTCATCTTTCGAGTTGACCTTTCCAAAAGATCTTCTACTGTGGAGTAACACCTTGCCGTACTCATCTCTCAAAACCCAAGCACCTCCCACACACGAGCCATGCTTTGACCATTTCACTCCCACATTACACTTTACCCACCCTGCCAGTGGCGGCTTCCACCTATTAGTCACCGGATTCGCAACCCGGCTCTCCGAGTGATCAAACTCGGTCTGGACCTGTTGAGATAGAAACCAAACCTCACATTCTTCTTTCAACTTCACACACAGTTCATCCGCCTTAAAATCTCTTCCTTCAAATATGAAAACATTACGGTTTTTCCATAGGAACCACAAAACCCAAGGCCACAGTCTTCTATATCCAAGCTCTACTCGCGTATCTTTCGACAACTTGAATAAGTAATGAAAATTAACGAAAACAGAGGAAGCGTGGAAACCGTTCTCCGGATTAGGGATACCTGTCAAAGCCCACAGGAGTCGTGCCACAGTACAATCAAATAAAACATGGTTAATGGATTCACCTTCCAAACCATATCTCTGACACCTAGGATCCACCTTCATTCCTCTGCTACGAATGAGATCTGTCACCGGAATTGCATCACTCAATGCTTTCCATAAGAAGGTACGTATTTTAGGAGGAGCCAATACTTTCCACGTCTGGAGTTTTAGTTCATTTAAGGAAGGTGCTGCTTCTGCTTCAATAACACAACTGGCCTTGTCAGATTGAGTGAACAACCAATATCCAGATTTCACAGAATATTGTCCACTCTTGTTAAAACCCCATGACCAATAATCCTCCTTGTCAGGAACTGGTTGAGACTGAATGATACTAGCTACATCTGCGGGAACGAATACTTCCTCCAAAGCCTCTCTGTTCCATCTCTTTGTGTTTTGATCAATTAAAGTGTCAGCAGTCAGCATTACATCAAAGGTGTAATTTTTCCTCCAAGGCGCTCTGTAGTCTTTCCCATCAATCCTCTTAACATCAGCGTTTATTGAGAGATTCATAGATCGTGTCAGAATTCTCATCATTGTAACCAGTTTAGTTTTTGTTAGACCAATGTTTTCCTAAGGTATATGTGGTTATAACTTAAAAGGTAATTGACATGGTGTTATTCTTTTTGTTTATGAGTTTGATAAACTGAAACCATACTTTCGGAGCACTCAAATATTAAAATGTTTATGATAAAAATACTTAAGGCCCAAAACGTTAAAAAAATTTAGTTGTTCCCAATATGGCCCCTATTAATTATAATAAAAATTAGATTGCATAATTAAAAAAGTAGCAGTTTTCCTAAGGTATATGTGGTTATAACTTAAAAGGTAATTGACATGGTGTTATTCTTTTTACTGTTATTGTTAATTTTAGAAGTAGTTTTAGGTAAATCTTTAGTAGGTTAATACGATTAACTATAAAAATAAATATCAAAAGGGATGACGATTTATTTCTCCGCGAGAAGTATCGTATAGCACCAAATGCAGTCTACAAGTATACCTTAGCCCAAATGCCTCCGAAAACAATCTTATAGATCTATAACTCTCCGAAATGATAATTTTTCAATCGAAGATTTACAAATGTGTTATGCATATATAGTGCAATGCTATGTTGTCAGATTAACTACTTTTCTATCACATATCATTAGTTATACTTATACTAATTTTTATTATTTATTGTTATCTAAAAAAATGCATAGTTATCATGATCACAAGAAAATATATGAATTAACTCTCATAGTTATATTCATTCGTGTTAAGACTTCAAATATATTGAATCATAGATTCACATATGATAGATGGAATTTTTAAGGGCATTTCGGGTTACGACCATGGCCATCATAGTAAAAATCAAACTCCTCATGATTTATTATAATCAATTTTGAGGTTGTAATAAGTAGGTCTGCTCACTGAGTTTCGAACTCCAACCAGATTTTTTATACCATTAGGCATATCAATGATTTTGATGACTTTAAAGTGACTCGCTTTTCCAAAAATTTCACTTGGAAAGTATCCAATTCCCATTTGGGTGGTTGTTTTTTTGTCCTTTTTTGTTTACAGCTTCACTTTCCATCCAATGGTTGCATTCTTTTTGTTGGGAATGTCCTGAAATCATTCTTGTACTTACTCTTAGCGAGAGTCGTATTGTCGAGATAAGAGTATCGTCGAGATAAGGAAGTCATGTGATACTAGACGATCATAACGCTTTGCTAGAAGCCACTTATGATCTATGAGTTTGGAACTCATTACTAGTATTAGATGATCCTACAGGGTCACACACCTAAGCGAACTGGAAGTTCATACAGGGTTGATCATTATCGGAATGATCCAATGTATAATTGTTATACGCGTTTCTAATAGCAGTGTCGATCGACACAACAGTTGTATCGATCGACACAAGTCGAATGTCGATCGATTCAAGCTTTCGTATCAGTCGATACAAAAGTTGAAAGCGACAGAAGTTAGGTCACCACTAACTCGTGTCGATCGACACAAATGTTGTGTCGGTCGACACGGGTCGATTCTCACTCGTGCCTATAAATACCATTTGGGCTGAACGAGAGAGAAAAAGGTTTGGACAATAAGATTGTCAGAAAACCGTGAGATCACACAACTTACACAGATCGATCGTACGACGATCGAGTCTGATCGTAAACAGAAACGCAGGAAACCCTAAGAGATTAGATCTCTTCCGGTACTAGCATCCCGGGTGTTCCAGTACGTGTGCGTGTGGATACCAGTAGAGGCGCAACACTTGGGGCGCTACAGATCTCGAGTTCCTGACAACCTTCCGCTGCAAACCGAAACAGGTATACTCGACATCTGGCAACGTAGAACGACTTTAAATATGAAACCTAGATCCTAGGCTAGGAATTATAACCTAGAGTTGTCTAATGAGATTAGAAACTACCCGGTAATTCCCAACAGTGGTATCAGAGCCTAAGGTTTCTAGTCGTTCGTACCCTGAGTTTGTCGCTTCGCAAATCGCATTGTGTCGACCGTTGCAAATGTTGCATCGATCGACACTTGGTGAATATCGCATTGTATCGACCGTTGCAAGTGTTGCATCGATCGACAAATAGCGAAAGTCGCATTGTGTCGATCGACACAAGTGTTGCATCGATCGACACAAAGGTAATGCGACTGGTTCAATTTGATTGAACAAATCACCGCGATTGGTTAAACTGGTTAGACCGGTTGAATGCGATTGGGTTGATAAGGTTAGCATCGACCGACACTAATGTAGTGTCGATCGACACAAACCGGTTATCATAAAACCGGATCAATTGGATTGATCGGTTATCGCAAATTGGTTTTGGTTAATCTGCATCGATCGACACTAAAGTAGTGTCGGTCGACACAAGATCCGCTGATTTAGGTTATTGAACCTGAAATCACAGAACCAAACCAAGATAGATCGTTTTAATTGAAAGAATTAAAACATAATAAAACTGAACGTTTTAAAAAGTTATGTTCCTCAGACTAAATATCAAGTGTTGATGTCTTCCCGATCTTGTCAACTGTCAAGACTCGTTTAACTGTGTGATAGACTTGCAGTGCAAGATGTCCACTATTACATGAGTAAGGCAGGAGGTAATCGTGTTGATGGGCTTGCAGTGCATGGCATCAACGATTACATGACTTAAGAGATTGGTTTACTTGAATGGGCTATCAAAATCGTTTTGGGCCTAGAGACATCAGGTGGATTGGACATAAGATGTCAATCCACAACCAAGAGTTATATTGGATATAACTAGCAAAGAGTTGCTTACCTAGATAGCTAAATTTTGGGTGATAGCCAGTGGCTCGCTCAAGTTTAGTGAAGTATGGATCTTGGATCATTATATTCATTTGAGGAAACATTGTTTGAATATAATGCGAGTCTTCTTAATAAGTTAAGATTTCTCATTTCTTGAACATCATAACTAAAACCTCTTTTGTTTTCAGCTATGTTTAGTGAAAACCATCATAACAATTTCTCCCTGCGATCCGTCCTTGAGAAGGACAAATTAAATGGATCCAACTTTCTTGAATGGTATCGGAACTTGAGAATTGTTCTCAAACAGGAGAAAAAGGACTATGTCCTTGAGAGAGTTCTCCCTAAGAAGTACCGAGTAAATGCCTGGCAGTCAGATAAGGATGCTTGGGATAAGCATTCTAATGATGCGGTTGATGTGAGTTGTCTCATGTTGGCTACCATGAACTCGGATTTGCAGAAGCAATTCGAGAACGTGGAGTCGCCAATAGAGATAATCACTAACCTGAAAAGTATGTTTTAGGAGCAAGCACGAACTCAGAGATACCAGACGGTTAAGTCTCTATTTGAGTGCAAGCTATCAAAAGACGAACCAGTTAGTCCTCATGTCATTAAGATGATGGGTTATATTGATAACCTAGGGAAACTGGATTGTCCTATTAGCCAAGAATTGGCTACTGACATCATTCTGCAGTCACTGCCGTCAAGCTATGATCATTTTGTAATGAGTTACAATATGAACAACTTGACAAAGACTTTGACTGAGTTGCATGGGATGCTTAAGACTGCTGAACCTAACATCAAGAAGGACACCCCAAATGTCCTTATGGTACAGAAGGGTAATAAGTTTAAGAAACCTGGTAAGAACAAAGGTGATGGCAAGATGAGCTTGATTGTGAATCCAAGCGAGTCTGACCATGCTCCTAAGGTTAAACCTGGTCCTTCTAAAGATGTTAAGTGCCATTATTGTAATGGTTATGGGCATTTGAAAAGAAAATGCAAGAAATTCCTGGAAGATTATGAGAAGCTGAAGAAGACGTACGAGACTTCTTCTTCAGGTACTATGTTATATAAGTAAATGTTACTTCTTATGATTCTGCTTATTGGGTATAAGATACCAGCTATGGTACTGATATTTTGTGAAAATATGCAGGACCTGAGCAAAAGTAAGGATCATGAAGATAGGACAAGTGGACATGCGCGTGGAAATGGAGCAAGAGTTGCTGCATTGGCCGTGGGAACTTTTCATTTGTTCTGCCTTCTGGCTTTGTTTTAAGAATTGCTACTATGTATCTGCTATAAGCAGAAATGTTAATTATATTCCTTGTTTGGATATGGAAGGATATCAGTTTTCAAATTAAGAATAAGTGTTATTCGGTTGATTACATTGATATATTTTGTAGTAGCGATCCATTAGAGAATGGACTTTATGTTCTAAAACAAAACGTGCCTATCTATAACATTAGTACAAAGAGATTCAAGTCAAATGACGCGAATCAGACTTTTTCTGGCATTGTCAATTTGGGCCACATATAAATAAGAAATGGATTCAGAAGATCCATAGTGATGGACTTCTAGGCTCACTTGATTATGAATCATTTGAGAAACGAGAATCTTATTTATTAAGCCAAATGACTGAGGCCCATTTCAACAAAGGTAGTGCCGTTCGACACAAAAGTTGTGACGATCGACACAGGTCGCGAATGAACGAAATGAAAGGGCCAGAGACTAGTTGGGCTTTATACATACGGATGTGTATGGCCTGATGAACAAAAGTGCTAGAGAAAAAAATTCAGTACTTCATTACCTTTACTGATAATTTCAGTAGGTGTGATTGAGACATGAATCGGAATATTTTGAAAAGGTTCAAAGAATTCCAGATTGAAGTACAGAATCAACTTGGCAAAAGTATAAAAACTCTACGATGAGATCGTGGAAGGGGATACTTAAGCTAAGAATTCAGTGATCATCCAAGAGATTGTGGAATCGTTTCACAACTCACTCCTCCTGAATCGGACTCTATTAGATATGGTTCAATCAAAGATGAGTCACTCAGATCTTCCAATATCCTTATAGGAATACGCTCTAAAACGTCTGCGTTTACACTAAAAAGGGTTCCATCAAAATCAGTTACAAAGACACCACATGAGATGTGGACTGGAAATGTTCCTAATTTGTCTTTCATGAAGATTTGAGGTCATGAGGCTTATATAAAACGTTTAATCTCTGATAAGCCCACACCCAAATCAGATAAGTGCTACTTCATTGGTTGTCCTAACGAAACCAAGGCAAGTTACTTTTACAACCGGTCCGAGAACAAATTGTTTGTTGCTCGGGACTATGTTTTCTTGAGAAAGACTTTCTTTCCAAAAAGAACAATGGGAGTAAAAGTACAACTCGAAGAAATTCGAAAAATCACAGGAGACTGCTCAACCTGATGAGGAAGAGCAGCAGTTGGATCTACAAAGAGTTGTAGAACCTGCACCTGTGGTGCCTAAAGTTTGCAAAGCATCTGGTGAATGTATATTCAATATACATTCAAATGGCGAGTTTCTGAGGAAGTGTCGATCGACACAAAGGTGTATCGATCGATACAAATCGTGAATCAAAATATTGATTTTGGTTTATGACTTAATTAACTATGGTTTAAATCTTGGTTAATTATGTCGTGGTAAAAGTCTACATATGAGATATGTATGCGACTTCTACACAAAACTAAAGCTCGCAGATCCGAAGGATCCATCACGAACCCGAGAAATATGGATTTCTCGTAACCAATTGCCATGATCTGTTGATCATTGAAAGTGGCGGGCCTGCAAATTTTGAAGAAGCAATGATGGGCCAAGACTCCGAAAATGGGTATATTCAGATATACAAAGCTAGGTTGGTGGCAAAAGGTTTCAAGTAAATTCATGGTATTGACTGTGAAGAAACCTATTCCCCAGTCGCTATGCTTGAGTCCATTCGGATTCTCCTAGCAACAGCCGCTCATTATGATGACGGGCAAATAGATGTGAAAAACAGTTTTCCTTAATGGAATTATGAAAAGGATGTGTATGTGACACAACCTAAATGTTTTCATTGATCCTATTACTGCTAGGAGGATATGCAAGCTTCATCGATCCATTTATGGATTGAAGCAAGCATCTCGGAGTTGGAATCTTCGTTTTGATAAAACAGTCAAAAGGTTTGACTTCATCAAGAACGAAGAGGAACCGTGTGTTTACAAGATGACTAGTGGGAGCGCAGTTGCATTTCTAGCATTGTATGTTGATAACATAATGCTTCTCGGAAATGAAGTTCCATAGTTTCAGTCTGTTAAGACTTGACTTGAAAGTTGTCTTTTTCGATGAAAATATGGGAGAAACCGTATACAATCTTGGAATAAGAATCTATAGAGATAGATTAGACAAGCTAATTGGATTGTGTCAAGATACTTATGGTGATAAGGTCTTGGACAGGTCCAATATGCATGATTCCAAGAAAGACTTCATACCAATGACACTTGGCATTACTCTTAGCAAGACGCAGTGTCTATCGACACACGCTGAGAGAGAGTGAATGCAGGTCAGACTACTGCTAAAGGCATTAGATGTCTTAAGATGTGATCTTAATTTTAGTGGGAGTCATTGTTGTTAGTTATGACATGATGTTCGGGTAAACATAATTTGATTATGTTATTGAAAACTGACATCAATATTATTTAATAATGGTTATTAAATAATAGTCCCAAAATAATTTATGACATTTTATAGGTCATCAAGTATGTGACTTGATCATGAAACCCTATAAATGATAAATGACATAAATTAAGTTGGTCCCTGGTCAAGGTTGTTAAAGTGGGACATTAACAACCGCGTGAGACTAGTATGTGAGGTGACTGATGACTACGTTTCAGGGAGTCATTAATAAGAGTATTAAAGTCAATCACATAGATATGTGTTGGAGAACACATGATCGGACATGACCCGCTAATGAAAACTCTACAGGATAGTTATATAAGTGTCATGAGAGGTTTTCATTACGACTATAGAGTATAGTCCTTAGACCTGAGTTCATCATGATTTCTTACATATGAATTGGTCCACTTTGACCTTGTCAAACGTCAGCCGTAACAGGTGACTATAAAGGCATTGTTTGGGTGTATCATGAAGTGTGTGAAGGAACAAGATGGGATTTGTCCCTCCTATATAACGGGAGATAAATATCTCAGGGCCCATCGAAGATTTGATACTGAGAAATGTGTGGCCACACTCAAACGAGGTGATTGTCAGTCGTTTGTCTTATCAGTATAAATCGGAGTTCGATGAACATGATCGTGGCTTAATAAGGATGACACAGATCTTGCCTTATGCCAGATCGAGATATAGTGACAAAGGGATTATGGGAATAGATGATTCCAGTACAAGTGGGAGATTGTTGGGAATGTCCTGAAATCATTCTTGTACTTACTCTTAGCGAGAGTCGTATTGTCGAGATAAGAGTATCGTCGAGATAAGGAAGTCATGTGATACTAGACGATCATAACGCTTTGCTAGAAGCCACTTATGATCTATGAGTTTGGAACTCATTACTAGTATTAGATAATCCTACAGGGTCACACACCTAAGCGAACTGGAAGTTCATACAGGGTTGATCATTATCGGAATGATCCAATGTATAATTGTTATATGCGTTTCTAATAGCAGTGTCGATCGACACAACAGTTGTATCGATCGACACAAGTCGAATGTCGATCGATTCAAGCTTTCGTATCGGTCGATACAAAAGTTGAAAGCGACAGAAGTTAGGTCACCACTAACTCGTGTCGATCGACACAAATGTTGTGTCTGTCGACACGGGTCGATTCTCACTCGTGCCTATAAATACCATTTGGGCTGAACGAGAGAGAAAAAGGTTTGGACAATAAGATTGACAGAAAACCGTGAGATCACACAACTTACACAGATCGATCGTACGACGATCGAGTCTGATCGTAAACAGAAACGCAGGAAACCCTAAGAGATTAGATCTCTTCCGGTACTAGCATCCCGGGTGTTCCAGTACGTGTGCGTGTGGATACCAGTAGAGGCGCAACACTTGGGGCGTTACAGATCTCGAGTTCCTCACAACCTTCCGCTGCAAACCGAAACAGGTATACTCGACATCTGGCAACGTAGAACGACTTTAAATATGAAATCTAGATCCTAGGCTCGGAATTATAACCTAGAGTTGTCTAATGAGATTAGAAACTACCCGGTAATTCCCAACACTTTTATAATGACAACATTTACTAATGGAAATGAAGAATTTTAGACCCAAGTAATATAATAAGGAAGAATATGTTGGCTTCAAACTCAATTTATTTCTTTTGAAATTATTGTGTTCGTTTGAATTTTTTTAGTCTAAGAAAACAAGACAATATTATACCCTAAGTATATATATACCAACCATAATGACCTCTATATTAGGCGTTAGAATTAGGAGTGTCAAAACGGGTAAACCAACCCAAATCAATTCATATCCAAATGGATTTTGTTTTTAATGGATAATGGGTTAACCCAACTCATTAAGTAAATTGATTGGATCAAACCATAACTCATTTAAATTAATGGGTTAATGGTTTTAATGAGTTGACCCATAAATAAATTATTATCAAAAATACAAAACATTTTAAAACTAATTTATAATTAAGAAAATGAGCATGATAATATTAATTTAAAACTAAAAATTTGTAGTTTTACTTTCACGTGGCAGTTATAATTTGTAGTAATAAAAATTTGCAGTTTCACTTTCACTTAAAAAGTGATCATATTTATTTACTTTCCAATGACAAAACATTTATAATTTGTTCAATCACAGCCAATAAGGAACATCCACGTGGCAGAACTCACTTGGTCTCTTCTCCTCTCCCACTCGATATCAGACTCGGTCATCTGTATCCCACAACTCGACGACGACGATTGAGGCGGAGCTCCGACAATTGGCGAATAAGCGGTTCTCCGATGTCTGCTCAACATCTAAGTGCAAGAAAACACCCGACTCATCGGCGACCAAAACGAGTGACCCGCTGGTTAGTTCCGAGTCAAATTGTCCTCCAACTCGTTGATATTCCTCCTCGGCCGATCGATCGCTGCTAGTTTTCTCCCAAAATATCCTATCAGTATTGAAGAGGATTCAGATCCTTGCAGTTCATCCCTCAATCATGAACTCGAACAAGGTTCAATTGCAAAAACTGAGTTAGAAGAAAACCTGATCGCAAATTATGTTTGATCTAAGGATAATTATGGTTGACGACCAAAAAAAAGAAGAAGGATAATTATGGTTTGGATTTGGATTGGATTACCTATTAAACCATTTTAGCCCAAACCATTTCAACCCAATTCATTAAACCATTTATCCATTTTATCCACTAATCCATTTATACCCAAATTGTTATCCATTAAAGTCTATGGCTTGATTTGGTTTGGATTGATCCATCAAATTTTATCCATTTTGACACCCCTAGTTAGAATAGTCTTGCAAGTAACGGAATTGGGTGATAAAAATCACATAAGGAACCAAACTAAACCAAATATAACCGATCGGTTTGACTCTTTAGTTTATTCTTCCGGTTTAGTAGGACGAATCCGTGTTTTGGTTTAGTTCTGTTGTAATCTTTTACTACACCTGATGAACAGAGAAACACTTGTTCATCACGTTACAAAAATATCATCGTTCATCATTTCTCGATTATAGCTGAACGTGAAAACCTTCGAGAATCTCCTGTAATTAGTCTCTACGTCTCCCTTTTATCTCCCACTTTCTCGATCGAAGATTTTTATTTTCCTTTTTTTTAGTTTCCGCCGGAATCTAGAAAATCTCCCGTAAAAAGTGGGTTCTGTGATGCGTTTTGTAGAATTTTTTAACGTAATGTTTTGCTCTAGTGTTGATTGCTTGAAATCCTAATGGATCAGTTTTGTCTGAAAATAATCGGTGATCGGGTGTAGGTTTTGAAGAATGGTGTTTTACCGAGGTGTGTCGGCCGTTTCAAGGTTTCGGTCTCAAGTCGTGTGTAGATTTTAGTTTTTTACCAATTTTGTTTGTTTGTTTGTTAATGCGAATCAACTGATGATCAGATCTAATATAAGCAGGTGAAGCAACCTTCACTTAGCAACTCCCTGAGATGGCTCCAGAGCTCTTCAGAATTAGTAATCTCGTTTTAAATATAATTCTTTTGTTGGGAGAAATGTTACCTTGATGTTGGTTTTGAAAAAAATGGCAATGCAGGACCTGAAGTCACAGCTGCAAGAGATAATACCAGAACAACAGGTTAGCTTTCTACTTCATTGTCTTTGATTGGTTCTCGTGATTGGAGATCTTTCTAAGTTTAAGACAGTCTCTGCATCAAGTGAAGCTCATTTGTCTGTTTTATTTAGCTGCTGTCTTTCTCATTCACAACTTCCAAATTTCAGGAACGTTTGAAGAAACTGAAATCAGAACATGGTAATGTCCCAGTAGGGAACATCACTGTTTACATGGTAAGGATTCTAAATGATTTTCTTTTTGGATTATTAAAGCTATCTCAACTAACCAACAAGAGTTGGTTCAGTTGGTAAAGGTCGGCTAGTAGCCTTCCGCTAACCTTTGTTCGATTCCCGTTAGGAGGAATCTCCCGAATCTCCTAGTCATTAAGAAAAGCTATCTCAACCCATATATATTATTCACTTTATATTATATGCAAACATTTTGTGAAGGTACTTGGTGGGATGAGAGGAATGACTGGATTACTCTGGGAAACCTCATTGCTTGATGCAGAAGAGGTTTATATATAGAGAATATGTAACATATGCTTTTGTTTTTGTTCATAGATTATATAACATAAGCTCTGATCTTTAGGGGATACGTTTTAGAGGCATGTCGATTCCTGAATATCAGAAAGTATTACCTGCAGCTCAGCCTGGAGGAGAGCCCTTGCCTGAGGGTCTTATGTGGCTTCTCTTAACTGGAAAGGTTGAATTATCTTAGACCGTGTATCATCCGATTTAGTTCCTTTCATATACTATCTTAAAGTATAGTTTGATATAGGTACCAAGCAAAGATCAAGTTGATGCATTATCAAAAGAATTGGCTAGTCGAGCAGCTGTGCCAGGTTTGCAGTTCACTTCTCTGCTCTGTCTGTTTTGTAACCTCAGTTTAATGTCTCATCAAAACTTATACTTAACCTACACCTTGCAGATTACGTCTACAAGGCTATCAATGCTTTGCCTTCAACAGCTCATCCAATGACTCAGTTTGCTAGCGGTGTTATGGCCCTCCAGGTAGATGGTTCTGTTCTTAACTAGTTTGGTCTATGTATCTCTTATCTTGTTGAATTGTTAATCCAGGTTGAAAGTGAGTTCCAGAAGGCATATGAGAAGAGTCTTGTTCATAAATCAAAGTATAAACTTGATCAATATTTCTACTTTATTTCTGCATTGCCTTATTGTAACGCCCCTGTTCCTACTGGACCAGAGTCGTCACAATTTTTACCGTGTTTGACTAACTCGGGTCGGCTTAATAACTTGCGTCGTTAAACTGATCCGAGTTATTCAATTACATGTTTCCCAAACTTTAGTTACGGCTTTGCAACCATAATAAAATTTGGTAGTTACATTAGATCGGAGTAATCTAACATAACCAACATGCTATTACGATTATAAAACATAGCTTTTTAAAGTGCGGAAGTACATTAGGTCCATGGACGATGTTTATTTAAAATCACATTACTTTGAAATTACAAGTTCCGAAAGAGACGTCGACACTACACCGGATGACCTAACGTCTTGCGATCCGCTATCCTTACGGGTTACCTGAAAAAGACAAACGAGAGGGGTGAGCGATCTATCATCGACCCAGTGAGTTGGGATTCCCCAACTAACAAAGTAACTTCCCGTCGCCCAAACCATCCCCAAACACAATCAATGACGGAAAGTTACACAAGCATTAATAGATAGCCGAAGCACGGAAACATCAATTATACTATATGCACGCTATGGGCCCTGGCAATATCGTCATTCCCTCGGAATACTCGTCCCGTTACCATATAGGCTTACGGTAGTGATTCCCTCGACTCTTACTCATAGACACGAAGTACTACGAGTAAGACACCGTTCTCCGTCCATCGATACGCGGCGACTCCGGTTACCCCCGGCAACCCGAGCTTCCATGCAGTCCGGCCCTAGGACATGACCCCGTATTCTCCGGACCACACACCTACCAGCGTCACCCAGTAGGTTAACACCTGCCGATAACACGACCTGAGGGTCATGAACCGACCGGTAAGCTCCCGAGGATCCATCGGGTCGGGAAATCGATATGCCCTCTATCACATCATGTCACTAACACATTAAGCAACCATTAATCATACCACCACACACAAACATAACCATCATTCGCACACATTCCATACATTAATCAATTAATAACCGATCGTTATATTATTAGCACATATATCCCCGAGTTTTAATCCTTTGTTCATTACTCGGTTCTTTAATCACCACACGTTACAACATCACAATAGTATCTATACCATCAACATCATTCAATCACACAACCATATATACTCATATAGTATAACCAATTATTAGACAAACCGACACTAATCACAACCGTCTTATCGGCTCGTAACTTAGTGTCGGGAACCTGCGAAGTAACATATTATTCAACCAATTAACCCCAACTCACCAACACTTCGTCGCGGTTGACCCCGTATTGCCGTACTAATCGAACCTTCGGACCGTCCTAAAGCCGCTTAAGACGGAAGAGAAAGTTGGTACTTGAGATGAACATTGAAAATCTCCGCTTAGGAAATATTTCTCCGTTCCTCCGTTACCATCCGACCTCTTCACTACTCTCTCTCTCTCTCTCTCTTCCTCTATCTCCTCCCTCTCTCTCTCCTCCCTCTCTTTCTCTCTCCTCCCTCTCTCTCTCTTCCTTCTCTCTCTCCTCTCCGGCTTCTCTTCCTTCTCTTCTTCTTCCGGCTTCCTCTTCTTCTCCTCCTCCTTGGCGCCTCATCCTCTCTTCTTCTTTCTCTCTTCTTCTTCTCTTCCTTCTCTCTTCTTTCTATCCTCTTTCTCTCTTTTTTTCTTGTGAGTTTTGGTGTGGAGAAAAATGAGAGGGGTGAGCTCCCTTTTTATAGCCAAAGGGAGTTAATCTCCACCCTCCACTTGTCTCCTCTCCACTCTCCTCTTATGCCACGACCCTAGGCCAGCTGTTGGCCAAAAACACTCCTTCTTATCCTCTTTCTTATCCTCATGAAGTCCAAGAAGAAGCCCATTGAGCTTAGCCCACAAAAAGCCTTGACAAGTTCAATGTATCTAGCCCATAAGGCTTCTTTTTGGTTCTTCTTGCTGAATTTCGTGGCTCACTTCTTACTGGTCTTAAATCAGATCCTAAATGACATTTACTATCCTCCCTAGCCAGCCCTCAAGCCCATGCTCCTTAGATTTTATTTTGAATTTTTAATCACTAATTACTCATTAATGACCCAAAATTCATAACTTAATCTAGAGATAAAATCTTGCCAAACACTTTTAACCATAGCTTCTACATATTTTAATGGAGCTGTGGTCAAAATTTCATAATTTTTACTGGACTTTAGAGGGTTCTTTCGCTTGCCCGAACATTTTATCGGTTTCTCGGAAAAACCGGGTTTTAATGAAAATTCTCAAGAATTTCCAAAAATAATCCCAATGAATTTCTTATCAAGATAATTCATTTTACTGATGATAAAATACCATTACATTTAATAATAATATTTTTATTGTGTTTCCGAGATCGGGGTATCACACTTATCATAAAAACTGAGCAGGTTCTGGGAGCCAACATTTGAGGATGCACTCAACTTGATTGCTCGTGTTCCTGTTGTAGCTTCATATGTTTACAGGAGGTTAAACTCATATGCCCTTTTCCATGTGTTTAGCTTCTTGACTTTATAATTTCTGGTTCTTAAAATTTATTATACTTAATATTGCAGAATGTTTAAGGATGGTAGCATCATTCCATTAGATGATTCATTGGATTATGGTGCTAATTTTTCACACATGTTGGGATTTGATAGTCCTCAGATGAAAGAGCTCATGAGACTTTATGTCACCATTCACAGGTTTGTGTTGGTTCTATTTGTTTCAACATGTCTTATTAACGGGGTCAAACCACCTTTGGTACGGAGATTATGAGTCTAAAGCCCGGAATTCCACAATTTACAACTAATTAAACATAATTAATAAGCTAAAGTTTTCTCATTGTTTAATAGTATGATTTTCCATTCTTTTACCAACTTTTTACAAAACTTCTTTTTAATTTTTTGTTGGTTTTTGTTTTAGTGATCATGAAGGTGGAAATGTTAGTGCTCATGCTGGTCACTTGGTATGTACATGCTAAAGTGCATATGTTTCTAATTTCTAGACATTTTCTGATGGTTCTTTAGTTTCTTGGCTGATGATATTTATGAATTTAGGTTGGGAGTGCACTTTCCGATCCATATCTTTCATTTGCAGCTGCGTTAAATGGTTTAGCTGGTCCACTCCATGGTTTGGCTAATCAGGTACCCTTATCTTATCTCCTGAATATTGTTCAAATCTATACAAGTATATATAACAGAGTTCCAAGAAATGAATCTTAGAAGATGGTAAACTTCTGATATTATTATTGTACAACTGAAAGTTAAGACTTAAGAGTTGGATCTTGTTCTGTTCTTTTCATGGTCTTGTTGCAGGAAGTTTTGCTATGGATCAAATCAGTTGTCGAGGAATGCGGGGAAAACATATCAAAGGAACAGCTGAAAGATTACGTGTGGAAGACGTTAAACAGTGGCAAGGTAAGATACACAAGAAACTCCTCTGCTTTGCCATTTGAAACTATAGCTAACATGATCTTAATGAAACATTTCGACCAAACATGTTGTCTTGCAGGTAGTTCCAGGATATGGACATGGTGTTTTGCGTAAGACAGATCCAAGATATGTATGCCAAAGAGAGTTCGCCTTGAAGCATCTACCTGATGACCCTCTTTTTCAGCTGGTAACATGATCTTAAATTTTGTACTTGTAGTAACGTTCATTGTCTCACAAATCTTTCATCAACTTGATAGGTGTCAAAGCTTTATGAAGTTGTGCCTCCAATCCTGACCGAGCTAGGAAAGGTACTATATATCCATCATCTCTTTATATGCTACCAGATTTAGTTTGGTTTTATGAATCTTGAAATCGGTTTTATATAGGTCAAGAACCCTTGGCCTAACGTTGATGCTCACAGCGGAGTGCTGCTGAACTATTATGGTCTAACCGAAGCAAGGTAAGAATTGGCTAGGCTTGGACATTCTTTTGGTTGAATAGAATGACATTTTTTCTGTGTCAAATATAGATACTACACGGTTCTTTTTGGAGTCTCAAGGAGTCTTGGAATCTGCTCACAGGTGCTATAGAAAATAAACACTTAGTACAGAATCTACAGATCATTAGATTCATGACAATAAACTCAAGATCATCTCCTTGCTTTTGTTTGGTTTCAGCTGATATGGGACCGAGCTCTTGGACTACCACTTGAGAGGCCGAAGAGTGTAAACATGGACTGGCTTGATAACTTCATGCGCTTGAGCCGCTGAGCTAATCCCTACCGTGTTGGTCAAGGTTCATTCTCCTTCTCTCATCAAACCAGCCTTCTCATCCATTTGATGAGGGTATACTCAAGTTGGCATATTTTGGAACGAATATTCGTTTTTCTTATTGGACACAATAATGCCAACAATTAAATAAACCGTCTTTCTCGGATTGAGTTACACTAAGTTGGTGTTATTCAATATGTAATTTAATTAATTCTATCGATTTTATAATCCACTGTTATTCAATTAATGATTCTAAATTATATTTAAAATTTTAGTGTTATTAGATCTTTTATTTGTAAATCTTACCTAATTTTTTTTTAAAATTTGTTGTTGTTCAATTAAAATTTTAAATATACGTTTAAAATCCATTGTTATTCAAAACTAAATAACTTTAAATTTTTTTTGTATATAGAGTCATTTGAAATGAATTCCAATGGAATTTAATGAGTAAATGATTAAAAACAAAATCTAGGTGATGTTATTCAATATAGGAAATGATAATTTTTCAATCGAAGATTTACAAATGTGTTGTGCACATATAGTGCAATGCTATGTTGTCAGATTAACTACTTTTCTATCACATATCATTAGTTATACTTATACTAATTTTTATTATTTATTGTTATCTAAAAAAATGCATAGTTATCATGATCACAAGAAATATATGAATTAACTCTCATAGTTATATTCATTCGCGTTAAGACTTCAAATATATTGAATCATTTATACCCAAATTTGTTATCCATTAAAGTCTATGGCTTGGTTTGGTTTGGATTGATCCATCAAATTTTATCCATTTTGACACCCCTAGTTAGAATAGTCTTGCAAGTAACGGAATTGGGTGATAAAAATCACATAAGGAACCAAACTAAACCAAATATAACCTATCAGTTTGACTCTTTAGTTTATTCTTCCGGTTTAGTAGGACGAATCCGTGTTTTGGTTTAGTTCTGTTGTAATCTTTTACTACACCTGATGAACAGAGAAACACTTGTTCATCACGTTACAAAAATATCATCGTTCATCATTTCTCGATTATAGCTGAACGTGAAAACCTTCGAGAATTTCCTGTAATTAGTCTCTACGTCTCCCTTTTATCTCCCACTTTCTCGATCGGAGATTTTTATTTTCCTTTTGTTTAGTTTCCGCCGGAATCTAGAAAATCTCCCGTAAAAAGTGGGTTCTGTGATGCGTTTTGTAGATTTTTTTAACGTAATGTTTTGCTCTAGTGTTGATTGCTTGAAATCCTAATGGATCAGTTTTGTCTGAAAATAATCGGTGATCGGGTGTAGGTTTTGAAGAATGGTGTTTTTCCGAGGTGTGTCGGCCGTTTCAAGGTTTCGGTCTCAAGTCGTGAGTAGATTTTAGTTTTTTACCAATTTTGTTTGTTTGTTTGTTAATGCGAATCAACTGATGATCAGATCTAATATAAGCAGGTGAAGCAACCTTCACTTAGAAACTCCCTGAGATGGCTCCAGAGCTCTTCAGAATAATTTGGAACGAATATTCGTTTTTCTTATTGGACACAATAATGCCAACAATTAAATAAACCGTCTTTCTCGGATTGAGTTACACTAAGTTGGTGTTATTCAATAGGTAATTTAATTAATTCTATCGATTTTATAATCCACGGTTATTCAATTAATGATTCTAAATTATACTTAAAAATTAGTGTTATTAGATCTCTTATTTGTAAATCTTACCTAAAAAATTTTAAAATTTGTTGTTGTTCAATTAAAATTTTAAATATACGTTTAAAATCCATTGTTATTCAAAACTAAATAACTTTAAAAATCTTTGTATATAGAATTATTTGAAATGAATTCCAATGGAATTTATTATTATTCAATTAATGATTCAATTAATGATTCTAAACCATGTTTTAGTATCTAGTGTTATTGAATTTTTTATTTGTAAATCATACGTAAAAGATTTTCAAATTTAGTTTATTCAAATAAGATTTTAAATATTCTTTTAAAATTCACTGTTATTCAAATCTAAATGACTTTTAAATTTTTTGTATACAAAGTTATTTGAAATGAATTTCAATGGAATTTCATGAGTAAATGAATAAAAACAAAATTTAAGCTACATAGTAAAGCTTTTCGAATCTAGTCACATGAATTCTTAAAATTAATACCAAATTTTTAAATCTTTTAGATTGAAAAAATTGAGTGTAATTATATGATTGAATACCTCATAAATATTATTCCACAACTTTGACAAACTAGTCAACCCAATTTTGAAGAAAACGGGTTCTTGTTCGGTCCACTGAAGGCCCATTACATATTTTGAAGCCCATCTGTCCTTAAAGTTGATAAATTCCATGCCCAAACCACACATTTACCAGCAAGGATGATAACGAACATTCAATTTCCAATAACACATGAGGGGTATTCCAGTAAATATATCTACCCTTCATCCTTCCTCCTCCTCAGTCCGCCTCTCCGTAAACAGTTGCACACAAAGCGAGACAACCACCGGATTGGTTCACTCGACCCGACCCGACCCATTATATATATACAGAATAATGGGTAAAGCAAAGGTGAATATCTTATACTACGTGGGTCTAAGAGCATGATTATTGATGGTTCTTAAGGGGTTCTTAAGTGTGGGGTTCTTAACTATTCACGTGGGTCCCACGTGAATAGTTAAGAACCCGACCTTTTTTTTTTTTAGCTGATACACAGATTATGAGAACTATTACAAGGACAATTCTACAGATAATACTACCTCCGTTCTACGAGAATCCATCAACGGTCACGATCAACGGCTCCACCTGCTCCTGAAAACTTTCTTATAAGCTTGCCTCCATTAATCTTGTAAAATTGCGCCTTCGGGGATTCGAACCCAGTACCTGCCGGTGTAAAGCTTTAACCACTTGACCACTAGGCCACGGTTGCTTCACAAGAACCCGACCTTTAAAAATCCTTATTTAAGAACCGGTTCTTACACTGTTCATGACACGTGGCAGTCTGTCATTCGTCTATTTTTTTTTCGATTTTTTTTTTTTTTTTTTTTACACTTTTTCCAAAAAAAAAAAAAAAAAAAAAAAAATTTAAGAACCCCATGAGGAGTTCACCACTAATCATGCTCTAATATCATTTCATATGAAGAGGAGAAAATATAAAGGTTTCGAAATCTTAAAACTAGGTGACAGAATAACTTTTTTATAATTAAAATAAAATCCCTAAAAACTGCGACGGTGTTGTTTTTGGTTTAGACTAGTGAACGTGATGAGGGAAGAAGAACACGCAGTAACATCAAACGGCATGAACGACGACTGTGCTAATAATATTCACAGTTGCAGTGATTCTGTTAACAACCGTAACGGAGACGTTAACTGTAATCTCAATCAGATCAGTCAAGTATGGGGAACGTGGGAGGAGCTTCTGTTAACATGCGCTGTTAACCGTCATGGTTACAAGGATTGGGATTCTGTCGCTAAGGAGGTTAGGTCTCGGACCTCTCTCAACGCCTCTGCTCCGAGTTGCAGACTCAAGTATCAAAAACTCAAACGTCGGTATCGAGATTCCGTCGACGACGACGGAGAAAGAAATAGAGAAGCGGTGGCGGAGGAGGATACAGACAACGGTGAAATCCCCTGGCTCGAGCAGTTACGGAGTCTTCGTATAGCGGAGCTCCGGCGAGAGGTTCAGCGTTGCGACGACACGATACTGTACGGATAATCTCTATTTCTCCGCCGCTGGATCAGAGCTTTTAATATTTTTAATTATTTTTTTATTAGGTCGCTTAAGTTAAAAGTTAAGAAATTAGAGGAGGAGAAAGACGGAAGTGATGGAGACAATAAACCAGATCTGGAAGACGACGACTCTAAAGCTGTTAGATCGCTGAATGATGAAACAGAGCCGACGAGGCTAAACCGGGAAACGACGGAGTCTGATCACCGGTCAATGAACGAGTCTAATTCGACGGCCTCCGTCGATAAAATCGCAGATCCCGATCTCGCTTCTAAGGCGAAGGCGATGGAGGAGGAAGAAGGAGCGGTTAGTAGAAGATCAGGGATGAGTCACTCCGGCGATTTGGATGAGTCGGGAACGTCCACAGGTCATCGGAAGAGGAAAGGATATAAATATAGGAGCGGAGAGGATAACCGTATCGACGGTGGAAGAGGCGGTAATATTAAACCAATCGGGAATAAATCACAGCCGTTAATAGATATCATTAAACTGATTCGGTCTCATCCGCGTGGATCCATGTTCGAATCCCGGCGTCGGAGCCAGGTAAGCAATTGCCTTATTTTTCCTCGATATTTTTTATTACATACATAATTTATCTTATTTTCCTACGTTATGTTACCAAATTTTCTCCATGCTTTAAAACAAAAAAAAAAACTTAAAAATAGTTTATACCTTAATTTTAAAGTATTTATCATTTTTAAGACTTACAGCAGTTATTCAAAAAATACTATTAATAAATTGCATTCTATTAGTAGGATATCGTTTTCTTAACAAGACTTACTAAAATATTCAGAAGATGATTTCATTCTAAAATGTAATGTATCTATGTAATGTTAAGTTGGCTATATATCCAGGCAGTCATATATATTTAACCTACTATGTTTTTCTTTTAACTCCAACCTTAAAAAAGTTTCTTTCCAAAACTTAAATTACTATATCTCGCCCAAATCCATGCAATTTTTAAGAATAATTGGTTAATATACGCTTTAAATGTAAAAACTTATTGTTGACAAAAACAATATTGTAAAAACTTATTTATTCTCCCTCTGTTTTAATATTTAAAATATTTAGAAAAATATATTTAATTTTACTTAATTTTTAAGTTCTTATAAAAAGTTTATACTTATTTAATATGATATAATTGTTAATATTCTTTAATATTTTTATAATCGGTTATTATGTTTAAAAAATAAATAAACTAATAATTTTTATATAAAAATAAATACATTTATGATTTTTAATTTTAGTGATTTTAGCTAAAATATAAATAAAATGGGATAGGAGGAGTATTTTAAAATTTTATGTTTTAATGGTAGATATGTTGTAACATTTTTCATTTTCCCACTTAAGAATTTTCAAAGACAACCAATAAAATTATCCACACATTGCCAATTTGGTCGGAACACATGGCAGCTTCTGGTTGAAGCATGGCTTTGTCATGTCTTTCAGGATATAGTCAACTAATTGACTTTCAAACCGCCCTCTAAGCCGACAGTTTTTGGACTTTAATTGGGCCCTTAAACTCCAAACATTTAAGACATACATATACACATAGAAGCCCATAACTTAAGACGTTTTTATGTCTCATTAATTCTATCAACCTCGCAGGAGACAAAGGATTACAAGAGATTAATAAGGCAGCATTTGGACATTAAAACAATAGAGAAGAAGTTGGAGAAAGGATCTTATGTTTCTTCAAGTCTCTCTTTTTACAGAGACCTCAAGCTTCTCTTCACAAACGCCATTGTTTTCTTTCCTACATCTTCCTCAGAATCATTGGCTGCATAAGAGCTAAGAACCCTCGTGTCTAACGAAATGAAGAAAAAACCCGGAAAATCGACTTATCTTGTCATCAAAGCAGAGGCTGAATCGTCTGGTCCTTCTCTTGTTGCCTGTAAGAAGAAGAGTTCTGCTTCGAAAAAGATGGTTCCTTCTTCTTCAAGTCTTAAACAAAAAGATGAGAAGAAGTCTCATGAAGATTCAGAGGAGAAGAAAACTGTGACTACTAATGCTACTGGTGCAAGAAGCTCGAGGAGAACGAGCAAAGGTATGGATGTTGTTGTTGCCAAGGATACCAAAATAGGAAGAGGCCGAAATAGTAAAAACAAACAAACAGATTCGAGTGATGATGATGATGATGAAGAAGAGACTCATAAGACAGAGAAGAAGCTAGCATCAGAGAAGAAGAAGAGTGTAGCTGAATTCTTGAAGAGAATAAAAAAGAATTCTCCACAGAAAGGAAAAGAAACAAAGAGTAAAGATCAGAAGAAGAGTGATGGAAACATTAAGAAAGAAGCGAAACCGAGGGAATTGAGGAGTAAAAAGAAGGTTGAGGTAGAGATTAATAGTAATAATAAGAGTCCATCGAAACGAAAACAATCGAAAAAAGAAACAGATGAAGTGACTGCTGCTGCAGTTACAGGAAAACGAGATAGGGAATCAGGCAAAGATAATCAACAGCCAAAGAAAAGAAGCAGAAGATGAAATCTATGGCAAAAGTTATTCATCAATCCTCTTAACATCAGCGTTTATTGAGAGATTCATAGATCGTGTCAGAATTCTCATCATTGTAACCAGTTTAGTTTTTGTTAGACCAATGTTTTCCTAAGGTATATGTGGTTATAACTTAAAAGGTAATTGACATGGTGTTATTCTTTTTGTTTATGAGTTTGATAAACTGAAACCATACTTTCGGAGCACTCAAATATTAAAATGTTTATGATAAAAATACTTAAGGCCCAAAACGTTAAAAAATTTTAATTGTTTCCAATATGGCCCCTATTAATTATAATAAAAATTAGATTGCATAATTAAAAAGTAGCAGTTTTCCTAAGGTATATGTGGTTATAACTTAAAAGGTAATTGACATGGTGTTATTCTTTTTACTGTTATAGTTAATTTTAGAAGTAGTTTTAGATAAATCTTTAGTAGGTTAATACGATTAACTATAAAAATAAATATCAAAAGGGCTGACGATTTATTTCTCCGCGAGAAGTATCGTATAGCACCAAATGCAGTCTACAAATATACCTTAACCCAAATGCCTCCGAAAACAATCTTATAGATCTATAACTCTCCGAAATGATAATTTTTCAATCGAAGATTTACAAATGTGTTGTGCATATATAGTGCAATGCTATGTTGTCAGATTAACTACTTTTCTATCACATATCATTAGTTATACTTATACTAATTTTTATTATTTATTGTTATCTAAAAAAATGCATAGTTATCATGATCACAAGAAAATATATGAATTAACTCTCATAGTTATATTCATTCGTGTTAAGACTTCAAATATATTGAATCATAGATTCACATATGATAGATGGAATTTTTAAAGGCATTTCGGGTTACGACCATGGCCATCATAGTAAAAATCAAACTCCTCATGATTTATTATAATCAATTTTGAGGTTGTAATAAGTAGGTTTGCTCACTGAGTTTCGAACTCCAACCAGATTTCTTATACCATTAGGCATATCAATGATTTTGATGACTTTAAAGTGACTCGCTTTTCCAAAAATTTCACTTGGAAAGTATCCAATTCCCATTTGGGTGGTTGTTTTTTTGTCCTTTTTTGTTTACAGCTTCACTTTCCATCCAATGGTTGCATTCTTAAATAATGACAACATTTACTAATGGAAATGAAGAATTTTAGACCCAAGTAATATAATAAGGAAGAATATGTTGGCTTCAAACTCAATTTATTTCTTTTGAAATTATTGTGTTCGTTTGAATTTTTTTAGTCTAAGAAAACAAGACAATATTATACCCTAAGTATATATATATACCAACCATAATGACCTCTATATTAGGCGTTAGAATTAGGAGTGTCAAAATGGGTAAACCAACCTAAATCAATCCATATCCAAATGGATTTTGTTTTTAATGGATAATGGGTTAACCCAACTCATTAAGTAAATGGATTGGATCAAACCATAACTCATTTAAATTAATGGGTTAATGGTTTTAATGAGTTGACCCATAAATAAATTATTATCAAAAATACAAAACATTTTAAAACTAATTTATAATTAAGAAAATGAGCATGATAATATTAATTTAAAACTAAAAATTTGTAGTTTTACTTTCACGTGGCAGTTATAATTTGTAGTAATAAAAATTTGCAGTTTCACTTTCACGTGACAGTTAAAAAGTGATCATATTTATTTACTTTCCAATGACAAAACATTTATAATTTGTTCAATCACAGCCAATAAGGAACATCCACGTGGCAGAACTCACTTGGTCTCTTCTCCTCTCCCACTCGATATCAGACTCGGTCATCTGTATCCCACAACTCGACGACGACGATTGAGGCGGGGATCATAATCTCTAGTGGCCCTCTAGGCCAAAAATTATTCTATCATGTCCTTT
Source organism: Orychophragmus violaceus (assembly GCA_030180135.1). NCBI lineage: Eukaryota > Viridiplantae > Streptophyta > Magnoliopsida > Brassicales > Brassicaceae > Orychophragmus > Orychophragmus violaceus. The sequence continues at coordinate 103,932,247 of CM058231.1, read as the reverse complement.
TTAATCTATCTAGCCCTCATTTATATAAAATTCCGAAATTACCCTTAATGAAATCTATTTTAAAAAAAAAAATTGGCACAAACGGTACAACTGGTCCAACTAGTACCACTCGTATAACTGGTATAACTAGAAAAACTGGTATAACTGGTATAACTAGTACGACTCATGTATTTTAATATTTTTATTATTATTTTCAGAGCATAATGAATAATATATATGACACAGTCATACATTTTGATTATGATAGATATTATTCATATGAGAGAGATGAAATACGGTAGAATCGGAAAAAATCGTTATATTTCCAATTTTGTGTTGGGAGAAACTTTGGAAGATGTCACTCATTTTACTTGAGATATTCATGATAAAATATTAACTCAATGTGTCTTATCTCTTATCTCCGGCTTATAAGAAAAAGAAAGAAAGAAACCAAGTGACTTGCTTCCCATCAGTTGGTGAATCTCAAAGAAAGAAAAGAATATGTTGTCATTTGAACCATTTTTATGGTAAAAACTTTAAAAATTGATTGTGTAATTTGTTTGTGTTGTAGATATTATTTGTATTTGTATAAGATTTTTTAGGATGTTGGGGGTTTGAATGCATGGTGTTTCTTTCAAGTACGACTAGTACAACTGGTTCAACTCTTTGATGGTACAAAATGTAAAACTTTATTTTTGGATAAATACAATCTCGATGTTAGTTTTAAAAGGCCAATAAAACATTTGTAAATATATTTCCACATTTGTATTAATTAAAAAAAAAAAATCAAACTTTGAGTATTTATTGTATAAACATCACATTTGTACATAATCTACCTTATACTTTTAAGGTTATTGTTGAAATACTAACAACATTAATATGGAAAATAATTAACAAAGTATTTTTCCAAATGTTATGATATGAAAATACTCTAAATCTAGTTTATTTACTTAATTTCATAAATACAACTAAAAAATTTAATATAGAGTATGGTATTACTAATTATAAATTAAAACTATGAAAGTACAACTCTTTGTTAAAAAAAATTTTTTGGTACAACTAGAAAACTAGTACAACTCTTTGTTAATTTTTTTCCCACTAATTATAGTTTACATTTGTACTATTTGTACCAAAAATTTTAACACTACTAAAAAGTTGTTCTAGTTACACCTAAAATAAACACAACCATAAATAAATCTGAATTACATAAAAACAAATATGAAAAATCCAAGTCTGAAATACATAAGATTGTAAAAAATAATATATATATATATATCACTCTTTTCGTTTAACAATTCTGTATTAGCATATTCTGGTGCTACATATCTGAAACAATAAGCAAAATACAGCAATGATTTATTTGTAAGGACATCATCTGAGGAAGACAATAATTAACCTGAGATTCACAGGCTCATATAAACCAATCCTTAAGCCACCATAGATACATTGACGATGCAGTCCTGCGATTACACCTTTCCAAAGTCCAGAAATACCTTCTTCTCTTGCTATGGTAGATAGATTACCCAAGGAGCCTCTGTACTTGGGCAAATTATCAAAGTCTCCAGTGGGGATTTTTCTTTGGAGCTGAAGCCTTACTTTGACTGTGTCCAATGGTACCGTACATAACTGCAGCATCACTCTTTGTGAATCAGGGTTTTTTTTTGACAACTGTGAATCATGGTTTGACTCAAGACTACAACAAACATAAAAGAGTAAAGCAAACATTATTGAAAAAATACGAAAAGCATATCTCTGAACAGAATTGTTGAAATGTAAGTAATTCCCACATAATTGCTTTGCCGAATTTCCACTAAACCCATAGAACCATATTGATATTATATAAGCCTCACAAAAATTCCCATGAAGTGGACTTAGAGTCGTAGTCTGGATCATCGTAGGCGATTCTTCTGGATCATATCTATTTCAAGCAAATAAACACATACCAAAAACCTAAACAAAATTTTACAGAACCATTATCAGACAACAAAAAGGAGGTTTCTTAAGAAGAAGAAAACAACTCAAAGTCCACATCTGATTTCTCTAACGACCTCTCCAACACAAACATAACATATAGTGTTACATAATTCGCTTCTACATTTCACCAAACTTAATCAAATTTTATTTTTCAAATCAGATAATAAAACACAAACTTGTCTAATATGAATACAAGATGGAGGAGAAGAACATAAGAAATACAGTACCTCGAATTGGTTGTTCTCTTCAAAAAGCTTGAGCAAATTGAATCGGGTAAGTTCAAGGGAGATGAATATTCTTAAATGATTTGGAGATAAGCCGATTCTAATCGATTTAAGGTTGGTCGATTTAGGGTTAGATTGAGAAATTTATGAGATTGGAAGAGAACGGTTGAAGATTGGAAGTTACTGGGAAGGAGAAGAAACGATTTAGGGATTTTATTTTGGGTTGGATGATCTTATCAAAAATAAGATCAAGGTTTGGATATAGTTGGACTGAGCTGTAAATAATCAAAAATGTTAAGGCTAAAAAAGAAAATAATCATATTTTTTACTTTAAAAAAATAAATCAATATTAAAGGGTTTTTTCCAGAATTTTTGAAGACTAAAAGGGCCACCAGAGATTAACGTCCTTGAGGCGGAGCTCCGACAATTGGCGAAGAAGCGGTTCTCCGATGTTTGCTCAACATCTGAGTGCAAGAGAACACCCGACTCATCGGCGACCAAAACGAGTGACCCGCTGGTTAGTTCCGAGTCAAATCGTCCTCCAACTCGTTGATATTCCTCCTCGGCCGATCGATCGCTGCTGGTTTTCTCCCAAAATATCCTATCAGTATTGAAGAGGATTCAGATCCTTGCAGTTCATCCCTCAATCATGAACTCGAACAAGCTTCAATTGCAAAAACTGAGTTAGAAGAAAACCTGATCGCAAATTATGTTTGATCTAAGGATAATTATGGTTGGCGACCAAAAAACAAAAGAAGGATAATTATGATTTGGATTGGATGACCTATTAAACCATTTTAGCCCAAACCATTTCAACCCAATTCATTAAAACCATTTATCAATTTTATCCACTAATCCATTTATACCCAAATTTGTTATCCATTAACGTCTATGGTTTGGTTTGGTTTGGATTGATCCATCAAATTTTATCCATTTTGACATCCACCCTAGTTAGAATAGTCTTGCAAGTCACGGAATTGGGTGATAAAAATCACATAAGGAACCAAACTAAACCAAATATAACCGATCGGTTTGACTCTTTAGTTTATTCTTCCGGTTTAGTAGGACGAATCCGTGTTTTGGTTTAGTTCTGTTGTAATCTTTTACTACACCTGATGAACAGAGAAACACTTGTTCATCACGTTACAAAAATATCATCGTTCATCATTTCTCGATTATAGCTGAACGTGAAAACCTTCGAGAATCTCCTGTAATTAGTCTCTACGTCTCCCTTTTATCTCCCACTTTCTCGATCGAAGATTTTTATTTTCCTTTTTTTTAGTTTCCGCCGGAATCTAGAAAATCTCCCGTAAAAAGTGGGTTCTGTGATGCGTTTTGTAGAATTTTTTAACGTAATGTTTTGCTCTAGTGTTGATTGCTTGAAATCCTAATGGATCAGTTTTGTCTGAAAATAATCGGTGATCGGGTGTAGGTTTTGAAGAATGGTGTTTTTCCGAGGTGTGTCGGCCATTTCAAGGTTTCGGTCTCAAGTCGTGAGTAGATTTTAGTTTTTTCCAATTTTGTTTGTTAATGCGAATCAACTGATGATCGGATCTAATATAATCAGGTAAAGCAACCTTCACTTAGAAACTCCCTGAGATGGCTCCAGAGCTCTTCAGAATTGGTAATCTTGTTTTAAGTATAATTCTTTTGTTGGGAGAAATGTTACCTTGATGTTGGTTTTGAAAAAAAATGGCAATGCAGGACCTGAAGTCACAGCTGCAAGAGATAATACCAGAACAACAGGTTAGCTTTCTACTTCCTTGTCTTTGATTGGTTCTCGTGATTGGAGATCTTTCTAAGTTTAAGACAGTCTGCATCAAGTGAAACTCACTTCTCTGTTTTAATTTCAGGAACGTTTGAAGAAACTGAAATCAGAACATGGTAATGTCCCAGTAGGGAACATAACTGTTGATATGGTAAGGATTCTAAATGATTACAAGAGCTTTCTCAACTCATTTATATTATTCACTTTATATTATATGCAACATTTGTGAAGGTACTTGGTGGGATGAGAGGGATGACTGGATTACTCTGGGAAACCTCATTGCTTGATGCAGAAGAGGTTTATACATATAAAGAATATGTAACATATGCTTTTGTTTTTATTCATTGATTATATAACCTAAGCTCTGATATCTCTATTTCAGGGGATACGTTTTAGAGGTATGTCGATTCCTGAATGTCAGAAAGTATTACCTGCAGCTCAGCCTGGAGGAGAGCCCTTGCCTGAAGGTCTTCTGTGGCTTCTGTTAACTGGAAAGGTTGAATCATCTTAGGCTCTTGGCATTTTAATACATAAATGGTTACCGGTGTGTATCCTAAATTATAGTTTGTTATTATAGGTGCCAAACAAAGAGCAAGTTGATGCATTATCAAAAGAATTGGCTAGTCGTGCGGCTGTGCCAGGTTTTACAGTTCACTTCTCTGCTCTGTCTGTTTTGTAACCTCAGTTTAATGTCTCATCAAAACTTATACTTAACCTACCTTGCAGATTACGTCTACAAAGCTATCAATGCTTTGCCTTCAACAGCTCATCCAATGACTCAGTTTGCTAGCGGTGTTATGGCCCTCCAGGTAGATGGCTCTGTTCTTAACTAGTTTGGTCAATGTATCTCTTATCTTGTTGAATTGTTAATCCAGGTTCAAAGTGAGTTCCAGAAGGCATATGAGAAGAGTCTTGTTCATAAGTCAAAGTATAAACTTGATCAATATTTATAGTTTGTTTCTGCATTGCCTTATCATAAAAACTGAGCCTTTCATTGCAGGTTCTGGGAGCCAACCTTTGAGGATGCCCTAAACTTGATTGCTCGTGTTCCTGTTGTAGCTTCATATGTTTACAGGAGGTTAAATTCATATCTCAATGTGTTTAGCTTCTGGAATTTTCTAATTTCTGGTTCTTAAATTTACATTCTAGTTAATATTGCAGAATGTTTAAGGATGGTAGCATCATTCCATTAGATGATTCTTTGGATTATGGTGCTAATTTTTCACACATGCTGGGATTTGATAGTCCTCAGATGAAAGAGCTCATGAGACTTTATGTCACCATTCACAGGTTTGTATTGGTTCTATTCATTTCAACATGTCTCACTAAACATAATTAATAACCTAAAGTTTTTTTTCTTGTTTTAATATGATTTTCTATTCTTTTACCAACGTTTTTACAAACCTTCTACAGCATCATGATCAAGGTTTTTTTCTTTCTTTTTATATTGGTTTTTATTTTAGTGATCATGAAGGTGGAAATGTTAGTGCTCATGCTGGTCACTTGGTATGTACATGTTAAAGTTCAATGTTTCAAATTTCTAGACATTTTCTGATGGTTCTTCAGTTTTTTTGGCTGATGATATTTATGCATTTAGGTTGGGAGTGCACTTTCAGATCCATATCTTTCATTTGCAGCTGCTTTAAATGGTTTAGCTGGGCCACTCCATGGCTTGGCTAATCAGGTACCACTCTATCTTATCTATCTCCTGAATTTTGACCCAAAAAAAAAAAAAAAAATCTATCTCCTGAATATTATTCAAATCTACAAGTATATAATATATAGCACAGTTCCATGAAATGACTCTTAGGAGATGTTAAACTTCTGATATTATTATTGTACAACTGAAAGTTAAGAGTTGAATCTTATTCTGTCCTTCTCATGCTCTTGTGGCAGGAAGTTTTGTTATGGATCAAATCAGTTGTCGAGGAATGTGGGGAAAATATATCAAAGGAACAGCTGAAAGATTACGTGTGGAAGACGTTAAACAGTGGCAAGGTAAGATAAATACAAAACTCCTCTGTTTGCCATTTGAAACTATAGTTAACATGATCTTAATGAAACATTTCGACCAAACATTTGTCTTGCAGGTAGTTCCAGGATATGGTCATGGTGTTTTGCGTAAGACAGATCCAAGATATATATGTCAAAGAGAGTTCGCCTTGAAGCATCTACCTGATGACCCTCTTTTTCAGCTGGTAACTCCTTTTATATTCTAATCTTTGATCATGCTATTAAATTTGTTCTAAGTGTCACTGTTTCACAAATCATTCGCAAAACCGGAGCTAAGATATTCGGGCCTATTCGATTTTTTTTTTTACAGTTTTATTTTTATACTAACAAAATCTATATAAAAATTATACAAAACAGAAAATAATATAAACAAAATAAAAAGAGAATGATAAAAACAAAGAAATTTTTTAAAAATATACTTTCATACACTAATACTTTTTATACTTTTTAAAATATTTTCAAAAATTTTGTATAATAAACATATGAAACATATATATTTACATTAAAAATTTTAATAATTTTGGGGGTCTATATAAAGCAGAACCCCATTTAAATTTTTCAATAAGAATGTGCTCAAATCCGATTCTAATTATTCATCAACTCGATAGGTGTCAAAGCTTTACGAAGTTGTGCCTCCTATTCTGACTGAGCTAGGAAAGGTACTATATTTTCATCATATCTTCATGTGCTAAACAGATTTCTCATTCTGTTTGGTTTTAAGAGTCTTGAAACCGGTTTTGTAGGTCAAGAACCCGTGGCCTAACGTTGATGCTCATAGTGGAGTGCTGCTGAACTATTATGGTCTAACCGAAGCAAGGTAAGAATTGGCTAGGCTTGGACATTGTTTTAGTTGAATAGAATGACATTTTTCTGTGTGTCAAATATAGATACTACACAGTTCTTTTTGGCGTCTCGAGGAGTCTTGGAATCTGCTCACAGGTGCTATATAAAAAATATGTTTAGTATATATCATTAGATTCATCATAATAAACTCAAGCTTATCTCATTGCTTTCATTTCGTTTCAGCTGATATGGGACCGAGCTCTTGGACTACCACTTGAGAGGCCTAAGAGTGTAAACATGGACTGGCTCGATAACTTCATGCGCTTAAACCGCTGAGCTAATCCTTGCCGTGCTGGTCAAGGTTCATTCTCTTTCTCTCATCAAACCAGCCTTCTCTTCCATTTGATGGGTGTCTTTAATTTGGCATATTTTTGGAACGAATATTCGTTTTTTTCTTATTGGTTCTTGTTAAGAACATAATAATGCCAACAACTAAATAAACGCTTTCTTGGATTGAGTTGCACTAAATATTATTAGGGATGGACGTTGAGGTATCAATCCGGGTTTGGGTCTAGCTTTCTAGATTTTCACGTTTAGAGATCCCTTTCCGGTGTTTCTATATGTCGGGTCGGGCTCGTTTCACGATTTATCGGGTTAAGTATCCAAAATACCAGAAAATGTCTAAATATTCGAAAATATTTGAATTACTTAAAATATTCAAAAATATTCAAAATTATATGAACTACCCAAAATATATTAAAAAAAAAAATTATTTAACCTATCCAAAAATACTCAAAAATATCATAACTAGTCGAAATTAGATAAAACTTCGGGTTACTTTGGATACCCGTTCAAGTTCAACTCGTGTTCGACTATTACCCAATATCCAAAATACCTTGATTTAAAATTTATTCAAGTATTTTTTTAGAATTGGTTAGGAACTTAGGATGAGATCGAGTTTTTTGGATTATGGGTAAAATGCACAAACCTACTAATTATTCCACAACTTTGACAAACTAGTCAACCCAATTTTGAAGAAAACGGGATCCTGTTCGGTCCACTAAAGGCCCAATACATATTTTGAAGGCCATCTCTTTGAAGTTGATAAATTTCATGCCCAAACCACACATTACCAACAAGGATGAAAATGAACATTCCAATCCAATAACAATGAGGATATTCTAGTAAATATATACCTTCCTCCTCCTCAGTCCTCCCCTCCGTAAACGGTTGCACACACTAAGCGAGACAACCACCGAATTGGTTGACCCGACCGACCCGACCCGTTATATATATACACGGAAAGGGTAAAGCAGAGTTGAATATCTTATATTATGTGGGTCTATATTATTTCATATGAAGAAAAGAAAATATAAAGGTTTCGAAATCTTAAAACTGGGTGACAGAGATATAAGCAAGAAAAAATAAATACAAAAAGCAAATAATTTTCTTATAATAAAATCCCTAAAAACTGCGACCGTGTTGTTTTTGGTTTAGGCTAGTGAACGTGATGAGGGAAGAACACGACGCAGTAACATCAAACGGCATGAACAACGACGACTGTACTAATAATATTCACAGTAGTGATTCTGATAACAACCGTAACGGAGACGTTAACTTCAATCTCAATCAGATGAGTCAAGTATGGGGAACGTGGGAAGAGCTTCTGTTAACATGCGCCGTTAAACGCCATGGTTCTAAGGATTGGGATTCCGTCGCTAAGGAGGTTGGTTCCCGGAGCCCTCTCAACGCCTCCGCTCCGATTTGCAAGCTCAAGTATCAAGATCTCAAACGTCGGTTCCGAGTCTACGTCGCCGACGACGGAAATAGAGAAGCGGTGGCGGAGGAGGATGGAGACGGAGAAATCCCCTGGCTCGAGCAGTTACGGAGTCTTCGTATCGCAGAGCTCCGGCGAGAGGTTCAGCGACGCGACGATACGATATTGTACCGATAATCTCTATATCTCCGCCGCTGGATCTGAGTTTTTAATATTTTTTAATTAATTATTTTTTGTTGGTTTTGATTAGGTCGCTTCAGTTAAAAGTTAAAAAACTAGAAGATGAGAAAGATGGAGACAATAAACCAGATCTAGAACCGTTGAACGATGAAACAGAGCCCACGAGGTTAAACCGGGAAACGACGGAGTCTGACCACCGGTCGATACACGAATCTAATTCAACGGCCTCCGTCGATAAAATCGCCGATCATGAGCGAGTAAGCGGGAATAACATGGTTCATGCTAACGAGAATTCGAGAAATCCAGATCCCGATCCCGCTCATAAGGAGGAAGAAGGAACGGTTAGTAGAAGATCGGAAACCAGTCACTCCGGCGAGTTAGGTGAGTCGGGAACGTCCACAGGTCATCGGAAGAGGAAAGGTCATAAATACATGAGCGGCGAGGATAGCAATATCCACGGTGGAAGCGGCGGTAATATTAAACCGACCGTGAATAAATCACAGCCGTTGATAGAAATAATTAAGCTGATTCGGTCTCATCCGCGTGGATCCATGTTCGAATCCCAGCTCCGGAGCCAGGTAAGCAAATGCCTTATTTTTCGATTTTTTTCTAATTACGTACATAACTTACCTTATTTTCCTACGTTACGTTACCAAATTTTTTTCCATGCTTTAAAACTTAAAAAAAAAAATAGTTTATACCTTAATTTTAAAGTATTTATCCTTTTTTAGACCTACATAAAAAGTTTTTTTTTTCCAAAACTTAGATATATATATCTTGCCAAATAAATGCAATTATTTAAGAATAATTGGTTAATATGCGGTTCTTAATATGCGCCTTTGACCAAAAAATAAAATATTATGCGCCTTAAATTAAAAAAAAAAAAACTTTTTATATTTATGTTTTTTTTTATCGACATATTTTATGTTTTAATGGGTAGATTTGTTGTAGGGCTGGGCATAATACCCGGATCCGAAATACCGAACCGAAACCGAACCGAAAAAGTAGAACCGAACCCGAACCCGAACCGATAAAATATCCGAACGGGTCCTAAACTCCTATATCCGAAAAACCGAACCCGAACCTGACCCGAACAGAGAACCGAATGGGTACCCGAAATATCTGAATTACAATTATATATCTAAAATATTAATTATATTTAGACTTAATATAACAAAATTATACAAAATTACAATTATTAACTTAAATATATTAATTATTTTTAGGCTAAAATAATTAAATTATCAAAAATAAACAAAATATATGAAGAGTTTTGATATATTTATCAAAATTTAACGAATTTTTATTTAAATATAACACATTTTTATTTTTGTTTTATGTTTTTCGGGTATCCGAACCCGAACCGAACCCGAATGGAACCGAACCGAATTCGAACCGAAATTCTAAAATACCCGAATGGGTCTTATATCTCTAGACCCGAAAACCCAAAAACCCGAAAGACCCGAATCGAACCCGAACGGGTATCCGAACGCCCATGCCTAATTTGTTGTATCATTTTTCATCTTCCCTCTTGAGAAATTTCAAAGACGACCAATAAAATTATCCACACACACATAGCCAATTTGGTCGGAACAGATGGCAGCTTCTGGTTGAAGCATAGGTTTGTCGTGTCTTTCAGGATATAGTCAACTTATTGACTTTCAAGCCGACAGTTTTTGGGCTTTAGTTGGGCCCTTAGACTCCAAACATTTAACACACATGTATACACAAATAAAAAGCCCATTACATAAGTCGTTTTTGTCTCATTTCTATCAATCTCGCAGGAGACCAAGGATTACAAGAGATTAATAAGGCAACATTTGGACATTAAAACAATAGAGAAGAAGATGGAGAAAGGATCTTATGTTTCTTCAAGTCTTTCTTTTTACAGAGACCTCAAGCTTCTCTTCACAAACGCCATTGTTTTCTTTCCTTCATCTTCTTCAGAATCCATGGCTGCACAAGAGCTAAGAACCCTCGTCTCTAACGAAATGAAGAAAAAAACCGGAAAATCGACTCATCGTCTCATCAAAGCAGAGGCCGAATCGTCTGGTCCTCCTCTTTTTGTTTGTAAGAAGAAGAGTTCTGCTTCGAAAAAGACGGTTCCTTCTTCATCAAGTCTTAAACAAAAAGATGAGAAGAAGTCTCAAGAAGTTTCAGAGGAGAAGAAAACTGTGACTACTACTGCTACTGCTGCAAGAAGCTCGAGGAGAACGAGCAAAGGTATGGAGATTGTTGCCAAGGGTACCAAAATAGGAAGAGGCAGAAATAGTAAAAACAAACAAACAGATTCATCGTGTGATGATGATGATGATAATGAAGAAGAGACACATAAGACAGAGAAGAAGATAGCATCAGAGAAGAAGAAGAAGAGTGTTGCTGAGTTCTTGAAGAGAATAGAAAAGAACTCTCCACATAAAGGTAAAGATCAGAAGAAGAGTGATGGAAACGTTAAGAAAGAAACGAAACCGAAACCGAGGGAATTGAGGAGTAAAAAGAAGGTTGAGGTAGAGATTAGTAGTAATAATAAGAGTTCATCGAAACGAAAACAATCGAAAAAAGAAACAGAGGAAGTGACTGCTGCTGCAGCTAAGGGAAAACGAGGTAGGGAATCAGGCAAAGATAATGGACAGCCAAAGAAAAGAAGTAGAAGATGAAATCTGATGATTTGTTAATTCGTTGTGGTTAGGTTATTGTACATTTGATATGCTGCTAGAAGTATTCATCAATCCTCTTAACATCAGTGTTTATTGAGAGATTCATAGTTCTTGTCAGAATTCTCATCATTATAACTTATATGGTAATAGACATGGTGTTATTCTTTTTGTTTATGAGTTTGATAAATACCAAGTTCACAAAACCAGAAACCATACTTTCAGAGTACTCAAATATTAAAATGTCTATGACAAAAAGGTTTAAAGGCCCAAAATGTTAATAGCCCTTTTTCCAATAATGTCCACTATTAATTTTAGGCATGTTCTCAACTTTTGTCAAGAGAAAATTTACAATTAAATACACATTTATTCTTATTATATTAAAAACTATTATGATTCATTCGCATCATATACAAGCACATAATTAAACATAAAATTTTATTAATAAAAAATTATCATTACATTTAACCACAATAATATTATAAAAAATATATAAAATTATTTATAATTAAACATACATACATTATTATATTTAGTAAGATATTTTATAATTTATTATAAATAAAATTAATAGTAATAAAATAAATTGTAATTATATATTTTATGTATAAAAATTAATACATAAATATCTTATTTGAAATATTTCATCATTTATATATCTAAATTCAATACGAGTTTACTATTTTTTTTTTTGTCATCTGATAGATTATATTGATAGAACGAGATTTTACAAATTCTTAAACATAAGAAACTAAGCCCAAACAAACGGGCAACCAAAGCCCACACATCGGGCAACCACAGCCTACGAAACAGGCAACATAAACCCATAAAGGGTAACTAAAACATAAATCGAAGGATCCAAAACTTAACAATAGCAACTCAAACTTGGACTTTGTGGCAACCGCAAAAGAAGAAAGAGCGAGAGAGATCGCCGTAGCCTACGGCTCACCGAACGACAACACCAACTACCTGGAGACTCACAGAGAGACACACTCTCACCAACCCAGAACCCGGAAACAAGACTTCAAACTCCGATAAGAAAGAACCTAAGAAAGTTCTCCTAAACCTCTATCGGATGTGGTAAAGACGCACTCATAAACGTCTAATCTAACCCTAGAGAGAAGCCCAATACGACACCAAATCTCCAACGAAGTCTAAACAATCCCAAAACCAATCTAAACAATAACCCCGGATTGAAAAGCACTCTTAAAAGAAACCAAGCTAACCACAAAAGTCCAAGATGAGAAACCATTACCAAATCTAGATCCTAATAGCACAGGCACTTGATTCATACTAAAAGCAGAGGAACTTAAAGACGTAAACTCAAACCACAAAACCAGCCTAGACCCGGACAGCGCCAAACCAAACCTATAAACCGGAACCCCATACCAACACCACGAAACAACAATCGCTCGAAGAAACTCGTCCACAGCAAGCGACAAACGCACAACCAAGTCGAGATGAGCTCGACCCAGTTCGATACCCCCGCTGACCTTACAACAAACCGCATCAGATTTTACAGGATAGAGCACACGTGGTTGAGCGGAGACGACACGGAGGCTGGCCACAACGCCGAGAGAAGACGTACCAGATCTGAAGGATGGCGACAAGCAGAAGCGAGAACGACGGAGAGGAGAGGCCCATAGACTGGCGACGCCGGTGAACCGTCGGAGAAGAATCGATTTCGTATAATAGCCATACAAAGACCTACCACAATCAAATTGAAATGTCTGTCTCCATACCAAACCTCAAGACAAAAATCGGCGAAGAACAACTGACTATACTACCCAAATCGGGAAAGGTCCAGAGCAAAACCACCCAAGATAACCACCACAGCCGTGAAAATCACGCTGGATGAGCCTCGCCGGTGGAGCAGTACAAAACACAGGGACGACAAACCAGATCTGAAGCAGATAAAGCCCACCAAGGAGGAGAAGACGCCGGACACAGAAGCTCCGGACAGATCCACGCCTGGTCCGAGCTGTGCCGCACCAGAGCCAACCGGCAACGAAAGACAGCGATGGAACTCTTCGACGACAACTTGAGGAGGAAGGATGGAGAGAGACGCCGGAAAGCAAGGAAGCAGACCTAAAGACAAACAGAGAGGCCGACGTCGGAGCTGCGTGAACCTCCACGCGCCGACCTCGAGACCGGATCTAGAAACTGGCTTGGACGGCTGTTAGGGTTTTGCAGAGAGTCGGGTAATAATCGAAACTTTAGAATGTTATGAAACTATAGACAAGTTTTCACGAGTTTACTATATAAAATCCAAAAATCATATATATATATATATATATATATATATATATTAATATTTAAAATATTTATAAACGTTTTCATATTTATCATTTTTTAATTGAAGATTATGTAAATTTTAAAATAAATAAAATATTTATAAATATTTTATATTTATCATCTCATCTTACTTTTATTTTTTATTAAAGTTATGTCCATCTCCTAAATAAAAGTTTAAAAATTTTCATAAATGTTTCATATTTATCATCATTTTTTGTCCAAGGTTATGTATATCCCATAATAAAATTAAAAATATAATAAAATTATCAATAAAATTTTAAATCAACATAGTAATTAGTCTAATTTTATTAATGATAAATTAGTAATCAAGTATTTTAAAAGTGAATATAAAACCATAATTATTTTTTAATTAATATAAAGATTTTAGTTTATAGAATAATTAATATAAAGATTTTAGTTTATAGAATAATTAATATAAAGATTTTAGTTCTGTTCAAAAAAAATATAAAGATTTTAGTTTATAGAAGGTAGAATAGAAAATTGAGTTTGGGCTTTTAAAACTCCACAAGAAATGACAATAAAAAAACAAAAACTCCACAAGAGAATCATGTTTTTTTTGTTGCTATCAGAGCCAAATTCTAATTTGTTTACAACACGTGCAGAAAATGTCGAAACACCCCTTACCACAATAAAAATTAGTAAGAAACCAAGAAAAATCCAGGTGCCAAGTTGGATTCCACTAACAAGGCGGTCCAAAATGGTTGCATGCCCAAATGTTTATGCATATATAACCGCCAAAATATTATTATTGTTACTAAGGTAAAGTCCAAAACTTTTTTGCGGCATTTCACGAAACATAAGATTCTATTGGGCACGCTTACAGAATTTCCCAACTTGTATGCGGTTTCTACGAAATAAGACAGTTTGTGTTGTGATGGTATTGATGGTGTTCAGAGTTGTTAGCACCACTTTCCTTGACTGTTTCGAGATTACTATTCAACGCAAGAACTAATGCTTAATCCATCTTATATGTCGGCTTCATGATCCAATAGGTGCAATGAATGCACAGCTATTAAAAGTAAATGAGCTTGTATCTAAATCACTATGAGGTCAAGGATGAAATGATTGACGTGACATTGTCACTCGGAAGAAAAAATTGTATATATTTAGATTTCAAATGGTAACAGTGAAATACGAATTAATTTAATTGTGATTTTATAAAAAAACACATGTTAAAAACATGAACATTTAGAGTAAAAAAAAAAAAAAAAAACAGTGCATATTAAAGTTTGAATAGTGACAGAATAATATATAGTACATTTTATTACTTTATTATTATTTTAAAATTTAAAACTATTAACTTTTTTATTTACATAAAATTGACGGTATTAGTTTACATAATTTTAAAATTATTTTTTTCAATAAAAAATAAAATAAGAACAACATATAAACCACACCTAGTTTGATTTATTACAATATAGATAGCAGGATTCTTCATGTTTTTGTGGAACATATAGACCCATTTTAATGTGTATTTTTTAATTATCATCTTGTATATATTACATGGTAATATTAACTGCCGTACAAATCGTCCTACAAGTAAGACGCCCTAAACATTCATAGTTTTTTTTAGTCAACTTGAAATTTCACTAAACATATTTGGATCTATAAAGTCGGCAAAAACAAACTTTTTCGACAAACAACGCCGAAGGACGACAAATTGTCTCCGGAGTCAAAACCCAGTAAAAGAAGATCTAAATCCAAAAAAAAAAGAAGGCAAAGCCCAAATAAAAACATATCCAAACGAGTATTTACAATCGAACAAAGCTAACAAAGGTTAACTAAAAACCTGAGATTCCAGATGACTTCGAAGACAATAGGAGTCGCAGAACATAGCAGACGCATAAGAACCGATAAGAATCCAATAAACCACACATGAGAATCTTTAAATTAACCACTTAAATTTCACTTCGAAAGCCTAAATCAAATTATGCATCCCCAAAGGAAGCCTTACAAAAAATGATTGGTAAATCTAAAAAAAAACTATTTATTCAACTAATCTAAAGAAAAACATTCATAGTTTTAGACCACAAATGGTAAAAAAAAAACATTTTCTAAATGTGATTTTTAAAACCGTTTTTAAGCTATCAGTCAAAATAATATTCATATAACTAATGTTCATTTTATTTGAGGTGTACTAACTATATCAAATAAAAACTGATAAATAAAATAAACTGACATTTGAATATATTATGCTTTCAAAAAAAAAAAAAGACATTTGAATATATTGTTTTCTGAAGTAAAAGCAATTTTTCAAAATTATCGTTTACTTAGAAGTTATGGTCGTCACTAATTTCTTCGTAATATCCTTTAACATTTTACTATTTTAGTGTACGTAGCCGGTCAATTTTCGAATGATAACTTGACGTAATATGATCCAATGTCCTTTTTAGTCTGCCTACCCTGCATGCGTACGCAATGAGAACAACAATCACACGAGTTATTTGTTTCTTTTCCGATAAATAATATATATATATATATATAATTAAATATAATACGTTTTTTATACGACCGTTAATTCTACCTACCATGCATGCTTAAGAAATGAGATAATGAGAACAACAAATGAGTTGTTTGTTTTTTTACTATATTATGATATATTTACATAGATAGATACATAATAGCTTTTTTATCTGATCGTTCTAAAATGTTATAATTTTGTTTGTTTAGAAAAAAATTGCAGGTCGCTTATTTTCAGGAAAAATCACATGGTCTTATGAAATAAAATTAGATGGGCTTGACGTTAATCGGTTGATTTAGTCTAGCATAGATTGTCTAATCATCATCAACGTACGTACTACCATTGACCACATGTTGATAAGTCAATAAAGATCACATGTTAATTTTATGTAGAAAATTATTGGCAAACTAGTCTAATTTTTTCAACTATTTGTAATTTTTTTTTGCTAAACATAACTATTTGTAATTTACACTAGTATTAAGCATATTAATAGTTTTTTATAAAAAGGGAACGGAGAAATTTGAAACGGAAGAGTGCATACTTTTCTAGTTTCCAACTCGTTAGCATTTGAACAAATGGGAAATTATGACACGTGATGAAAAGTCCTCGTTACAATTTATTCGAGAGATAGTGATCGATAAAACTTATCCCAAATCAATTATTTATTAAGTCAGTATATTGACTTAAAAGAAAGTGCATATCCCTTGCACACACAAAAAAAGGGTGCATATCTTTTGTTTTTTTTCATCTGTACTAATATTAACATAGTAGGATATGTTTTTTGAAATATAAACATCGGCAAAAAACAAAATATTCTTCAAAAACTAAGCCGGTGAATTAAAAAAACATCCTCGAAAACTAAAGTCCATAAAAGATTGCTAATCCTACAACAATAATAGACATAAATCGATATAACCAAAAACTAACAATAACAAGGGATCATATCTTTTTCGTATGTCGATATACTCATCGTGTTTGGGAGATCTAGCAAAAAACTTGATGGGACAAAAAATTTCATGTTCATGGACAAGACTGGTTCATCAATTCACAGATATATCAGCGAGCAAAGTGATAACCTTCCTTCTCCGGTATGTTATCCAAGCAACGATTCATTGTATTTGGATAGAGAGAAATAATAGAAGACATGGGGATCCACATAAGACGGAAGCACATCTAGTGAAGATAATTGACAAGAATGTTAGAAATCAACTCTTTCTCATTATTCGACAAGGCGACTTGAAATATGAAGAGGCCCTTCGGATTTGGTTTTCTATGAGATAAAAGTCATATATGTTTGATCTCTTTGATTGAAAACGTCACTGAAACCGTTGTAAAAAGTATATTTTCTTTTGAATATAATTTAACATTAAATAAAAAAAAAACAATAACAAAAAGAGCTTGCACATCTTGACACCCGAGAAAAACAAGACGCGAGATTAATCGTCGTTGCTCACGGCCCACCAAAAGGTAACATCAATTATCTGGAAACTAACAGAGAAAACACTCTCTCGAAACTCAAAACCAAGAACCAAAGCTTGACAATCTGACAAGAAAAAACCTGAATTTTTTTTCCTAAACCTCTTTTGAATACGGTACTGACACAAACACATGTGCCCAGAAACACCTAAATAGAAATCTAAATCTAAACCCAAATCTCCAACGAAGCTTAACCAATCTAAAACCTCAAAATCAAAACTAAAATAGAAAAACTGTATAAAGTCTTTGCTCAGTTCTATGACAAAGATTATTTAGAGACTCAGGTTAACGTAAAATAATAAATCTTAACGCAATTCTTGCATTCAAAATGTTTTCACTCCTTTTTTGGCTAAATGATAAATATCATATAAATATAAAATTTAGGTGTTACAAATTGTCTAATCTAAAAGTTTGGTTATTTGACAAAAAAAAAAATAGAAGTAAACTTAATCTGTTTTATTAATATCTTAATTTGAAATATGTTATATCAATTTGTAGCAATAAAAAATCTTAAAAATTATTTTGAAATAAATCTATTATAAAATCGTTAAAAGAATAATAAAAGAAGTAAAAATATCTATTTAGTTGGTCGGAAAATGTTTTTTCTTAAAAACTATATAAATTTAGATCTTTGGTCTATATGTTTCTCCAATAACTAGAGTTAGTTTTTTATATATTTTGATTTAAAATATTTAAAATAATTTAAACTGGGAATATAAGAGAACTAACCATTAACCATTTGTGTTACTATTAAAATACCACAGATTTGGTTAGTTTGGAGATGTTTCATCCTCGAGTTTTCACTCATCGTTCGAATATTTCCATTTCATTATTATGTTTTAACAATTAGGATCTGGGCGTAGCCTAAAGTTATATCACAATTCACATGCACGATGCATTGATACACCTAGAGCTCGTTGTTTATCTATAACGACAAGTCACGTTTGTCTTTAACCATAAAAGAGAGAGATTACGTTTCAACACTATTTACTATTGACCTCAAATGATAATGGGACACAACATATGAGATGTGAATATATTTTTTTTGAACATACAAAGATGTGAATATTGGCATGAAAAGAGTGAAAATAGCTTTGTCAAAAAAGAAAACAGTTGAAATATATAGCTTTGTTAAACAAATATATTGTGACAAAAAAAACAAATATTGTGTTATTTATCACTCTAGCAAAGGGATCTCCCCGGCACTGTATTAAATTTAATTTATGTTATGTCTCTATTCATATTTTAGTAGAAGTCAAGATCGGAGTAACCGAGTTGGTTGGTTCAACATCACACTGCGCAAGACCGCAAACGAATATCGACCATTATATTCTATTCCATTTTATTTCTTCTAATTTCTGCAGCAGATTATTTATTTGACCAAAAAAAAAAGGCCAGACCATGCATAGTGGCACTAGTTTGACTAAACTATGAATTTTCTACGTTCCTTCGCATAGAATTTGCAAATCTATTTGCCTATATATACCTTCACATATCTCATCACTTCTCTCACAACTCAACAATCTCTACATTCTTTCTTTAAGAAAATAAAAATTTATATTCATTCATTTATTTATTTTGCAATAACAAAAGCAAATCATTCATTACACTCTTTCATATTGGTATATTATTATCTCCTCTTATATATCAAAGTTATGTAAATGTTTTTTTCCTATCTATTGATATATTAACTCATAATCTTATGTATATTTCTATGCAGATTTAAAAGGTTTCTCCAAAAGACTAAATAATCTTTTATAAACAATGACGCTGTAAGTTATTAAACTTCAATACAACCAAAAGGCTCTGTAAATTAAAAGTTTATATTTTGAAAAACATTTTCTAATTTTGTTTATTAAATCATATTTACAGAAAGAGGAGTAACACTTTCTCCAAGAAAAACTCGTTCGGCCGTTCTGACTTTCCGGAGGGTTTCCTCTTTGGGACAGCCGCATCAGCTTACCAATATGAAGGAGCCATAAACGAAGCTCCTCGTGGAGAAAGTGTTTGGGACACATTTGTTCGCAAATATCCAGGTTTATATATAGAACAATTTCTTTTTATCTTTTATAATATATGGTTTTATATATATGAATTATGAACAGTTACTTTATTATGACATTCATCAAACTAATTTTAAGTAAATGAATTTTTGTTTGCAGAGAGAAATTGCTATTCTAACGCAGACCAAGCGGTCGAGTTCTATAATCATTACAAGGAAGACATCCAGAGAATGAAAGATATTAACATGGATGCTTTCAGATTCTCTATCTCTTGGCCCCGGATTTTGCCTCGTAAGTTCTTAACTTATATATGTATAAAACATTTTTCTTTATTAAATATATTAACAAAGTTATTTAATCTTTGTTCTATTGTTCATTTTTTTCCAAAACTAAAATAGTTGGAAAGAAAAGCATGGGAGTGAACCAAGAAGGAATCAATTTCTATAACGATCTCATCGATGAACTCTTAGCTAACGGTATTTAAATAATCTCTAGCTCTTACTTATATATGCTAACCTAATCAACTAGATTGACATATTCTAACATGATCATATATACATATGTAACAGGAATCACACCTCTAGCTACTTTATTTCATTGGGATACTCCTCAAGCCCTAGAAGATGAATACAATGGATTTCTAAGTGAACAAGCTGTGTAAGTGCTTAAAAAAAGAAGAATACATATTTTTGAATCAATGTCTCTAATATTCATAAAAAAAAAAACTTCTTGCAGTGAGGACTTCAAAGATTTCGCGGCCTTGTGTTTTGAAGAATTTGGCGACCGTGTGAAATTATGGGTTACAATAAACGAGCCATGGGTCTATAGTATTGGTGGCTATGACACAGGAAGAAAAGCACCCGGACGTGCCTCTAAGTACATGAATGAAGCAGCTGTGGCTGGAGAATCTGGTCTCGAGGTTTATACCGTTAGTCATAATCTACTTCTGGCTCATGCTGAAGCCGTTGAAGTTTTCAGAAACAATCCCAAAGTAAGGACACAACATATTTGATTTCGTTTTATAAACACCTTTATTTAGTAGCTACGGAACATGTTTATTGATAATGTTTTTGTTTGAATCTCAGTGTAAAGATGGCAAGATTGGTATTGCGCATTGTCCGGTCTGGTTTGAGCCTTATGACTCCAACTGCCCTGATGATAAAGAAGCATGTGAACGAGCCATGGAGTTTATGTTCGGATGGTTAGTGTTAAAACATACACACATTCTTGATATAAGAATATATACACCATACATATTTTTGTTAATTTTCTAATAGTATTTTTTGGATTTTTTTCTTTAATAAACAGGCATATGGATCCAACGGTGTATGGAGATTACCCTCAAGTGATGAAGAAATCCATAGGGAAAAGATTACCCTCATTTACCGCAGTTCAATCCAAGAAGCTCAAGGGATCTTTTGACTTCGTTGGAGTGAATTATTACAGTGCTTTCTATGTTAAAAGTATTGCTGAAGTGGACCATGTTACTCCCAATTGGAGATCAGACGCACGCATCGAATGGAGAAGTAAGTAGAGTTTTAGGGCTTTTATTCATGTCTTGGATCGCAAGCTTCTTAGGGGTTTATTAATTTCTTAAGGCTTTTAGTTAGATTTCGTGTCTCACAAGTTTTATTTCTATTGGAACAGAACAAAACAAAGCAGGACAGACATTGGGTGTACGAGGTGGTTCAGAGTGGGACTTTCTATACCCACAAGGGCTTCGAAAGTTTCTAAACTATGCTAAAAATAAATATGAAAGCCCTAAGTTCATGATCACTGAAAACGGTAATAATTTTATACTAAGCTCTTCCAAAATAGTTTTAATTAATATGGTTTACTAACTCTCTCTTCTTTCTTGTTAAAATTGTTCAGGACATTGTGATATTGATTATGAGAAAAAACCAAAGCTTTCGAACTTGATGGATCTCCAAAGGACAGAGTACCACAAGAAACATCTCCAAAGCATCCAACAAGCCATCCAGTAAGTGTACTCTCCTGAATAAAAAATCCATGAAATATCTTGACACACAAGAAACTGTATTGAAACCCTAAACCTAGCTTCTTACTGATGAGAAATGTTTTGTTGTTTAGGGAGGATGGAGTTGAAGTTGAAGGATACTTTTCCTGGTCTTTACTAGACAACTGTGAATGGAACGCTGGTTATGGAGTCCGATATGGCCTCTTCTACGTTGATTACAACAACGGGCTAAAACGTTTTCCGAAAATGTCTGCAATGTGGTTCAAAGAGTTCTTGAAGAGAGAAGAGACTGAAGATTCTGAGGAAGAAGAGTACTTGCTGAAGGCTTCAATGAAGAAGAAGAGATTCTTAATAGCAACTGGTTCTTCGGCTTCATGTTTTATTCCTAAGATGTCTGAATCTTCAAAGGCTCTTGAACTATTTTTCTAGATTTGTTTTTGTTTTTTAAATTGTTGTGTAAAAAGGTTTGATGCAAAGCAGAGTAGCTTTTCAACAAAGAAGGCTATGAAGAGTTCTTTGTGACAATAAGACTTTGTTCCCTTTTTATGGTCTTATTTGTTTACTATCATTATTCTTGGATTCAAATCAATTGAAATAATATAAAACAAATATAGTGCATTACCATGGTAAACTACCAAAAAAAAAAAATTATTTCCCTGCGAAAATACATATCTTCGACATTCTTTAAAGAGGATTGTGTTTTTTTTTTTTTCACTCGAATACTTTTTCATTTATTATGGTGAAATATAATACATTGGTCGAATACAAACATAAAAAAAACTAAAGCCAGCTATCATAACTCGATACTAAAACCAAAAATCGACTGACTAAAGAATATCCTTGGAGACAATATACATAAAACGAAAAACCAAAAACAATATTCAAAACTAAAACATAAAACCGTTAGCCAATAAAAGTTTAAATCAACTAATAAGTAGCAAGGGTCGGAACTAGATTAAACATACATGATAATGTATCATGAAGAAGCAACGATCACCAAGCACTGAGAGAAAAGATGAGCGAAACATCAGAAGCCGATAATTATTGAGATTGGCCTAGTGACATTTATTATATTGCTCCATTATTAGGAGCCACGAACAAATTCTATGCAGACCAAATCAAGAAGAAAGACGAATGACCAAACCGTTTACTATTCGTTTATTCGACAACCAACGACTAAATGCAAGAAGAACTGAAACTCCAATTCTTTAAAATTATGCCTGAGAATCCTTACATGAGACAGAAAACCAAGGCAGGAGATAAAGAGGATGAATGCGTGAACTATACCGATAATTGATTACATTTTATAGATACCATACAGTTAAAATTTGAAGAAAAGATGGGCTAAAGATCTATGATTCTTTAAAGATGGGCTAAAGATCTATGATTCTTTGTGATACCAATTTAAAAATGGGCTTTATAGCATGATTTTACTTGCCGTTATATTTCATGGCCTATTAAGAACACTTGATTACTTTGCCGACCAAAACAGGAAATTATTGGAGTATTTTGAAGTAATTACTATAAAATAATAAAAATACACATATTTCTTTAATTTTTTGAAAATTTCACTTATTAATTTATCCCATATAATGCAACTTCAGAAGTGAAAAAATCATGTACTATTTACGGGGTATATTGGATGACCGATTTGATAAGAATTTTAAAAATTACAAATATAATTTATAGATTATATATATGTGATAATATATGCCCTCGTTGGTTTAATAACTTTCTTTTAACGTTGACCAAAATACTTGTGCTCAACCACTTCACGCAACAAAATCCTTCTACAAAGCGCATTTATACACGAAATATACGTATTTGTTTTCAAACGATGAGACTAAATCAAAATCAAAGCACAGAAAATTCAAAAAAAAAATTGCACTAATGTATTATATTATCTCTAGAAATTGCTATCGGTTTTTTTTGTTGAACAGTATAATCGTTATCACTTATCACAAGCTTATTTTTAAAAGGCGTTCTCAGCAATAAATGTCTTTGCAAGTCTCACGTCTTAGCTTTGCAATATATTTATTCCTGTGATGACTCAGATTTTGATTAGTTTAAGATAATGTTTTCTGTTTTATTTTTCTCTAATAATATTATAGGATAAGGTTTCTTGAACAAGTTGAAAATCATATATAAATAGAAACAACTAGTAAAAAATATTGTTCGGTGTGGGTACACACACTGTCTCTCTCTCTCCTTCACCAAATATCTTTCTATCTATAGATACAATAAAGTTACAGATTATCAAATCCAAACATTTCCCTTTTTCCTTATAAAGTTTTTACAGAAAAAATGAAAACTAAATATCTTCTTTTATTGTTGCTCATTACTTCGACCACCTACATTGGAGTCTTCGCCAAGAATCAATCCTCAAGACCTAAATTAACAAGAAGTGATTTCCCAGATGATTTCATTTTTGGATCTGCCACTTCTGCATATCAGGTTCAGTTCTTACTAATGAATATTTTGTTTCATTTTATTTCCTTTTTGTTAATTTTTCAATTTGCAGTGTGAAGGTGCTGCTCATGAAGATGGTAGAGGACCAAGTATCTGGGACACCTTCTCTGAAAAATACCCAGGTTCTTTTCTTCTCAATTAGTAACCCTAAATTATTTGAATCTCTTTTAACATCCAAGACTCAAGAATCTTGAAATGTGGTTTCTTTTTTCTTCTTCTTGAATTGGTTTTATGTATATATATGCATCTGATTTTATCAATTGATCCATTTTTCTTGATGATGAACAGTTTGAACATTTTGATCACTTTTTCTTGAAATTAAATTATTAAATTTATATATTTGTCTTCTTTTTCAGAGAAGATAATGGATGGTAGTAATGGGTCCATTGCTGATGATTCTTACAATCTTTACAAGGTATTGTCTTCTCCAAGCAACCACAAAAGGTCAAACAAAAACATTACATTTTTTTTTTTATTCATGAATATATTTTTGGAAAAACTAGGAAGATGTGAATATGCTGCATCAAATTGGTTTCAATGCTTACCGATTCTCAATCTCCTGGTCAAGGATCTTGCCTCGTAAGATATACATCTGAACATATCCTTTTAAATAGTCGTTAGTGGATTAGTTATTGACTATTCTTTTGTGTATCAGGTGGGACTTTAAAGGGTGGTATTAACCAGGCTGGAATCAACTATTACAACAACCTGATTAATGAACTTCTGTCTAAAGGTATTAATGATTCTCTGTTTCTCAGTCCTTGGTGACTGGTGAGTTGCTTTTGAAATTACTTAAGAGAATTACCAATTCTGTGGTGGTCAAGTGGTAACACAAGGGGTTGGTTCCCTTGTGCTCGGGTTCAAACTCTCTTTGGTACAAAATGTTAATTTTTAAATCGGATTGTATAAAAGCTGATTTCGGGTTCATGAGAGGTTATGAAGCTAAGGTCCGTAACTTCCACGGTATTAAAAAAAAAAAAACATATTGAAGAGAATCTTGGTGATGTCTAGGATCTTGCCAAAACCATTAAAAATAGTCAAGATTCTTCAAAGAGCAACATTTAATGTTTTCTGTTTAATGTTGTATATGTGTTAGGAGTGAAGCCATATGTCACAATCTTTCACTGGGACTTACCTGATGCACTTGAACATGCATACGGTGGCTTCCTCGGAGCAGAGATTGTGTAAGTCGTTCATTTGACATTACTCGCATCACAAAGATTAAGAAAATGGTTCTTTTGTTGTTGTTGTTGTTGTTTGATCCTTTGGTAATGAAACAGGAATGATTTCCGGGACTATGCGGAACTCTGTTTCCAGTTGTTTGGAGATAGAGTGAAGCATTGGACGACGTTAAACGAGCCATTTACAGTGGTACATGAAGGTTATACAACTGGCGAAAAGGCACCTGGAAGGTGTTCAAGTTTCACTAATCCTAATTGCCTCGGCGGTGATGCAGCCACCGAGCCTTACATCGTCGGCCATCACTTCCTCCTCGCTCATGGAGCCGCCGTCAAAGTCTACAGAGAAAAGTACCAGGTATGTTTGCTTTTTTTCTTAACCATAAATCAGTTGCTTGTTTGCTTTTGTGTTTGGTATATGTTCCGGCACTCGCTCTGTTTTTACTTTGTTTCGCCGCTGGTTCTATTTCTTTACCGTAGTCATGTTCGTTTGTCAGCTGTTTGGCGGTTGTGGCTGGCGGCTACGACAGTTTGTTATTTGGTTACCTGCCGCAGCCGTCAGTTTTCAGCTGTAATCTTCTGTATCTGACGCTTTTTTAATCAGCTATCAAAATTTTGAATAGTAGAAAACTACGGCTGAACGTTGCCGGTTGCAATAGGTAAACGAACAAAAATCTGCCGCAATCGTCAGTGGCAAACAAACGAACAACTAATATGGCGCACTTGAAATCGGCACACTCTTTAGAAAAGCTGGACGTTTCTAAAATTGTGATGCGTTTTGCTCCTAACGTTGTGTGTTCTTGCAGGCGATTCAGAAAGGAGAAATTGGTATCGCCATAAACACAGTATGGCACTACCCTTACTCAGATTCATATGCTGACAAATTAGCTGCGGCTCGAGCCACGGCGTTCACGTTCGACTACTTCGTGGAGCCAATAGTCTATGGTAAATACCCGACCGATATGGTCAACTATGTGAAAGACGGTCGTCTTCCTACATTCACACCGGAAGAGTCCTCCATGCTCAAAGGATCGTATGATTTCATAGGCATTAACTATTACTCATCTTTTTACGTCAAAGATGTGCCGTGTGCAACTGAAAACATCACCATGAACACCGATTCTTGCCTCAGCATCGTCGGTACGTGAACCATATGGTTTTCTTTTACATGTAAATTGTCCATTTTCTTGAATTAATATCCTAATTAGTAGTGAAAGTTATTTGTATAACTATGGACCGGTCACAAAATTTTCGTGGTTTTTTTAAAAAGCCACGAAAAAATCACGAAAACTCAAATAGCCACTTAAAAATTAACCACGATGTTATAGTCACAAAAAAACATCGTAGATTTTTCAATGCTATAACATCATGGCTAATTTTTCCGTGTTATATACCTTTTTCGTAGTTATTTTGTGGCTACCTACAAATAATCCTTGTCCAGTTCATATATAAAATAATTTTTACTAGTGTACATTTCTCATATACTATTCTTCTATATTGTATTAGGTGAGCGAAATGGAGTGCCTATCGGTCCAACGGTACGATTATTCTATTCACCGTAATTAGTCAAGAGTTTAGATAAATGCCCCAATCAAATCAAGATTTCCATGATCATAGTCTAAGTTAATATACTCCAAAATATATATAGTGGTTTATTTTTCTAAAAAATTATTCGATTTAGCCAACTAATCTTTGGACTGGAGAGCCTATGTGAAAGTCTCATGTGGCCAACCCGAATCGAATCTAGGTTGGCGGAAGCCAATTAGACACTTCTTTACCAACTGGACCAACGCGTATTGGTTTATAGTGATTTATCTTAACATATGTAATATCTATAATCTATGATTCAATTCAGGCTGGGTCGGATTGGCTTTTGATATACCCCCAGGGTATTCGTGATCTTCTACTACATGCCAAGTTCAAATTCAATGACCCCGTCTTGTACATAACAGAAAATGGTAATTCATAACATCTACAAAATCTATCTTTAAATATAGATGAACTTTTAGAACCAAGAATTAGTTTAGACTTATATATTACTTTGTTCTTGTCTCTTTGTTAAAATCATGTATGTAGGAGTGGATGAAGCTAACATTGGAGAAGTCTTTCTTAATGACGAGTTGAGAATTGACTACTACGCTCATCACCTTAAGATGGTTAGCGATGCAATCTTGTAAGCTCTCCCTTTTCCTATCACATATATAAACATAACATAGCTAGCCATATGACTGTGGTCTAATAGTAAAGGAGACTTGGGAATGTGTTGATAGCGCTCTCCCTCGGAAAAAACAAAACTATGTGGGGAGTCTGGGTATGGCCTCAGTTTAGCCGATAGTTTACATAGTAGTTCAGTGAGAGGCGATTTGGTTACTCCTAAGCATTAGTCGGAAGCATTCCAATTCAGAATAGGCAGTGTGGTGACCCTCCGGAAAAAGTTCACTCTAGAACACCATAATGTGTTTCTACTGGATCATCCAATTGGGTTTATCACAACAACAGCAAAAACATAACATATAGTTTTAATTATAGATATTAAAGTTATATGAAATGAGAACGATATTGAAAACTATATTTTCATAAAAATGTAGGATGGGGGTGAATGTGAAGGGATATTTTGCGTGGTCGTTGATGGACAATTACGAATGGTCGGAAGGATACACGGTCCGGTTCGGGCTAGTGTTTGTGGACTTTGAAAATGGACGTAAAAGATATCCGAAGAAATCAGCTAAGTGGTTTAGGAAATTGTTGAAGGGAGAGTATAATGGGACGAGTGAGAAGGTGGCTGTTATTTAATATATCATCACCCATTGCTTAAAACATTGATGTATTCATCTATTTGTTGCCAATACGTACCGTTCCCTTGTCGATGTACAGAAAATAAAGTTTTCAAACATTAAAAAAACATTGAGCTCATACTTTAGTCTATACAAGTTTGAGAGTTTATTACACATGTAGTTGTGACTAACGATATACTCTACTTAGTTCGATTGATCATAATGTCTTAGTTAGTTTAATAATAGCCTCGTCCAGTTCCATATTGTTTTTGTTCTTCGTATATTAAGGATATCATACCACTCCGTGAGCTATTCACCGTTGGGACAGCCAATGAGCCAAAGGAACATGTTATACCGTACTTTCTTTTCTTTTTTCGCGAAATTGTAAATATCATTATAAAATAAAGTATAGATGTTACAAATTGAATTATCAAACAGTACTAGACCGCTTTCTATCAAGAGATTCTCTGCCACTGCTGAGGAAAACAAAATGGACTTCATACAATACGCATGTAATATTAGGGTTTCTAATGAATTCCTGGCTCATAAAAAAAAAAGAATTCCTGGCTCACAGCTTCTTATGGTTAATTCATTTATGGGTGTAAGAGGTGGTTCGGAATGAGGTGTTCATTAGCTAGGAAAATGGATAACAAATGCCATTCAGCATGACTGCATGAGATGGGATCATCATGCATGGACTACATTTACTATTTTCTTCATCCATCTTAATCCATGTCTAGTATTGTTAGAGCAAGATTATTGGTGAACCCCCCTTTGGGGGTTCTTAACTTATTATTTTAAATTTTTTTTTTAACTGGAGAAAAAAAAAAGTATTCAATCGGGTTGCGCCATGTGGCGAACCCTCCCCTTCTAAAAGTTCTTAGCTAAGAACTTTTCTTAAGAACCTCCCCCTTCTCTTTTCTACTTTACAATTTTATATTATTATTTTCCTAAGAACCCCCCCTAAAAACCCCTAAGAACCCCCAATAATCATGCTCTTAAAGCCCAAGTATCGGGTCAAAACCAAAAATTTGGCAAGGTCTAAAGAATCTGGCATCATCGATGGAGTTTTCAGAATTAAAAAATTGGAAAATAATAAAAAGGTTGAAAGAGAATGGAATGAGTTCTTAATAAGATACTCAAGGTTCTCATATAAGAACATTTGGTATCTCATTAAAAACTATATCTCACACATGTCATTATTTTATTTGTTTGATTTCTTAAAAACTAAATTTTAATTCAATATTTAAAATAAATTATAAATAATAGTGTTATATTAGATTAAGAACTCCAAAGAGGTTCTAACTGATGGTTAATGCTCTAACTGATGTTTATGCTCTACGGAACGAAGGCTCCACCTAGACGGTTGACGGGATCATTGGATTGAATGGTAATAGTGGTTATAGTGAATTAATTTAAGTGTAGATTAAACTATTTTGATTTTTTTGGTCCGTTACGGACCAAATTTATTTGTTTATAAAAAAAATTTGATTTGGTTTATAACAGATTGTTTTATTTATTTATGTCCACACTATTTCCTATCAAAAATGACGAATAATAAAATAAAAACAGTTTTAACCACTTGTAAACTAATCCAGTACAACTACAACCACTATTCAAAACAGAGTTTTAATTCATATACGGATTGTTATTGTTGTTGTTATTAATGTTTTTTTGACTACCATATTTATCAAAGAATAAATTAGTTTGGTGATGGATAGGATATGTGAAGGTTCGATTATTTTCAAACACAGTTTTTAAAATTTAATAAAACGCTAAAATTATATCTTTTAATATCATAAATTTTAACCTAGACCAAATCGGGTATCCATGTATCATCGATATCCTTTAGCAGAAAACTAATAATGTTTACGATTTTGATGAAATTAATCATATTTTAAAGGTTTATGTTGTTGTTTTGAAATTTTAAATAGTTTTAATGGTTTTGATATTGTTTAATATATCATGTACAACACTATTTATAAGTTAAATTTATTAGGATTTGACTTATGCTTCACTATTTATTTCATTGTTTCTATTCCTAGACATGCAACTTATGATTATTATATAGAACTAAAAGATCCGTGTTGATATAGATAGCCGGTGGGAAGCTCGAGCATGAGTAAACAGTGAGCCTATGAATATGAAACGTATTATATGGGATGTGACATCTTGATCGTCTTATGTTGTTTGGAACCATTTTGGTTTCGTAGTGTTTTCAAACCGGTTCTAGATGTGCACCGGAAGTAGCAACAACTGACATGCACACCCATTCTTGATTGGTTCCGTCCGGTCAAAGACAACTTCTTGTAGCCATGGTGGTGTGTGAAGAATATGCTCGGGAAGGATGGAAATTCCACATAGAATTTGCTGATCAGCAAGCTTCGCTAGTAAGCACTTCACTGTCAGAAATTTCGCCTCATTCTCATCCATTTCGTCGATGACAATAATGGCTCTCGGATAGTGTTCACCATTTTGTGCCACCTAATAATCAGGCATAAAGCTTGTACTAAACAGATGACTCCAAATTCCTTTTCTTAGGTTAACGGTTTTTTGTTCTTGCAAACACTACAAGGACAGTGAAACTTACCGCCATTGCTTTGTGCTAAAGGCTGGTTTTTGGCAAAGGCTATCGAGAAATTGTTTGCGGCTTCATCGAACCTCCTATACATCCACTCATGATGGTAGCTATAATTATTGTAGCTTCCCGTCATGTAACTAGATTTCCAAATTCTTTGTGATTCTACAAATGAAAACGAATATAGTGTTGAATTTCGACAATGTAGACATAAATGACCAATATTATTAATGGTTATAAATGCATGTCACATGAAACCGGTACACCTACCACAAACATGTAAGGTGCGACTGATATCCAACTACTTTGCGACGTGACGAAGGAGTCACAACGCAGTCGATGGCTTTGCGACTAATTTGCGACTTCTAAACGATTCTCCATATTAGTCGCAAAGTAGTTGCAAATTTAGCGACTAAGTTGCGACCATTGTTTCTGGTCTCGACATTCGTTAATCAGTCGTAAATCGGTGACTAAATTGGCGACAACCATTTTTGGCCGTATATTAGCGACTAATATACGACCATATATGTAGTCGCAATCGCGTCTCTAAATAGTCGCAAAATATAACGACTACAAGTATAGTCGCAAGTAGCAGTCTAAAGAACGATGCTTTCTTATAGTGATTATTGGCTTTGGTTAAGAGACAATTCAAAACAACTGCTAGAATTGGGCATAGTGATAATGGCTCTAAGTTTGTTTTCATTAGATTTTTTCACTGGAAAATTTTATTTTTCATGTAACTTCATGTATTGGTACTACACAACAAAATGGACGGGTTGTGATGCGAGATAATTTTAGATTCCTAATCAGTTATCCAAATGCACATGTCATTGTAACATTTGAGATATCAATCCAAGGAGGCAAGAAGAGTAGCCAATCAAGAATACAAGATACTACTAAAGTTAAGCACAATCTAAATGGTTTAAACTAACAACCTAAAGACAAATCAAAACAAGAAAGCAAACAAAGCAAGAAAGAACAAAGCAAAACACTAAACAAGAAGACAAATAAGATAAAAAGAAGGGTCCTAGGATGAGGCTATGGAGACTAGATGGTCTAGAAACAATCAATGATGCTTCAATCAATCAAACAATGATAAACATGGCTATTGATCATCAATTTAGGGGGGTTTATTCCTAGATGAATTTATGTGGAGTTGCTTCATTTGAAAATTTGAGAGATTTGTTAATTTTTTAAAGAGTTTTGTTAGATTTGATATGAGTTTGTATATTTAGAAATATATCAAAATGTTTTTACCATATTGATTTTGAGAATCTAAGGGGGACTTATTGGTAGATGAATTTATGTAGAGTTGGTTGATTTTAAGAGTTGAGAGATTTGTTAAAATTTTAAAGAGTTTTGTTAGATTTGATAAGAGTTTGTATATTTATAAAATATATCAAAATGTTTTTACTATATTGATTTTGAGAATCTAAGGGATATACATAATATTTTGAAAATCTTGCTCTATGAGTTAATTTGTTTAAAATCTATGTCCCAATAACACAAGATTTTAGT
The DNA here is from genome assembly GCA_030180135.1 of Orychophragmus violaceus. Classification (NCBI taxonomy): domain Eukaryota; kingdom Viridiplantae; phylum Streptophyta; class Magnoliopsida; order Brassicales; family Brassicaceae; genus Orychophragmus; species Orychophragmus violaceus. The sequence continues at coordinate 103,900,144 of CM058231.1, read as the reverse complement.
AGAATCATAAAATCATTAAAAACTAAACTTTTTGAATAACAATGGATTTTGTATGGATTTTCAAAATCATCAAACCAATAACAATAGATTTTAATAAGAATGTTAGAATTCATACACCAATAACAATAGACTTTAAAAAATTTTAACAATCATTTGAAATTCATCTACCAATAACCCCTCCTAAGGTATATACATAGTATTTTGAAAATCTTGTTTTATGAGTTAAATTTTTAAAAATCTAAGTCCCAATAACACAAGATTTTGATAGAAACACAAATTCATTAAAAACCAAACTTTTTGAATAACAATGAATTTTGTGTGGATTTTCAAAATCATCAAACCAATAACAATAGATTTTAATAAGAATGTTAAAATTCATAAATCAATAACAATAGATTTTGAAAATTTTAACAATCATTTGAAATTCATCTACCAATAACTCCTCCTAAGCTAATCATATTCTCATGTTCATAACTATTATGCTAATCATGCAATCATTAAATTCCCATTTGAAAATTACAAGACAAGCATGCATAAATATCCATCAAATATCTTTTAGCAAAGTTAATCTTTAGCTAAGAACACTAATCATTAGACTAATCCAATCTCTTGGCACTAATTCCTTTGTCTATTCCCTAATCAAGATCAAATTCTCATTTGTGATTAAGAGATAAACAAGTAATACAAACAAAATCTCAATTAGAACAATCACCTTAGAAAACTAATCTCTTAGGCTAAGAATGAAAATCCTCTAATTTAGTTCATTGAGACATTTCATCAATTATGGGCAAGAAACATCCTAACATCTAGATTGACAATCTCTTGAGAATCTTGCATAAAGCACACCAAATTAGAGAAGGATCATGCATTAATTAGTACTAAGCATCACTAATCATCACATAAACCACCTGAATCAACCTCATCCACAAGACTCAAAAACTCTACTCTTTAATCTTCATTGTTCCCAGAAAACCCATAAGGATAGTATGACATAACAAGATTAAAGAGAGATTAAGAGAAGAAATTAAGAAAATATAAAGAAGTACTTAAATTAAACTCCAAATCAAAAATTACAAGATTCAAATCCTAAAACAAAACTAAGGTTTAGGTAGCTTAGGGTTTTAGAAACCTAAATTTAGTATTTATAGTGGGAACTCGACAGTGGAAATTTCGTAAATAAATGAGTCTGATTTTGGTCTTCGCAGGAAAAAGAATCGGGTGAAACAGCCCGATACGCCAACCCGATAGATTCCCTGGTCGGATTGAGTGAAAATCTATCGGGTGAAACAACCCGATACGCCAACCCAATAAATTCCATGTGACATCTCGTGGCTCCTCTTCAGCTTCAATCGGGTGCAACAAGTCGATACTCTTACCCGATGGATTTGTCTTGGCTCTCCTTCTTCAACTCTTTGGCTCAATTCTTGCTCCAAGGTCACACCTAAGCTCCATTGCTATTCAAAGTACCTACAAAACTCCAAGAAACACTCCAAGAACAATAAAATATGCAAATCCTAAAACTAAATGCACCTAAACTCTAAATGCAACAAAGAACAAGAAGAGAACATGAATGAATGCAAAAAGGATCAAAAACATGAACTAAAGACTATCTTAAATGCATCAAAATGCAACAATATCTGGTTGCATGCAAGAACATGCACATTCTTTATCTCGTTCGAGCCTTTTGTTTCAAATTTAATATCCAAGCTGGCCAAAAAAGAGTTATAATTGAACCGAACTCGACCAGAAATATGAAAATAACCGAATGGACCCTAGATCTCTACATCAACAAAAATAATCGAAACCAAACCTTATCTGAAACCTATAAAAATCTAATAAATACTTAGGAACCGAAAAAATCCGATTTAGGTCGAATTGGTTTAGTTTCATTTGATTTTGGCATTGGTTAATGTAGAATCCAAGTTAGAACCAAAAGTATTTTGGTTTCGTTTCGGGTTGATTACTTTGTAACCATTATACTCGAATTTGTCCATAGTATTTGTAAAAAAAAATTGAAGTTCCGAAACAAAATATTAAATAATTCGTTAAAAATACAAAGTTTATATTTGAAGTTTTGGATATTTGGATTTAATTTATTTATCCATAACATTTATAGATACATAATTATATTTTAGGTATTTGGGTATTCATTCGATTCTTTGTTTAATTCAGGTTTGACTACCGCCTTTAAGTATATAAATTTAGGATTCATTTGAAAATTTTCTTTTGGTTTTTGTTTGGATCAATATTTTTCATGGATCTAGTTCGATTATTTAGTTTTTGATATTTTCCGAGTTTGTATAAAATAGACAAATGAGTTATGTGAAAGCCAAGCAATATTTGGTTTTTGTTTGTCAGAATTAGAAATGGGCGTTTGGATATTAGGGTTGGGTTTGGGTTAGTTCTTTCGGGTATCAGATAACTCTCTACCATAAATCAAGGATCCATTCATATATTTTTAAAATTCTAGTCAGTTCGGTTCAGTTTGGTTCTTAGTATGATTCGGGTACCCGAAACATCGGTGAAAATTAAAAAAGTATATATTTAAATTCGAATAAATTTTATTAAATTTGGACAAATATAACTAGCTAACTTTCAAATTTTGGTTATTTTATTATACAATTAAATGATATTTTAAGTTTATAATTGTTATTATGAGTATTTGAGTAATTTTAAATTTAACTATAATTAATGCTTTTAAATTAATTATTATGTTTGAATATTTCTAATACCCATTTGGTTCTTGGTATAGTTTGGAATCGGATTCGAAGGTTCGAATATAAGTGTTAAGGATCTTCTTGTTGAGGCTTGAGTTCAATACTTTTTATGGGTTGGGGTTGGTTCAAATCTTTAAACATGGGTACTTTTATCAATTTCTACTCAGAATATCATTATATAATAATTCTTAAAGGAAAAAGTTATTATGAAAATTAAACTAATGAATTTCAAGTAACATTTTCTTTATTTGAGTACTCACTGCTATTACATGCCATAGTCACACTGTTTTCGTTGACACATGCCAACAAACCACTGAGACAATGTAGTACTATATATCATCACCAAATCAAACATTTTAATAACAAAATTCAGAAAAGAAAAAAAAAAACTAACTATAAATTGGTCAAAGGTTCATTTTTTCTCTTCGGCAGTGAAACATAAAAAAGATCTACAACTAACCAAATATTTCTCTTCTTAATTCATAGCCGTTTTTGTTTTTTCTTCCGTGTTTGCAATGTCTTTTGGTGAAAATGAATATGTGGATAGTAGTAGAAGCGAGATCAGCATTTTGAAGAAGAGTGTTACAGACGCAACAAAAGCATTTGCCAAGAGACTTGTTACATAACTGAAATTTTTCATCCGCAACACTGTAAATTGTTCTAAGTTTTCTCCTCATGAAAGTTTTTCTTCTAATTTCTTAACCAAAAGTGATTTATTTTAATTTTCTTGCAGAGTACTTCAAGAGATGCGATCATGGCCATGATTAGATATTTAGGCAAGTGTATTGTGATCCTAAACGAAGATTATACCGCTCATACTGGTGGACTGGTGTTGGAAGAAGTTGTGGCTCAACCTGCTTTCGATAATGCACAAACACTTTATGGGGATGAGCTTAATGACGAGCTGAGATCGAGAGCTCGCAAGCTCGTCAAATATCTGAAGAATCAAACTCTGGAGGAATTTGTAAGTTCTCTTCATCCTCGTCCTAATGCCATAAGGCAGTTCCAGAAATGGCATTGCAAATCCGTTCGTTTTGGAGCAAGGACTTGCATACTATAAAAAAAAAAAAAAAACTCACAAATAACACATTAACGAACACGCGTAGATTCGAAACAACCCACGTATAATCTAAAGAGAATGGTGTGCCATGTCATTTAACACTTAAAACTAGAACTGACTTAAGATTTATCAGATTCTTTTACTTTCAGTTTAAGATTTATTGTCTTTACTGTTATTGTTAATTTTAGAAGTAGTTTTCGGTAAATCTTTAGTAGATTAGTACAATTAACTATAATAATAAATATAAAAGGCTGACGATCTATTTTTCCGCGAGATATATCGTATAGCATCAGATGCAACCTATAGATATACCTCATTCTCATTCCAAATGCCTCTGAAAACAAACTTATCGATCTATAACTCTCCGAAATAATAACTTTTCAATCGAAGATTTACAAATATGTGGTGCATATGTAGTGCAATGCTATGTTTTCAGATTAACTACTTTTCTATCACATATCATTAGTTATACTTATAATATTTTTTATTGTTTAATTTCATCTAAAAATGCATAATTATCATGATCACAAGAAAATATATGAATTAACTCTCATAGTTATAATCATTTGTGTTAAGACTTCATATATATTGAATCATAGAATCACATATGATATATGGAATTTCTAAGGGCATTTGGGTTACGACCATGATCATCATAGTAAAAATCAAACTCCTCATGATTTATTATAATCAATTTTGAGGTTGTAATAAGTAGGCATGCTCACTAAGTTTCGAACTCCAACCAGATCTTTTATACCATTATGCATATTAATGATTTTGATGGCTTTTAAGTGACTCGCTTTTCCAAAATTGTCACTTGAAAAGTATCCAATTCCCATTTCGGTGGTGTTTTTGTCCTTTTTTTACAGCTTCACTTTCCATCCAATGGTTACATTCTTTTATAATGACAAAATTTACTAACGGAAATGAAGAATTTTCAAACCGCCCTTTCGACCCAAGTAATAGCATTATATCCCTAATATCGTTAGCAATGGTCAAAACATAATATCTTTTATTGTAATCTGCAGTCTAACCCATACAACCGAAAAACCAGACCAAACCAGGAACTAAACTCAAATAGTTCGGACCAAATCGGGGTCTGGTCAAGCCCATAAAAACATACATAACGGACAACGGAGCCATGCTAGTTAGTCGATCTTTACTGGTATGTTACGTTGATATGGTCAAAGCTCACTAAACTAATCATTCAATAATGTTTGATGTGATGGAAGGGAGAGAGAATGATAAAGGTTTCATTTTTTATGCTCCAACTCTAACAAGTCTTCCACATTAAGGCCAAGCATATGTCGGAAATTGTGAAGATTCTTGGAGGAGGAAGCTGAGACAGAACAAAATCAGATCATCTCTGACCCGGGGTGTAGGGTGATGACTTCCGCTTAAAGCCATCATCTTTGTCTTCTTCTTACGTTATCCTCTGAATCTGCTTATGATCTCTACCCACCGATAAGGTTGTTGTTGGCTTAGATTGGACTCAGAAGTTTGAAGTTAGGGCGTTACATGGAAAAAGCTTCATTTTAGGCTTCATTTTGTAGTAAAAAAGATATATTGTATATCGTATAGATTCATGAGTATTACTAAGGGTGTAAATGGTTGTGCATTAGTGCAACAAATAGAATATGAACAATATTTATAGGTAGAATGAAAATGAGTGGAATTGTGGAAGTTAAAAAAACAACAAAAAATATTAGCTAGATTTTTTTCTCTTCCCTTAAAAAGAAGAACAAATTTGAGCAGAATTCATTGATTTTCCTTCCAAAATATAGATCCCACATTATTCGACTTAAAAAAAAAAAGCAAATAGTTGTACTTGAGAGGAATTGACCGTAATTTCTTGTTCTATTACATTTTAGTCTTCTAAATCTTTAACCATTTGCACCTAAATAAGAATTCGAGTGTCCTATAATGGGTTGACAGTGACTTGTGTCGGTACTGGGCCCGCCGAGATCTGGCCCAAAATTATAGAAATGGATCTGGGCTAGATCTTAGAGTCGCTCACTGGCGATAGAAACTTGTTGCTACTTGTATACACTTGTTTCTTTTTTTAAACAAAGCTATTTAAATTAGAATTTTGGTACCGTTTTTTTTTTGTCAACAATTTTGGTACCATTTGAATATCAGTATTTTGGTACTGAATCATCAGACAGACAAAATTAGATAGAAACTCAACAACATTCTCAATTTGGAAGAGAACATAGACCAGTATATAAACTTTTTATGTTATATCACCAAGAAAATGGCAGAACCAAGATATAAAAAAAAAATATCCGTAATTAGGAAAAGTTTTCAGATACTGTTTATATTTACAGACCAGAAGCAATGGCTCTGTTTCGAACCAAGTGAATGAATAAAATGTGAGAGACTCAGTCATAATCACACTGAGTCACACACCTGAAAGCCACCGGAAAAGCTCACTTATCTCTTCTCCGGCATGATTCGCTTCTAAATCAACCACCGTCATTTCCTCACTCCGACGACTACTCCCTGTGAAAAATCTACCTGAGCTTCTAAACGACATACCACGCGAGAGTCTGTCCACGTAATCCTTAAGCCAGCTTCTAGAACCTTCATTACCTATCTCTGCCGCTAAACTCGCTTCAAACGCTAGATTAGAATTAGACGTAGTAACCGCTAACGCAGTCGCGTCTTCCTGTTTTCGCGACGTGCTTCTGTGATTAAAATTCGACTCTGAGATTTCCGATTCAACGTCGTCGACTATGTAATCAAACGAGCCGATTGAGTAAGACCGGTGTTGCTGATCGTCGGATTCCGGAATGGTATTGTTACGACGGCTGATAGATCCAATTTCGAGACGGAAACTGTTTTCTCCTCCTCCTCCTCCGCCACCACCACCGTTGTTGTTTCCGAGAGAAGCGGAGGTGTGAAGAGCCTTCATCAGATCAGAATCCGAAGCAAACAGAGGAGAACGACACAGCGGACAAGTTTGATTAGATACAAGCCAAATATCTATACAATCCGCATGAAACGCATGGCAACAAAGAGGTAGAAGACGAAGCTGATCCTCCGGTTCAAATTTCGATAAACAAACCGCGCAATCGCTTGAATTAGATGAACTAGATCTGCGAGTAACAGATGAGAATTTGAAAATCGGAAGCGAGTCAAGCACCGAGGATCGTTCTGTTTCGGGAGAAACTCGGTGACCAGAGAATCGGAGGGAATCGGAAGTAACGGCGGAGGAAGACGAAGAGGGAGGGTGGCTACAGCGGTTGAGACAACGGAGGAGGAAACAAATGGAGATGGAGATGAGGAGAGTCATGAGAAGAATGAGAATGATGACTAGTACGCTCGGTTTGAGGCCATCGAGTGAAGAGTTAGAGCTTCCGCCATGGCTAGGGTTGATGAGAGAGTCCATTGATTTGCTTGTAAAGCTCAGAGAAACAAATGAAGGTATTAATGGCGGTGGTGAAAGGTAGAAGAGAGGATGGCACGTGAGGGTCATGGGACCGGTCTTATATAGAGAGAAGAAGGGGGCGTTGGGAAAGAGGCAGAGAAATAAATGTTACCCGAACCAACTCGAACTGTTGATATTTAATACTAGACCATAAAGTTTAATCAAATCACTTGTTAGGTAACTGATATATTAATAACATTTGCTAAGGTAGTAAAAGAGATAGGTATTTATGTAAAACATTAAAGTAGGTAAGACCTATTTACTGATAAAATTACAAATGCTGTTTTGTTGATATGATTGATTGACCAAGGAGAAATTCAAGTTTTATTTCGATATACAAGGTGACATCATAAAACTTAGGGGGTGTATTGAATTAAACATTTGTAGTGATTTGAGCTAATTTTAGATGATTTTGATGGTTTTTGGTGATTTTAAGAAAGTTGTTGTGATTTTATATTAAAATACCCCACAATACCACTTAAAAGCATGAGATTTGGATCTTTTTATTTTTAACTAAGAAAATCCTCTAAAATCCCATGCAGTGGTTAAAATCTCAATACTTAAAAACATTTCAATAACAGTGGATTTGATATGATTTTAACAAATTGTTATTTGAATAACAGAGGATTTTAAGAGATTTTGAGTGATTTTACATAAATCTCATGTTCAATAACACTGAATTTGAGAAGATATTTTAAAATCCTTAGTTGAATAACTGTGAATTTTAAGAAAACCACCAAATCACTCTAAATGTTTAGTTCAATACACCCCATTAAAGTATGGTTTATGTAATTGCAAGCAAAAGGAATCAATAATCTTACACCAAATTGGTAATGTAACATGTTATGGTGGGATTGTAGAAACAACTATGACCGTAGTGGTCATTAAGTGGTTAAATTCTTTTACATCAAGTGGATTTTGTAGAAGGAAGATAATATTATTATTCTAGTTTTTGTAATAGTTTCAATATAATATAATATAATATGTATTAGTGTTAAAAACATGTTATGGTGGGATTTGCTGCTATAGTTTCAATTATTTTTCCATCTACCTTTCATTACAAAAAGTAGAATATTGAAAACAAAAACCGTCGGGTTTAGTATTTGCAGTTTCTCATTGCCTGTAAACTTCTCCGCTTGTCGGTGGTTCTTTTTATCTTAGTCTAAGAAGTTGTAGTTGCCGCATCTATCTTTCTTTTCCACCTTTTTGTCTCTTGAACGCTTTCTCTATAGGATTAGTTCATTGTGGTTTAGTCACCGTTTGTGAGTTTTGATGTTCGTGTGTAGGCTCTAAACTGTAAAGAAATGTGTTTCTTGCCGCCAAAATTATGTTAGTAGCTTATAATCAGCGGTTGGTTTCTTTTTGAAAATATAATCCACCAGATATTTAAAAAAACGGTTATGAATCTAAACTAAACAAACATACAGAAAAAATGAAAACCAAAACAGAGGACATATAAAAACAAATGAATTTCGATAAATATTAAAGAAATTTATGATCGAAATGATATGATATGTTTTGAATTGAGATTAAATTGTTTGTTTGATGATATAGGTTAGGTTTGGACGTTCGGTATCCATTCAGATTCAGTTTAAGTTCGGGTTTTCGAATTTTTGAATTCAAAGATATAAAAATCGTTTGTGTATTTAAGAATTTCGGTTTGGTTCTATCCGGTTTCGGATCAATTTGAATATTCAAAATATAAAAATAAAAACAAAAGTTAGTTAACTTTAAATAATTTTGACAATTATAACTAAATGTTTCATAATGTTTAAGCTATTTTGAAATATTTTAATTATTTTATGTTTTAAGAAATTGATTATTTTGAATTTATAATTAGAATTATGGATATTAGTTATTTAAGTCCAAATAGTCTAGGACTCACTCGGATATTTTAGAGGTTCTGTATTCATTTTGGTATTATTTTTGGATCGATTCGGTTTGGATTTTTCGGTTTTGTATATTTTACCCATCCCTAATATAATTTTTTAATGAATAAAAACAAATTGTTTTTTTTTTCCTTGTTAGTGAAGGTTTTGGTATCATATCTTGAGGTTTTCCTTTATGCTTACCTTGTTGAGCCTAAAAACAGATCGATACCCTTTTTGACATTTTACCATAATCTTATGATTCTTGTTTTTTAACTTTATGTGGCTATATATATATATATATATATAAAAAATAATACTATATCATATAGCTATCATATCATTTTTCACACTCTCCTTTTCCGATATCCATCAGTAGTTTCGCTGCTACAGGTGTTACAAAATCCGATATTTTTGTTTGTTTGTTTATGCAATAGAACCCGGAAAAAAGTATGTCTCGTCGCGTGAACGAAATCAAGCTTCAAAAACCGGTTTAAATGGGGAAAAGGTAACCGTAATTTGTTAGAATGATACTCATCTTTTTTTTTTTTTTTTTTTTCACTAGAAGATTACCAATTCATTATACGATGATCGGATGCGTTTTCGAATACAAACTTAGAAATCTAAAGCCGGCTATCACAGGACGATACCGGAACCAAGAGCCAGCGGATTAACATACAATCCCCGGAGACAACAACACGACAACAATTACAGACCTAAAACAAAAACTGACAAACGAAAAGAGTTACTCCAACTGATAGTCAACACAAGTCAGGTTCAGAGCAGGTAGAGAAGACATCGAAAAGGAGGCGAGCGCCTAACACCGAGAGAGGAAAGGAGCGTGACATCTGAAGCCGAGATTATTGAGGTTTGCCCACCGCCACTCATCTTCATATAAGTAACTATTTATTTTTAGACAGAAAATTACAATTAAAGTTAATTGAATTTGTGGATCAAATTTTCAAATAGATATAATGAGCAATGGTCAGGAAAGAGTATTTTTATATAATTAACTGATCCATATAATAGTCAGATAATATTGAAAAAATGCGACAATATATCTCAGTAATTAATAATATCTGACAAAAAAAAGAAACAGTAAAGTAATATCCACATTTATGGGCTAAGATTCAAAACTAATGCTAAAAATTTGAAAACAGAATTAATCCATTAATATGTTATGGAAAAAAAGCTAAAAGGACGATGACATTGTGCTGAAACATATCTTTTGTGTTTGTAAATTACATAGATAAGAATGTTCATAAACATTCTATATTACACACAGAACCTTAATTAATTCATATATAGTCAACTGTTTTTAAGAATAATCGGTACGAGCCAAAACGAAAACTATATATTATATGAATTCCACAAAGTTAGTTGGCTTAGAATTAATACGACTACGCAGGAGTCATGTGAACACACAGCTCTTATTAAGATATGCAAAATCAGAATGACACTTGTAATATTAAGTTCATCACGTAAATGCATAGATGTACAAACAACACGTGACTACTCATTATTGGATATTATTGTTTTTTTGGAGGTTTATATATCTATTTTCGGGCGTAAATTAAGGTTGCAGTTGCACGTTCGTAGCATGCCTCCATACTCCATTAAGGTCCATATAAAACCTACATATTTATTTTATTTTATTTTATTAAAAAAAACATAGATTATATACAATATGAAGATACACCAAGCTATCCAGAAACTATGCCACCAAATACGTAAACTGCATGTAGCTACAACCTGTCTGGAAGCTTTAAATCCACATTAAACAATCATATCTCGATATTCGACTAATCATACGAAGTCATAGCCAAACATTTTCCAATTCATTGTGATTTTTAGTGCTTCGATTACTAAATTTAACAAAAATACACGAATGATCATTGCGTTATATTAACATTCAAAGTCACCAGTTTATTTTCTTAATGAAATATATACGATAAATTATTATTATAATTACTAATAAAAAGTATTTGTATAATTAATCACGAAAATATTACGAAAAACTTGAAACCACAAAAAAAAAATTCAATAGCCACGAAAAATTAGACACTAAATTATAACCACAAAATATTCGTATTTTTATATCTATTTTTGTGATTATTTACAATTTATGTGGTTTTTCTATAAAATTTATGTGACTATTTGAGAAATCACACAAATGTCATAACAATTCTGTGGTTGTATGAATAACTTTAACTAGTTAATCTGTTCACAAAAATATACATAAACGAAGTTTGTTATATCTTTATATAGAATAGTACTTGAGTTATATATTTTTGAGTGTTATTCTAACTCTAGCCACTAAATATAAACTAAATAGTCATAGTCAAGTGTTCTTTAATGTGTTTGAATCCATGTACCATTTTTAAAGGACATGATTTAATTGCTGTATAAATTAGATAGCTGCTAACATCCATATATATATATATTTTTTTTTTTTTAAATGGGTTAGAAAATTAAAAGTAAAATTAATGTAATGAGGAAATGAAAGAAACAGGGTGGTGTGCTCTTGTGTCTGTACCCATGAAAGGACAACAAAGCCATTATAACAGACAACCTACTTTTTATTCATTTCTTAACCATTAATATTTCCACGTCATCTATCTATTTCCTTTCCAAAATCAATTTGTGTACTCCATTTTGTCTACTTTACTTGTATTGCACTCTAAGCATGTTCTTCTTTTTCTAATCCACAACTTCAAAAAGAAACCCTTAATTTAGTCTATTTCTAAGCCTCAATGGCTCGAAGTCAAAGGGTCCCCATAAAAAGCAGCCTAAAGTCTGTAGACAGATCGAACAAATCGTGAACCAAGATGATTAAAGGGCCAGGTAGGCTCAAGAGAATCTTGAAGATTTCATGTAAGATCTTGAGATTAGTCTTGCTGCTATTGAGGATAAACAAGTGGCATATGTTACAACGCAAGTAATACTTTTGATCAAATACAATATGTGTGGGCGATGGTAGATAGCAACATACAACATATTCAGAAACAGGTTTCAAAGTTCACAAAAACGATGACTTACAATCCAAACCCACTCACCCAGAGCCGGCGTTGAACCAATGTTTTTGATGTATTTGAATGGGGCCCTCATTCTATAAGGGCCCCCATTTTTTACAAAATATGTATATATACATATATAATATTAAATGTATAACAAAAATTATTAAAAAATATAAAATAAAGATTGTCAAAAATGTAAATCACAAAAAAATTGATAGAAAAAAATATAAGTTTTGGTGATAATAGATATTAGATGATCTTAAAATTATTATATATTAAAAATATTATGATTTTGTATTTTTTTTATAAATAGGGTCCCCAAAATCTCAGCTCCGGCTCTGCACTCACCATATATCTTTTCATCAAGAAAGACTCTTTAATCAGCTTATGTAGATCATTAACATAAGTTTACAAGAGCCCGGAAGCTCCAAATTCAGCTAGTCTAAACATATTATGAGTCAGAGTTCATACATTGAAATAGCCGCATTATAAAACGAATAGAGCCACGTACTTAAACATCAAACAATCATGAAAATCATGAAAAACAGGCCTATGGTGGGCTTTTGATTCGTGAGCTATCCGATCTATCTTCATCGCTGGCGCTGCATCTCTTCTACTAGGCCTACGGTAGGCTTTCTTTAAATCAATGGTTCAACAAAATTCTCCGATGGGTTACTTAGCTATGGGCTTTAATTAATGGCCTTTACTAGAGTGAGCATTGTAAAAGATGTGTAAATTTTTTGACATGATGATAATTAATGCTAACCAAAATGAAAAGGAATGAATCGAAATAACCGAACCGAATCGAACACCGAATTGATACTCGAACTAACGAAAATATGATTTTATACTTAAAAATGTTAGTTATCTTTAGTTTTGAATTAACTGAATAACCAAAATAAATTGAATATTACCAACAAAAACCGAATTATCCAAAATAACTTGAATAATTTTTAATCGAAATATCTAAAAGGATCCGATATATATCCGAACTATCCCAATTATCCGATTTTTTATCAAAATTATCCGAGTTTATATCCAAATTATATGAAGTTATATGAAAGAACCAAACCAAATTGTAACTGAACTGGACGGATTCTTTTTTGGTATTAGCCGATTCCCAAATTTATTATATGAACCGAATCAAAAGCTGGAAAAATGGAACCGAAACCAAACTGAATTTTCTAAATATCTGAATGGATTCTAAACCTCTAAAACTGTAAGAACTGAACCGAACCGAAAAACCAAACCCCAAACCTACTTTCCTCCTTTAGTTTAGCAAAAATACAGGTGATACTTTCTTCTGCCCTTGCTCCGATAACTATTTATTACATGCAACATATCAGAGAATACGACCTTATGTGGCGCATGAGCGACTATATACCGCTCATGCCACAGCCCACGGGAAAGTGTTAAGTGGTTTAGTTGGTTGAATCACAAACAATTAAATTGTCCGAGCGGGGAACACAAGGTAGCTGTAAGACCATATGCAATGGGGGTGTTGAATTTTTAATTCAACAGTTTAATGCTTCCAATGGGGTGTTGAAAAAATGTTGTCATCCTACGTGTATTAAACCGTGTTGAAATCTCTCAACTAGTTGAATTCTGAACATTGTGGGACATAGTTAGACACATGGCAGCTTCTGGATGGATATGAGTTGGAGAGAGAATAGAGGTGAGAGATATTTATTCTTTTACATCTAAATTAGTTTAATGTAATTATTTTATATGAAATTATATTTTTAAAACAAAATAATTATATCAAAATTTATTATTTTTTATGCTCTACAAATAGAGACTTGGTTCATTTAATTTGGACACATACAAAAAATTCGTCTATTTTGAAATAATATTCCAACACAAAACTCTTCGTTGTCTGTGTACGTTCATTGATATCATATATACGTTCAAATATAACATATATACGTTCATATAAACCATATATTACTTGATACCATTAAAAAAGTAAAACTTTCGTTGGAAATAATATAACAACTTGAACGTCAATTGGAGAGGATGAGGTTGATATATATATATATATATATATATATATATACTACATTATTGAAGACAATTATTGTATATAAAGTGATATATTAAAAAAAAGAATTATACCAAATTCATTATTTTCACTCTATAAATAGAGATTTGTTTCATTACATTTGAACACAGAAAAAACTCATCTTCTAAACAATTTTTTTTATCCTCTCATAAACTCTCGTTTCTATCATTTCTTGTCTTCTTTGAGAAAATGGATCCAAACATTTCTTGTCTATTGTACTAATTAAATTATGTGTGTTTTACTTGTGTCGTGTGTTTCAAGTTTTTAAAATAAATAAAAATATTTAAAGTTTTATTGTGTGTGGCTTAAAAAATTATATACGTTCATATATTTTGTTTATACGTTGATATATCACACGAACGTTCATATATTCTATTTATACGTTCACAGAAATCAATATCACTGTTATGTAATTTTTATTTATTAATTATATGTATAATTTTTTTTTTTAGTATGTATTTTTTCTTTTAGTGGAGTAAGGTGTTGAAATTTTTTAAACAAACCATTGTAGAAGAGAAAAGTTGAATGGGTGTTGAATTATGATGTGGAAGAAAGAGAAAGTGATTTAGAAGAAAGAGAAAATGATGTGGAGGGTGTTGAGTGTTGAAACCATTGTACATAGCCTAATGGGCCCGAAGGGACAAAGGAATTGGAGAATTGGGCCTTTGTTCTTAACATGGGTCCCATTTTAGTGATTCCTTTTGTCGTCTTGCGAGGGTTGCTTAGTCAGATCCCCGTTAGATTCCGAACAATGTGGGTCAAGAATACTCGACCTCATGGCTTTTTGCGGACCATACTAATAAACCATGCATTTCAGAATATAAGGTTTATGTTTTTTTCTTTTGAACATTTGTTATATAAGGTTGAGAAATTTAACCCAAAGAACAAATAATAGACTATTTAATTTTCAGAAAATAGTACTATTTGGCCAAGACAAAACAAGGTAAAATAACCAATATATCTCTATATATACTAGCCTATAACCTCTTACGCTAGTCTTCTTCCACTAAACAATTACAAAGTTTCTGACTGGGGTCAGGGGATTAGTCTGGACTGTTTGGTCTGGGATCTACCCCTGGATTAAAAAAAAATAATTACAGAGTTTATTGAAAAAAAAATCTTTTCTTGTTTCTCTTCCTTCCTCTCTCTCTCTCTCTCTCTCTCTCTCTCTCTCTCTCTCTCTCTCTCTCTCTCTCTCTCTCCACACATATTTAGAAAAATATCATGTTTTGATTATCTCTTGGTAGAGACAATACATAAAATATTTTATAATGTCCAGTTTTGAAAACTAATTTCCTAACTAACATTCCTCCCTGATTCATTTCTATATCTACTAAACCCCTACAGCTAACTAACCCAAGTTGCTGTTTATAAAAAGTTTGGGCAATATTATTGTTATCTTTTGTTATTTTGTAATATATGTGACAAATTAAATATAAGCATTATTGAAACATTATTGGAACTCAGATTTTTTTTGTTGTTTATTTATTTACATTTATAAGAAGCACAATAATTACTGTTTTATTGGCAAATACTGATTTTTTTATATCAAGTTATTTTAAGCTGAAATTCGTACTAATTTATAATGGTCACGATTGGTAATCTGCGGAATGGTGGAATCGCGTTTAAAAACGCTATTCCGAAGAGAGAAAAAAACGCGATTCCGCAAAAAAAATTGCCAATCATAAAAATTTGTGGAATAAAGAAAAAAACGCAAAAAACACAAGTTTGCGTTTTTGCTGAAAAATACAAAGAAAAATTCATTCCGCGAAAAAATGAGGTTTATATAGATTAATTGCGAAATTGATTTTAACTTAATTGGTAACTCGTGTAATGGCGGAATTACGTTTAAACGCAAAACTTGCGAAATCATATTTTTAAATGCAATTTCGCAATTCCGCGATTACTTGGATGTTACCAATCAAAGCCAATGTCTGTACAAATTGAAGTTATTTTGTCACTAGAAACATTTACAAGTGGTAAATAAATAGTTAAATAATTTCACGTTTGGGGGATAATCTATTCATGGTTTATGCCAAAATGATGAGTTCACAACAAATGTGAGTTAATAAACCACAACCATTTAATTCGCAAATTAAATTATTCAATCAAAAGCTTGGACCTCTTTCCATGGAAAATAAAATCTAAGTATACTATCAAATCCAAAGAGAAGTAAACCCTTGGAAACAGCTGAGTTTTGAACTATGTTTTATAGGCAGCTAACTTTTAACAATGTCAAATTTCTTATTCAAAAAGAAGAAAATGTTTTGATTATATATATGAAAAAATCATAGATCATGCACAATGCATAATGCTGTTGGCCAATGGATGCAAATATACACAATAATGGAACTCGAAAGCAATTAGGGCACACTCATTTTGATTCCCTCGACGAACGAGGTCCGCCCAACTGTATATTAGAATCTATTAAACAAAACAAAAGAAATGCTATTTCTTTCTTTCTTCATCTTGAAATCGAATATTATGCTAGTTTATTTTCTTGATCTGTATTCCGATCACTTACCAAACCGCATTATCGAAAACTAAGGATTATACATGTATGTTCTTACGTGGTATAGAATGATGACTTTTCTAAACTTTTTAACGTATAATAATCACATCATGTTTAAGGGAGTTAAAAACTAGAGCATATACCAAACTCCCATCGTCATTAAACTAATTGAAGATCTATGGGTCCGATTGGTGAACAAAAGCGGAACGGTAAAATTAGCGATAAGTGGAAGTGGTAAGCGATTAGGGAATATTGCGAAGCGGTAAGAACAAGCGGTTGGAAAAAGTGGTATGAAAAAACTGAAAAATAAAAAAATAAATATTATATTTGCTAACGCTTTGATGATCGGTGACCATCAAAACGGTAAACCTCTTACCGCAGCGGTAAAAGGTTACCAATCATAGCTTATAGAGATGAAGTTTTACATGTATATGAACGGTCACGAGTGATTCTTGTTTTGTAGACCACAAAAACTAGAATGGTCCGTGACACAGACGATTCGAACGCTGATGGCCTTTCTATATAAGACCCATCACTCCCCACCATTTGTTACTGAGCTTCTTCTTCTTCCTCTTCATTGAGCATCATCTTCTCTAAATCAAATCTTGCCTCGTCCCGATTCCATTTGTTACAGAGAATTCAAAGTTTTATCGTTAGCTTTTAATAATGGATTCGTATTACGTCGGGTTCTTGGACACCAACGAGCCACACTTTCTAGAGTCTTGCTCTCTTTGCCGCAAAACCCTATCTCTTAACTCCGACATTTTCATGTACAGGTACTACAGGATACTAACTTATTTGAAGAAAGTTTTGATTTTTTGATTTGATCTTATTGTCCTGATTGGTTTTTGGTTCAATCTTTTACAGAGGAGACATGGCATTCTGTAGCCAAGAGTGTAGGCAAGAACAGATTGAGTCTGATGAAATGAAAGCAAAGAGCTTTAGAAAAGCGTCGTCCTCCAGATCATCGCTCCGTAAATCGTCCGGATCTAAAGTTCCCGTCGCCGGAAAAACCGTACGGACAGAAACTCTCGTTGTGTCTTAGTTATTGCATCTTCATATGACTGTTATAAATTTGATGCGTGAAGCTTAAGGAAGAGATAGAAAGAGAACGGCGAAGACAGAGTAAATTATTGGCTGTGAAATTTTTGGTTTTGATTTTCGTTTTTCCACGAGAAGAGATCTTAGATGTCAAAAAAAAAAAAAAAAATCAAAGTTTCTTAAAAATTAATGGGTTTCTAATTTAAATGGGCTTATTCGTAAATATGTTGACCCATTATTGGCCCACAATAATAGTACAGTTCTTCTACTAAAGATTACATGATTAAACCACCACCACCTAATTGGTCACAGAAAGAGACCACCTAATTTTCTACTAAGAGCAAGCTTATGTAAGTCATAGCTAAACGCCAAGACAACCTAACTACATATACGGACAACACAATGCGTATATATTCAGTTTCAAATGTATGATTTGATGTATCAACTTAAATTGGAAAAAACTTTGTTTTTTTTTTTTCATTAGAAGATTTCCATTATATTACCAGAACGGATACATTTTTGGGATACATTTTTGAAACACAAACTAAAAAGACAGAAGCCGGCTATCACAAACCGATACCGGAGCCAAGAGCCGGCGGATTAAAGATCAACCCCGGAGACAAAATAAACAAGACAAATACCGAAAACAACATTACATCTAAAACCGTTAGCCCGAAAAAGCTAGAACCGACTAATAAGCTGCGAGGATCAGATCTGGAACAAGCAGATAATACAACGAAGAAGCAGTGACCACCAAGCACCGAGAGAGAAGATGAGCGTAACATCTGAAGCCGAACATTATTGAGGCTGATCTACCGACACTCATTATATTGCTCCACCAATAGGAGCCACGAGCCGGTCGTATGCAGACCAAACCAAGGAGGAAGACGAAGGACCAAACTGTTTACCATTCGCCTACCAACGACTAGATGCAAGAAGAGCCGAAGCCCCAATTCCTTAAGATTAAGCCGGAGAACCCTTGCCCGAGGTAGAAGACCAAGGACAGAAGATAAAGATAAGAACCGCAGGAACTATACCGTCGCAATCAATAGAAAGGAAAAGCACACTCTCGCAACCAAGCAAAATCACCACCCAAAGCAAGAACCATAACCGAACCAGCTTAAACGCAGATAAACAATCCTGACGACCTAACGAAGCTCGCTAGACCAAAGACCCCATCCACAAGCTGAAGCTCTACCATCAAATCTGACCAAAGCACATTATCTGTCGAGACTAACAGATCCTGACTAACCAACCCCAAAACCATAATGATTTTAAGGACTAAAATCAAGCACAACAATTATCGATCCCATCTCAACATCAATAGCCTACATCCATCTGAGTAAACCGAGCAACACACACTAACCTCACCCGAGACCAATCTGGGAAACAAGAACCCTCATCCGCGGACCAGAACTCTGACCAGAGACCAAAGCGGACCATCGAGGGAAGGGAGATAACTACCGGAGAGCACAGCCCAGCATAGTAGATGGCAGAGATAGGGGACCGCGACGGAGCCGAGACACCAAACATCTCCGCACACACCCACACAACCATCGGAGACGCAGCGGAGGACTCACCAGAGGATGGGAGAAGAGTTGCAGAAGGGACCGCTGCCGATGAACAAAACGCTACGAAGAAGACCCTCCCCGGCTCCGGCGAACGGCGCCGGCCACCGGGGAGTCACCGATCCACAGATCTGAGATGCGCCGCCTACCTCGAAATATGGGCCTGGGAGCACGAAGAGACTAGGGCGAACTCGTTGACCAAGAAAAAAAAAACTTTGTTATATAGCACATTATTATTATTATTTGTTTTTAATCAAAATATAGCATATTATTTGTAAGAAACAAACGTAAAAGTCTAGTGATACTTAAATCATAAAGCACGTCGACTGTATTTTTTTTCCTAGTTTTTTGATCAAAATATAGCACATTATTTGTAAGAAACAAATGTATAAGTCTAGTGATACTTAAAGAAAAATATGATTCCATATGCATGAAAACTTTAATAATTAGGTGTAGATTCTGACAAAAAATTTAATTGTGTTCACACTAATTAAATTACTAAATAACCCTTTTATTTTGTTAACTTCTAATAGTTATTTATTATTGTTATCATATATAAAAATTAGAGTTAGCACAACAACTTAATAAACACGATAATTTATTATCTGATAACTAGTGTGTTAACCGATTTAACTTGGTAATTCTTTATAATAATAACATGCTAACAATAATATCCGATATCTATAACATGCTAACATAGAATTTTTTAAAATAATATGTGTTAACATTGTTACATAAGGGAGATAATATTGTTATCATGTTATAAATGTTCGCTATTTTTGTTAACGCATAAAAAATATTGATTATAATTGATAAATAGTGGTCAATGGCAATTATGTAATTAAATAAAAATAAAAGGATGTATATGACATAAATTTTATTTCTCACTGTTAGTTTATTAATTTTTAAATTATTAATGTTAGAAAGTTAATTTTTTGGTCATTGATGTATATTAACTTAACTCACCCGATACTTAAATCATAAAGCACGTCGACTGTAATTTTTCCTTTGTATTTAAACATTTACTTAAATATTTTCAATTCAATTTTGACCAAACAGTGGTAGTTGGTGATAAAAATCAATTTGAGACAAAATGTAAATCCGTTGGTTTTAAATTTAGTTTCTACATTTATTTTGGTGTTACTGTTTGGTGAAAGGAAGATAAAACTATGTCTTAGATTTCATTAGAAAATAAACACTAGAATAGTAGTTGGTATTGTTCTTTTTGAAGATTAGTTGAACTTTGAACTAGATTTTTAAGATATTTTTAGACTAATTAAAAAGAAAAAAAACCAATTTTAATAAATTTAATATTGTCCCCAAACGTCTAACTTCTGTGATTTATATTCGAAAAGACTTTTTTCATTAGTTCATATTTCATTCTATAAACACCCATATGGTTTTCTATAAAACAAAATTATAATCTTATATTAAAGATATAGATATTCTTATCACACATGTCATTATCTTGATAATTAACATGCCGTTCTTAAATTTAGTCAATAAGATTATTTTCAATTTGCATTTATCTGTTTTTATTGTGGAACATTTATTTATTACACACAAACGACATATTTAAAGAAAATCTTCGACTTAAATCAATATAGTTTTATGATAAAATTCCAATTATTAATTTATCTTATTTTTTTTGGGTTATAAATTTGTAACAAACAGCTCAATTTCTTCGCGATCTCCTGAAACCTCTATTTTGATATTTTCTTTGCATTGACCGAAACAAATTTTTAGGGTACTAATAACTTTTACAAATTGTCAATTTCACCCCTGATAATTCACATTATTTACTATCTAAGCCACCTAGTACCAGACTTATTGCACTATACCATCTCCTCTTCATCTCTTTTCTTCCTCGTCCTATAATCATGTCCGTCCAATAAAACCCTAATTTCATCTTCCTTGCGTACCTTTTTTCACTCCATTACAGAGCTGTAGAATTAGCTTCCAAAGTGTGAAGATTAGGGTTTGTTATAGATGTCCTACAATCAATCAAGGCCCGATAGAAGCGAGACTCAATACCGGAAAACTGGGCGATCCACCGGCTACCATAATCAGCAGCAGCAACAACAACAACCTCAACGATCTTACGGTAGGGGAGCCGGTTCTCCGGTCCCTTCCACTACTGTCGATCCTTCCTTATCCTCTAATCGCAGGTATTCGATCAATTCGATGAATTTTTCAATTTGTTACAATTAGACATGAACACCTTTTTTGGGTATCTGTGGCAGTTTTAAGAAACCTAGTAATGCTCAAGGAGGGCAGCAGCCTAGGGTGAATCTACCGCCTGTGAATCATTCAGTTTCTAAGGATGGTTTGCATCCTAACAATCATAATGGTCCTAGTGTACAGCCTCGCTCTCAAGGTATGATCTTTGATAATTAGACACACTTCTCTCTTGCTCACAGTCTTTAAATTGTTGATGGTTTTAGATAATTTAGGTTAGTGGGTGATCGTTTTGCCTAGCTCACCTTTTCTTATATTGTAAGTTACAGGAGCGGCTGGTGAACCGGTTATTGGTGGAACGGGCAATCCAGCCAGTGGAGCTATTCCAAAGGCTCCAACTTCGCAGGCTCCCGTGATGAACTCTAAGAGCAATGAGACTCCGAACATAGCTAAAGGTAGGATAGCTACTTTTTTTTTGTGTGTGTAGAGATCATGACTGAATTCTACTCTACATCCATAAATGATAATTTAATGATGTTTTCTGTGGCAGCACCACCCGTTGGAGACCCTTCTAAAGCATTTGCTTTCCAATTTGGTTCACTTGGTCCTGACTTAATGAAGGTATGCTGCTCTTCCTTTAGTTTGTTTGTTTGATTTGTGCGTCAACACCTAAATCATTTGCCCTGTTGGTTTTTAGATTCCTGCTCGTACTAGCTCAGCACCTCCAAATATGGATGAGCAGAAACGTGCACAGGTCCACACTTTAGTACTTTGCATCTGCTATTAATGGGGTTGATGCCCACATGAATGATTTCTTTGGTTATATGATGATATTTATGTAGAGAAACTGAAAATTAATTTGATGACTTTTATTCCACTTTGTGCTGAACTTTGTCTTTCGTTTATGACACAATTACACATTGTTTGCAGATGCAGCAAGCTTCTTTAAGAACAGCATCGAATTTACCAGCTTCTGTACCTAAAAAAGATTTACCAAGTAAGGCTGCAGATAATCAAGTGATGAGGAAAGAAGGGCACAATCCATCAAGTGGTAAAGCAGATGTCCAAGTTCATCATATATCCCTCCCAAGTCAAACGCAGAAGTCTCCAATTACAAATATCCGCGTGCCTTCGGTGCAGACACCTTATCAGCATGCTCAAGTTCCCCACCCTGTTCATTTCGGTGCCCCGGCTATGCACATGCAGCCACCCAGTGTGGCTCCAACCTCATTTCAAATGCCAATGCCTATGGGATTATCTATGGGAAATACACCTCAGATCCACCAGCAGGGTATGATGCATCAGGCACAGGGACATGGTTTTTCAACTCCAATGGGTGTTCAGATTCATCCTCAGTTGGGCCACGTGGGTGTGGCTCACCCATCACATCCGATGCATCATCAGGGTATGATGCATCAGGCACAGGGACATGGTTTTTCAACTCCGATGGGTGTTCAAATTCATCCTCAGTTGGGCCTCGTGGGTGTGAGCTCGCAATACCCCCAGCAGCAAGGAGGGAAATTTGGCGGGGCACGTAAAACCACACCCGTCAAGATTACACATCCTGACACACATGAAGAGCTGAGGCTTGGTCGACGTGGTAACTCGCATCCAGATGGCGAACAAGTGGCTTCAAAACCGCATTCTAACACACCTCCCAGATCCCAGCCAGTTTCATCATTTGCTCCACGACCTATGAATGTGGTGCAAACCTCATATAACTCCAATCGCATTTTATATCCTCCCGTTTCTGTACCCTTAAACAGTGGTCCAGTGGCATCCGCTCAGGTACCAAGACTTCAATTTCCAGTTATTGATGGGTCTCAGAGGGTACAATTTATCAACCAATCTGCTCATACTACTCCACAGCTTATCAAACCTGCAGGTCCGGCTGATTCTTCTCCATCTGTGAAAGCACGCGATGCCCAAAATGTGTCGTCATCTGCTCAACCTGCAACTGGGAAGGTAACAGTGAAGCAAGCTGCTACTTCTGAGAAGCTTGAATCACCTAAAGCCAGGTCACATGGAGAAGTTAGCATTGCTCAGTCACAAAAAGACATGGAGGCAGGTTCATTGAGTTCTTCACAGCAGCCGAAACCTGGCTCTGTCTCCGGGGTATCAAACTTGTCTGCTTCGTCAGCAAATTCACATGTGGAGACTGCTCCAGTTGCAACAACTGAAATCGGAAAAGGGCAAATGGTGAATGAGTCGAGCTCCGTTGAAGATCAGAAACGGACGTGTAAGGTGGAACCCTCTCACAATGCCACTCAGGTATGGTACTGTGTTTCGTTTTAGGCATTCTTCATTTATTTTCTATTTATTTAGTATAATCTGGTAGTATTACTTTGTTTTTGGGCGCTGCTTTTCCCAGGATCATGGTCAGACTATGCCGGACCCTCTGGTTTCTCCAGGGAGCTCTTCTGCTCCCAAAACAGAAGCCATTGTTGCTAAGGAAAATTCATCACTTCTAGCTACCAATGGGTTTAAGAAGCAACCAATGGAAGTTTCTCCTACGCCTGATGCTCCAACTTCTGATTCACTAGATACAAATAATTACAAAAGTACGGTAGGGTCAAGCCATTTCTCCTCAAAGATTTCTGGTTCTTCACCGCAAGAGCAAGACCTAAAATGTGATGAGGGGACTGCTTCTGACAAGGAGGTTGAAAGGTCAGTAATTTCTGATGAGAAACACGAGGCAGTATCAGGTGTCCTTGGGAAGACACATAATGAGGTGGATGGTGCCACAGACATTTGTTCTGACTCTGAAAGATTAGCTGAAGTTGTAGATAATACGAGCTCCGAGCTTCCACATTCTACTCATACTCAGTCGTCTACTGTTCCTCTTGGACCTTCTGGAACAGTTTCGAAACATCATGATATAGAGAATTCTGGTGATAGTTTGACATCTGCCTCAGCTACTCTTTCCAAGGATAAACCTGCAGTTGAATCGAACACAAGAAGAAATACTTCTACCAAAGG
Organism: Orychophragmus violaceus; assembly: GCA_030180135.1. Lineage (NCBI taxonomy): Eukaryota > Viridiplantae > Streptophyta > Magnoliopsida > Brassicales > Brassicaceae > Orychophragmus > Orychophragmus violaceus. The sequence goes on along the minus strand of CM058231.1, from coordinate 103,875,712 downwards.
AAAGAAGAAGATAAAAGAAATTCTTCAGAAAGCAGATGCTGCGGGAACAACTTCTGATCTCTATATGGCGTACAAAGGGCCTGAAGAAAAGAAAGAGATAGCAATGCCTCCGGAGAGCTCAAATGTTATTCATGATGACCAGCAGCTGGCACCTGCCATACCTCAGGCTATCGCTAAAGCCACCGTGGATGCTGAACCAGTGAAAAATGAACCGGAAGACTGGGAAGATGCAGCCGATGTTTCTACACCGAAGCTGGAAAGTGTCCACGCAAAGCCAGGTTCCTTGGATGAGGTCAGAGACAGCTGCAGCAATACGGAAAAGAAATACTCCCGTGATTTCCTCCTTAAGTTTGCGGACTTGTTTACAGCTCTCCCTGAGGGCTTTGACGTTTCGCCTGATATTGGTACTGTCTTGCTTTTTGCTAATATGGGTGCGTCCCATCATGAACATGATTCGTATCCTACCCCTGGGAAGGTTATGGATCGTCAAGGGAGTGGTCGACGTCCCAGCAATATGGTTGTTGATGATAGATGGGCGAAAAATCAAGGTTCTCTTCCCGCAGGATATCAAGGTAACGTAAGTTTCCGACCTGGCCAAGCAGGGAACTCTGGAGTTCTCAGAAACCCTCGTATGCAGGGACCGATTATGTCTAGACCGATGCAACCTGTGGGTCCTATGGGAGGAATGGGCAGAAATACTCCCGACTTAGAAAGGTGGCAACGTGGTTCAAATTTCCAACAAAAAGGTCTTTTTCCTTCTCCTCCTATGCAGGTGATGCACAAAGCCGAGAGAAAATACCAAGTAGGCACAGTTGCAGATGAAGAACAAGCAAAACAAAGGCAATTGAAGGGCATCTTGAACAAGTTGACCCCGCAAAACTTTGAGAAACTGTTTGAGCAAGTTAAAAGTGTCAACATTGACAACGCTGTTACGCTTACTGGTGTTATCTCACAGATATTTGACAAAGCCTTGATGGAGCCTACCTTCTGTGAGATGTATGCAGATTTCTGTGTACATCTGTCTGGAGCGTTACCTGATTTTAATGAGAACGGTGAAAAGATTACCTTCAGAAGATTGCTTCTCAATAAATGTCAGGAAGAATTTGAGAGAGGCGAGAAAGAAGAGGAGGAAGCCAGTAGAGTTGCTGAAGAAGGTCAAGCAGAACAAACTGAGGAGGAAAGGGAAGAGAAGAGACTCAAGGTTCGGAGGAGAATGCTCGGTAATATTAGACTTATTGGTGAGTTATACAAGAAGAAGATGTTGACTGAGAAAATCATGCACGCATGCATCTTGAAGTTGCTCGGGTATGATCAGGATCCACATGAAGAGAACATAGAAGCTCTGTGTAAACTAATGAGTACGATTGGCTTTATGATCGATCATCACAAAGCTAAGGTCCATATGGATAAATATTTTGACAAAATGAAAATGCTATCAGGCAAACAGGAATTGTCTTCTAGGGTGAGGTTCATGTTAATTAATGCCATCGATCTGAGAAAGAACAAATGGCAGGAGAGAATGAAGGTAGAAGGGCCAAAGAAAATTGAGGAAGTGCACAGAGATGCTGCACAAGAACGCCAAACTCAAGCTAACAGGCTTTCACGTGGACCCTCGATGAATTCGTCATCAAGAAGAGGGCATATGGAGTTTAGTCCTAGGGGAGGAGGAGGAATGGTGTCACCTCCAAGTGCCCAAATGGGTGGTTATCATGGACCACCTCAAGGTCGTGGCTTTAGTAATCAGGACATAAGATTTGATGAAAGGTCACAGTATGAGCCTCGGATGGTTCCAATGTCTCAAAGGTCGGTAGGTGAGGAGCCTATTACTTTGGGCCCTCAAGGTGGTCTTGGTCAGGGAATGTCTTTTAGAAGGCCTACAGTATCAAATACTCTGCAGTCTGATGCTGGAGATTCTAGGCGACCGGCTGGTGGTTTGAATGGTTTTGGCTCACAAAGACCTGTAAGTCCTGTTACTCACGGACGGTCAAGTCCCCAAGAGCGGGGTTCAACTTATGTTCATAGGGAATTTGCAAGTCTTTCTCGTCCTTCTTCATCAGAAGCTGCATCTGCTAGGCAAGTACTGCAGGGGCCATCGTCAGCAGTAAACAGCCCTCGAGAAAATGCTTTGCCTGAGGAACGGTTACGCGATATGTCCTTGTCTGCCATTAAGGAATATTACAGGTGTTATATCTCTCCTTTCTGGCTGGTCATTTGTTTTGTTCATCTCATAGTCATTGTAGACCTTTGCATCAAATTTGGATTTTCAGTTGCATGATTCTTGAAGTTGGTAAACTAGAATTGGTTCCTTTATCCAAATAAAACGGTGAAAATTTACAAAAGATGATCATTGTTCCTTGGTTTTAATATAATCTCTAATAAATGTTGAAAATCTGACTGGTATATGTATGTGTTCTTCCACATGTGACAGTTATAACCTGTCACTTTTTCATTGATTATGGTGTTATGTTGTTAGTTTCTAATCTTTTTGCCTGTTGCGGTTCACCTATGAATAGAAAAGCACATTAGTGACTTTCACTGTGTTCTTGTGCAGTGCCCGAGATGAGAAGGAGATTGGTTTATGCATGAAAGACATAAATTCACCAGCTTTCCATCCAACAATGATTTCTCTATGGGTAACTGATTCTTTCGAGAGAAAAGACAAAGAAAGAGATCTTTTAGCAAAGCTTCTTGTTAACCTCGTGAAATCTAATGACAACACCTTAACAGAAGTCCAACTAGTAAAAGGGTAAGTAAAAGAAACCAAGAAAATCTCTCACACTTTGATGATCAGAAGGTTTATTTTTTATCTGTTGGCGTTTTTGATAGGTTTGAATCTGTTCTAACGACCCTGGAGGATGCTGTTAACGATGCACCAAAAGCAGCAGAGTTTCTTGGGAAAATCTTTGGTAAAAGTGTGACTGAGGAAGTAGTGACATTGACAGAGATTAGTCGGTTAATCCGTGAAGGAGGAGAAGAACCAGGAAGTTTGATAGAGTTTGGATTAGGAGGTGATGTTCTTGGGAGTGTTTTGGAGATGATAAAGACAGAAGCAGGTGAAGAAGCTTTGGTTGAGATTCGCCGGAGCTCAGGTCTGAGGATTGATGATTTCAAACCTCATGCACCTAACCGGTCTAAGATATTAGAGAAATTTACTTAGGAAATCAAAAAAGGAACCATCTTTTGTGGGGAGGTTCCTTTCTTCTTTTCTTTTAAAAGTTCTCTTTTTAAGTGCTTTGACAAACTAATTTGTTAAAAAGGGAGTTTCTCTATTTTATTATATAGCAAACCTTCCAAAATTTTCATTTCTTTTATATATTATATAGTTTAATCTTTGCACAATGATCTCTAGATCAAAGAAATCCAAGGTCATGAGCTGCTAAGGTTTTTACTAGGCTTGAGAATTTTAATCGGATTGAGCTAATCAAACCGAATAAAAAAAGTTCGGTTTGATTCTGTTTGGTTGTCTCGGTTTGGTTACTTTGATAAGTTTGAAAAAAAAAATCGATTATCGGCTTTGTTCGGTTCAACGATCGTGTAACCGAATATTTTTTATAAATTAATTTTGATTAAAATACATTAAAATTTCTAAACATAACCAATTTAAAGAACCGAATTATCCGAAATTAACCAAAAACATCCGAATTTAACTAAATTTTAAAAAATAAAACAACAAAATTTGGTTAATTTTGATTTAGAATTTGATAACCAAACCGAATTTTAATTCAGTTAATTTCAGAATTTTTTTTGAAAACCAAACTAACTGAAAAACCAAAATACTCGAACCGAAGAACCGAACTCCCAGCTCTAATTTTTACTATTACATAAATACAACATAACATTGGCTTCACATACAATTCATTTCCTCTGGAGTTTATTTGAATCTAGTACATATGATTTAAAATCAGAGAATAGTGTCATAAGAACAACACACACCTAATATACAATATCATTTGATCGTGATGTACCGGTTTGTACCGTGCTTTGCCCAATGGTCCTTCAAATCAACCGGGTTTGAGAGATCATAATGCCCTTCTGCAGCAAGCCTGCTTAGAAGCTTGTTGAACGCGCTTCCACTCATTTTCCGACCACCAACTCGAGCATGTCTTTTGTTAGGCAGTGCCGGTAACGGATACATTGACAGTGTAGTTGTGCAACAAGATGATTGCCAACCTCCGTTACCCCATTTGTAACACTGTCTGAGAACGCCTGTACATGAACAAACCGGTGGTGGCATTGTTGTCTCGTCATAAACAACCTGGTTAAGCCCAACCATTTCTTGGTTTTTCCAATCTGATTTCGAACCTATCAAGACATGCTTACTTGTTTCTTCTTCACCGTAGTCAAGGGTTGTCTTCACAAACATTATCTTGGTTAAGTCGTCCTCGTTCTCTTTCTTAACCTTCCTCGGATTCTTTGGCCCTCTCTTATTAGCAGCGGGTTTTGTTGTCGCCTTTGGTTCTTTCACTTTTCTACCGCGTTTTGGTTTGACAGCAGATTCCAAGGCCGATCCGGAAGGTGGCAGCGTTAGGAGACCATCATTTGGCTCCATTTCTCTGGTCTCATAAGCGTTTTCACTCAATTGAGGCATGTGGTGTTGATGTTGATGCATATGCGGTTGATGCATATGCTTTACACCACGTGACATTTGACATCCTGGTGGACATGCTGCCATTGTAGTAGCCATGGAGTTCTCGCGGTATTGTAGAGCTGTAAGAGCACCATCTCTCTCCATTATTGCATTGTTGCGTTCAGCGATGGCCGTGTCTCGCTGGAGGAATGCCATGTCCCTTTCAGCTACAGCTGCTTTTTTCTCTGATATGGCTAGATTTCTTTCTTGAATCGCAGCATCCCGCTCTGCTATTATTGACATCACTTGTTTCATCGATGGCTGATGCTGATGCTGCTGTTGCTGCATCATCCACTGTTTCATATCGTGAACAATGATACATTCTCATTATAAAAAAAAGAATACTATCCCAAAGCTGAAGTATTAAGCAGCTCGATAAACGGTGTTAAGCTGATATAAGATGTATGCAGCAGAGAGAGTGTATAAAACAAATGATGTAGTTTATGTCAAGATACCTGGCCCTGTGGTGCTTTATGCCGACCATTGTCACGGTGCCCACCATCATCCATTTCAGATATTTAAACTTGTTATATGTTTGCAATATAGCTTCAACAAGAATTGAGCAAGCTAATGGAAAATCAAAATAAAAGATGGATCCATCTTTTTTCAATCCTGCACATAGCCAATCATTAAACAGTGTCAAAAGAGCATTTTTCACTGCGCCACAAAACGATTTGCTAGTATTATTGACAAGGAAACTGACTATGAAGCAAGAAAGTTTCATAATTAAACTCCAAAACACGTTTCAGCAGAATGTATGTGGTCAAATATAGCAACATTGTGACAGATATCAAAATTGTAAAAGCAAACATGGAAGTAAAGACAGAGAAATTATGTAATTTTCTGGGAAGCCTATTGGGTTGAGAAGGAGCTGATCCATGAACATCATCTTTCAGTTCATTCCAAACAACACATCGATCCTAAACTCCCCCAATCAGTTGCAGATCATCCGACAGAAAACAACATCATCACGAAGATTTTGTCTATTGCAGCTATCACAGAAAACTGACCTTATAATCCTTAAAAGACGGGTTTTTGTAATGAATAAGTCCGAATCGGAGCTATTACCCTCTTATTGTTACCGAATAGTCATGGAAATGCAACAAAAAGTAAACATAGTGATAGACATGAAATTGTAAAAGCAAACATGGAAGTAAGGACAGAAATTATGTATATTTTTTCTGGGAAGCCTACTGGGTTTAGGCAAGTACTAATCCATGAACATCATCTGTCAGTTCATTCCAAACAACACACACAAATACACATGATCCTAAACTGCCCCCCAAAGCAGTTGCAGCTCATCCGACAGGAAACAACATAAGAAGCTTTTTGTCTATTGCAGCTATCACACAAAAACCCTGATCTTATAATCCTGAAAAGACAGCTTTTTGTAATGAATGTCTTACACAATCTTCAGGATTTTAAAGCTGCATTCAGTACAGTAGTGAAGTGACTTCCATTATCTTCCTAATCAAACCCCTGACAGAACAACAAACATGTAATAAATAAAACAGATGTGAAAGCTATTATCTTCTTAATGTTACCGAATTAGTCATGGAAATGCAACAAAAATCCTCCAAAAACACAAACATATACTCTTAAAGTAGCTCTTGCGAACTTTTGGAAGTCAGAAAAGCTCATAAGAATCTACGCACAGAGAAATGATCCAATAATAAGCTAATCAAATCAACGGATCATTAATTCTATAAATCCAAAAAGGGAAAATAGAAGGACTCACAACAGCAGCTAGGGTTCCGGAGGATTGAAAGGAGGCATTTGAAGTGAAGATTACAGAGTATAAAACACAGATTCGGATTTCAGATAGATAGTCGACGGAGGTTTTGGGGAGGAGAGTTGGGTGCGTTTAGGTATAGTGTTGGATAGAAAACACACTCAGATGATATTTTGACACGTCCCCACCCCCTTCCTCTATTTTTTTTTTTTCATTTTAACTTTTACTTTTACTTCTACTTCCACAACCCCACTTTCATATTCTCAATGTTCTGATATTTGATTTCGTGCCGTGGGTTGGATGATGTATCAATCAAGTATACCGTTCTTATATTTGAAATTATCTGCTTAAACTGGATACAGAAGTATTATAAGCGGTTCTTTAATCTTATATTCATGGTTTAATATCTTTGCTTTAAATTCAAAAGAGAAACACTGCTCTTTGAACCTGAGCAGGAAAAATGAGAGAAAAAGAACAGCAGCTGAAAGAAAGGGAACGTAAATTATACTTTCATCTGCTCTCATCATGCTTTTCCACTGAATTACTTATTCATTCATCTTGAAAATTACAAAGAAAACAGTAAATGTTCTGCCTTAGATCTATTATGCTTTGTCTTTGGTGGTCTTTGCCAATAGTCTTGTATCAGATTCGTTGCAAGTCCACAATTGCACGCCTCTCCATCTGGGAAGAACCAACAACAAATTTCAAGATTAACAACATCATAGAAGTTAACAGCAAGTTCAGCAACAATAAAATCACTACTCTAGATGAGATTGGAATTCAACAACGCGTAAACAGCATGACAAGATAGTGGCATTTCTATTATTATTTTTAAACATCATTGCAATAGTAGATTAATTTAAACATCATTGCAGTAATATCCTATCCCACGATATATTAATTTAAATTACTATCCTATCGTCAATAAACAACATAATTGTTCCAAGGCCCAGTAATACAAACCACAAAATATCAGACACAACGCACTGCATAGCTATATGAAGTAAAAACTATGGATACAAAAAAAAAACCCAAATAATCTCAAAGTAATCACTATACCCAAATCACATAAATATATGCGTCCAGAGAATATATTAGTTAAAACAATGTTAGATATGATATAAAAAACAAAATGTTAAGAATTCAAGTTGCTTTGCTTAAGTTCTTAACTAGATTTTAGGATCGATTTCTTTGTATGATTCTTTTTGGTTAGGATTGAATGCGATTAAAAGTAAAGACACAATCAGATTATTGACCCAGTAACTTGCGTTAATTAGGAGTGTAACCAAAATCACCATACATTCAATATTTTGATTATAAACGATGTGTTTACAATAAGATTGTGAATTGACCGAGCTAACGAATCCTCTTATCCTTTGCAAGTATTACCGGAGCATACAAACAGAGCTAACTCGCCTTGAGTACAAAAGTGGAGGAGATGAAGATGATCTTTTCACCACTCGCAGTCGACCTTATCGGAGAAGATCGAAGAACCAGAACCAAGCAACTGAACTAGCAACTCTGACCAAGAACCTGAAACCTCGAAACCTAATGAACCGAATATCAAGCAAATGGGTCTTAAATCGGTCAAGCCCAATCCCGCATATATCAGCCCAGCTGAATCCAACTTTAGTCGAGCCCAATTGATGAAACGACAATCCAACACAAAATAATCCGAAAAAAACAAAACCAATTTATAACACCAAAAAATGAATTCACTTTCCGCGCAAATCCTAGTGGTAATGAATAAAAATAAATACAGTATGAATGATAACTGCATATTTACGGAACGGTTTATAATGATTTACATACATAAACATATATTTATGAGTAAATATATTTTTTGTTTTCTTAAAAAATATAAACAGTTTTTTTAAATGTCAGTTATAAAAATATGCAATTGATAATTTAAAAATGTTTTAAAAATGCACTTAACATCGTCACATTTATAGACTTTAATGGAATATAAACTAGACAAATAATACTAGCTACAATCATTTTTTCTTTCCATTTGTGAAGAGGACCAAATCTCAATAACACAACGTTTTTTCAATATAAAAATATGCTATTAAATATGGAAATTCTGAAATACAAGACTATAATTATGGTAAACTAAAATATCTCGGTCCATACGTCAATGGTCTAGTCATATTTGGCTTAAAATGTCTTCAATTGTTTTTTATAAGTTCACTTTTATTAAAAACAAAAATCATGGATGTGTGGAAATATAAGTTTGGACCTAATTTGATCTATATAATTTACTTTATACTTTAGTAATATGTGATCTAGTTATTCTGACATAAGTCAAAAAGCATTACAAACTAAAAATAAGTATTGTAAAAGCTAATTGTATATGATTTAGGTGCATTTCTAACAAAATTGATCGAATCAGTCTAAATGAAAAATGACTGAAATATTTTGCAAATGATAATAGTTTTCTGATTTTTTTATTTTTGTGAAATATTTGTGCAAATCCAACTGTTATGCTTTTATTGCTTAAAATTTTGATAAACGTGATAGTCCATATATAATGAGCCTATTTTCTAGATGAGACCCATATAAAAAATACCCTAATAATTCTTACATATAACACGGTTTAGCAGTGAGTCCTCTGCGAGTTGGTCTCTATAGGGTTTTCACATATTTTGGAAATGCGACGAAAACAGTGTATCCATTTCCGAAAACTTTTTTTTTTGAAACTCGGTTATCTTAAAAGTATAATTGTAAATAGTTTAAAATGTAAAAGTTTAATTTATATTTTGTAATTTGTTTTAAAAAAGATGTAACTATTAGAAAGAATATGAAACACTTTACCTAAATCATAATCATTTTCTAAAAAGGTTAATCAGAAAATCGCAAAGAAAAAAATGACTTTACCACTTACGAGGTATTTTTCTCCTACTAAGGTCAATTGATTCAGAACTAAATCAAAATGATTCATTTTATAGATTTTCCATTTTATTTATAGTTTTTTCCATTTGATTATCAGTTCGAAATTAACTTATTTTTCGTTAGTGATGATAATGCTCAATTGCTTACTGGTCATATAATTGAAACTTTGTTAGTGAAATAATATTTCTCTAATACAATATATCAATTGTTCTTAGTGATTTAATGCTTCTTAAACAATACATATATTTTTATTATTCTTATAATTATATATATATATATATATATATAAAGTTTCCAAAACGTTTCACATCCTAATTTTTTAAAAAAAAATTGTTTTCGTGTTTCGTTTCCACGTACCAGTTTCCCTTTTCATGCAACGTAGGTTACATAGCACAATATAAAATCAAAACAAATTGGAATCATTGACAAAAGGTAAAGACCATTATCAATAAGATAACAGATAGTAAACAAACTAACTAAGCCTAAATCTGGAAAAATCGAAAAACCGATGCCTAAAGTTTTAGTGAAAGCTAAAGATGATAAAATAAAACTTCAAAAACAAATACATTTCAAACGAAACATCGATATCACCTTTCTAGAAAAGAGAAAACGAAAAAGAGCAGAAGATGTGACATACTATCCTTCTTAAACGAAACCATAATAATCCACTGAAACCAGATGACTCAAGACAAGACAAATCACGGAAAAAAACCCAACTACAACGGCTAACGATAAATAAACGATTGTAAATCTAACTCGAATGCACCTAATTTCTATCCTAACAAGTCTAAATGGTGGATTGAACTGAATCTAACTCCAACTTTAACCAATATGGTAACATAACTGAAAATTTCTGCAAATGATAATAGTTTTCTGATTTTTTATATTTTTTTCTTTTGAAATCCAAGTGATAAGCTATGGCTTTAAAATTTATAATGGGCCTGTTTCTAGCCCATTAAAATTTAAACAGGCCCATTATAATGTTTCTGATTTTTGATATTTTTTAAACGTTATATCCCATTTATAATGGGCCTGTTTCTGGCCGAAGCTCAAATGAAAAAAGAAAGCCCTAATAATTTGTTATATAAGACGGTTTAGCTCTGCCAGTTGCTCTTTAGGGTTTCATATATTCGGCGGTGGTGCTAACTCTCCTTCGGTTTCGAAATGGTGAGGATCTCTCTTATGCTTTGCTGTTCTTCTTTCAATCGTTAAGATGTTCTAGAACTCACTGTCTTCAGTCTAGTTCGAGCTCACGATTTGAATTTTAAGTTATCAGATTGTTGATGGCTTAGTATTTTGCTAGAGATCTAAGTTGAGATTTGTTTCTTCTGACTCAAATCATCTTTTGGCTCTGATTTTGAACAGGCGAAGAGAACGAAGAAGGTCGGAATCGTCGGCAAGTACGGTAAGCCTTCACTGCCTTCAGTTTCATCTCGATTAGCTTGTCGTGATGAAATTGTTTAGTATGATTTAGGCTGTATAAAATTATGACATGATGTGATTCAATGGATTGAACAATGTAAAAATTTGAAAAATGTTCTGTAAATTTGCTTATTGTATGATTTGTATGATATGCAGGTACTCGTTATGGTGCGAGTATCAGGAAGCAGATCAAGAAGATGGAGGTCAGCCAACACAGCAAGTACTTCTGTGAGTTCTGCGGCAAGGTAAAAATGATCATCCGGTTTGGTTATGTTTAATCTGAATCCGGTTTGGTTAAATGAGATTGAAATAGTTGTAATGTGGTTTGGTTTGATGTATGTTTGCAGTATGGTGTGAAGCGAAAGGCTGTTGGTATCTGGGGATGCAAGGATTGTGGCAAGGTCAAGGCTGGTGGTGCTTACACAATGAAGTAAGTATTGCTGATTCATTCTGCTTCCTGTTTCTAAATCAATTGTATTGGGTTACTAAGAACAGTTTGTTTGTTTGTAAATTTGTAAAATTGCAGCACCGCGAGTGCTGTCACCGTTAGAAGCACAATCAGGAGGTTGAGGGAGCAGATCGAGGGTTAAATCTCCCTGGTTTATTCTTATTTGCCTCTGTTTTGAGTTTTTGACAGTTGTGTTTTGGAATACATTGTTTATGTTTTTGGTTCAAGACATTTAGACATGAATCAATCTTCTATTCAGAGTTTGGATTATTTTTCTGTTACTCATTACTCTGCATTTCGATTTAGTAGATATAATAAACTTGGTTTAAACTTGTGAACTAATAGCAAAACTTCACCGAATTGTTAATTAACTCGAGAGATTACCACATTGATTCAGCCGATCTTGGATTGTTCTTCTAATACTAATTACTTTTCAATCCTACTTAATATATAATTTATAATAAGCTTTAATATTGTGAGTTAAATCAAATACTTTTCAGTCGAGCTTGGATTGTTCTTCTAGAACTAGTAAGCTACCCATTGGCTTCAACGTTTAACCGTGAATTTAACAATTTATGAAGTTTCCATAAAATTAGAAAAATAAAAAATAAGCTGGGAAAAACATTCAAAGACCCAGCCTAGTTGAGGGAAAAAATATATCCGAGTCCAGATTGTCTGCCTTCTTCCACCAACGAGCCAGGTTGTTGCAGTACGTTTTCTTGGGACTTCATGAGTCTTTCAAGAATCCAATGTCCAACTTCATTTAAGCTCAATTCAGACCGCCGCTATCGTTTCAGTTGCTAATCCGGACAAACCACTAGATGTTTCACCATCGAGATTGTATATCATGGTTTGTGTACCTTAAAGCCAAAGATTTTTGGGACATACTTCTGAGTCGGTTTTTGCGGCTTCAAGTTCCCATAAGTCATCAAGAACAAGTGAGGGAATGTGGTTCCAAAGTAAGCTCCATCAATATCTGCACAAATCATTTAAGGACAAACACTAAGATATGATAACACTGTGCTGCAGCATTCAACATAGATTGTCTCAATTAACACAGAGGAAAAGGATACTGCCTTGGAATTTAGATCGCGGGTATGATATATCTTCGCATTTTGGGCAGTATGTTTTCACAGTACTCGATCTCGGGATGTCAGATTGTCCAACTGGTAGACAAGATTGTCCGCAACAGAACACTCTCGGGCATCTCCCAAAATCACAGTTCTTATACTTCTCAGTCTACATATACATTACATAACAAGTATAGTCGTCAAGAAAATGATCGAAAATCGAAAGCAAGAACACAAACATAAACACTAAGAAACTCTAATCATTGTAGAGAATTTTCTCTTGTAAGTCATAACCTGTCGGATTTCGGAATTCCACAAGAAAACCGAAATGTCTGGCCTACTTTGACTTAATTTAAAAGCATAGGTGACAAAAAAAAACTCTAACCATTGCAGCCATTCCTTTAGTAGTCAAAATGTAACGAACATGAATAAGACCATAAAGCATTTCAGCAGCTGATTCCACAAGTTCATTCTGTTCTTCAGTAAACATCTCACCTAAAAGACACAAAGATTTTCAGACCAAAAGCTTCGAACTTGTTCCTTTAAGACAAAAGGGGATTCACTTACTGTTTGAAGATTCGACATCTAAAATGAGATCAAGAGCATAATCATAGTAAGGAACTTGACCACTTAATCCACAAAGATTGAAATCATCTTGTATATAATCTTCATCAACTTCACAGAAGAAATCATTCCCTCTTAAATTACAAAACCACGAGATCCATGATGTATCATCATCACCTTCTGATCCACTCATATCTGAACCTTCACTATCCGTTTCAGATTCTACTGCAAAAAGGATTCAGATAAAGCAATTAAGATGTGAAAGGAGGGGAAGAAACAGAGTTAGAACAAACCATCGGGAAGCTGAGGTTTAGCAGTTGTGAATGACAAGGGATCTTTGTCTAGTTTCTTGTTGAGTGCGTCGTTGATTCGTTTCCGATTGATTGCTCCGCCGAGGATATCTGATCTCGACGACCCACCAACTCCTCCACTTCGTTCCTTGTGCATAATTTGATTAAAAGACAAGAGAATTTCGAGGTTAGATTCTCAAAAGTCTCAGGACTTTCTGAAGATTGAGAGGAAGACGGAGAAAACTAGGGGCTTTCCTTTTTTATTAATTTAAATCTAAATAATTTTCGTCGCAGAGTGGAGGACAGGACATAGGAGATGTAAAAGATGGTTTTCTGATAATCGGTTCGATTTTGGGTAGAAACCTGATCGATTTTTATAATTTTCGGTTTAGTTTGGTTCATATTGGTTTCAGTTCAATTCAATTTCATAATTTTTAGAAATTATAAAATATTTAAAATTTCTGTTTTAAATGATTCCGAATATTTTAGAATAGAAATAATAATTGGAACTTTAATGTCTCCTCTCTCTCGAAAGGCGACAAAAAAAGCGATTTTACGAAAAATTGTGTTTTTTCGTTCGTGTCCCTCCGTTTTGCCGGAGAGGTGTGTCCTACGTCAGTCAACGACGGTTATGTCGGGAAAGGATAACGGTTTTGCGGTTATTGGTCAACCATATGTTCTCTGCGATTCCCTATTTAAGTCCCGTGTCCTGTTTCTTCAACTTTGTGTTGAACAAAATTTCAAAAAATTTCCCCTCTTCCTGTTAATCATGTCGGACAAATTGAGAAGAAAGCTCCAAGAAGTAACGCTTGGGGTTGAAGATGAAGCGATAACGTTGCCGTCCGACCTTTGCGCTGAGGCGATAGAAGAGACGAGATTTGCAATTATGGTGAAACCACTTAATAAGAGGAAGCAGAACCTTCGTGCACTCATGGCAGCGATGCCACGCCTCTGGGGCGTTGGTGACGAGGTCGGCGGACGTATCGTCGAAAGTTCAAAGGTCCAGTTCATTTTCAAAACAGAGGACTCAATAAACTCTGTTCTCCGGCGTGGTCCTTGGTCCTTTAGCGATTGGATGTGCGTCACACAAAAATGGAAGCCTGGTCAAACTGATGATGATCTAAAGCATATTGCTTTCTGGATTCAAGTACGTGGGATCCCCCTCCAGTTCTTAACGTCTCGAGTTATCACTCATATCGGTTCAACCCTTGGCCACTTTTTGGAAACAGACTTCACATCCGATGGAGGCCATCTAGTGGATTATGTTCGGATCCGTTTGCTCTGGAATATCGAATCACCGTTAAAGTTCCAACGAGTTTTCCAATTCGGCAACCAATCAGTCATTCTCAAATTCATCTATGAACGGCTTCGTGGGTTCTGTACCATCTGTGGTATGATGAACCACGATGTTTCTTTTTGTCCCCTAAATGGACAGAATGAACCGCGTGACCCCCCAGATGAAGATGATGGTGACGATGATGATCTCAATGACATACCGCCGGATGATAAGACTTTCAATAATGGTGAGGATACTGATCAGATGCGTGATACATCGGGTTCATTACCGGAAGAACCTAAACAGTCCACTGAATCAGCATTGAAGAAGAGAAAATGGGACTCTCCAGAACCATTGTCTGAATCGTCTATTGTTTACAAGGACTCACGTCACTCATCTGTCTTAGATGACTCGGAGGATCAATGGTTTTCCCGCAGAAGAAGGATACAAGTGGAATCTTGCGATGCAAGAAACTGGCTATGGAAAACAAGGGTTAAGGATACAACCGAAAATGCTTCAAGTTCGAACTCCGGGAATGGGCAAGCACATCAACACATGAACCGAGATGGTACGGTGGGCCAGAAACCACCGGGATCAGAATGAATACAGCATTTTGGAACTGCCGAGGGTTGAAAGGGTCCCTGGTAGTTCGACGCCTAAAAGGGATTAAGGCAACTTATTCCCCGGACGTACTCTTTCTGATTGAGACCAAGAATCCTGATGATGTTGTTCGAGATGTGGCTGCCCAATTGGAGTATGATTATGTTAAGTGTGTTTCCCCGCTAGGCATAGGCGGTGGTTTAGCTTTAATGTGGAAAAAAGATATTGATGTCGAGTTTATTTCCTGTGATGAACGAATGATGGATGTTAAGATTATTAATAAAGATTATTCCTTCTATTATTCATGCGTTTATGGTCATCCAATTCGTGAGTTAAGGCATATATTATGGGAAAGACTAGAGAGACTAGCAATCAATAGAGTGGGACCTTGGCTCATGTGTGGAGATTTTAATGAGATATTGAATGCAAATGAGAAAATAGGAGGGAGAGTTCGAGAAAATTGGAGTCTTGTTGACTTTAGGAATATGGTCACGCATTGTCATGTTCAAGACTTAGACTTCGTTGGATCCAACAGAACTTGGTGTGGTAAAAGAAGAGCTTATCAAGTTGAAAGTTGGCTGGATCGTGCAATGGGTAATGATGAATGGAGATCATTATTCCCTGCTTCTAAAGTAGTCTATTTAGAGATGATCGAGTCCGATCATCGGCCGGCTGTCATTCAAATAAGAAAGCATACGGAATTTGGGAAAAAACATTTTCGGTTTGACCAGCGTTTATGTTCTATTGAGGAAACAAAACAAGTAGTTGAACAAGGATGGTTAACGGATCTTCAAGACCGGTCAGTACCATTAACATCTCGGATTCGTAATTGTCGTCATCGGTTATCGGAATGGAAAAAATAAGCTATTACAAACTCGGCCAAGCAAATTAAATTGCTTACGAACGAGATTGACTTGGCTCATTCTAATCCTAGTACGACATCTGCGGACCTAAGAAGGATGCGCCGTGAATTATTGCTTGCCTACCAAGCAGAAGAAAGCTACTGGCATACAAAAAGTAGGGTCACATGGTTATCAAAAGGTGATCGGCATACATCCTTTTTCTTCGCTACGACTAAGAATAGGAGGGCATGTAATAAGATTACATCGATCAAAGATGGAAGTGGTGTAGAAGTCTATGGTAATAATGCGATTGCTTTAGAAGCTGAGCGGTATTTCTCTAGCCTATTTACCACTACGGATCCGTCAAATCTGGATTCCATGCTGTGGACTTTACCACAAACTGTAACTATGGAAATGAATGAAGCCCTCACTAAGGAAATTACACCGGATGAAGTTAAACAGGCTATCTTCTCTATTGGAGCATCACGAGCTCCAGGACCGGATGGATTTGCATCCAAATTCTATCAACATTACTGGGATATCGTCGGCGATACGGTTGTTGAGGAAGTACGATCTTTCTTTGCTACATCGAGTATGCCGTCAGGATTTAATCACACAAACCTCTGTCTTATTCCAAAGGTTCAACCAGTACAGACGATGAAAGATTTACGGCCCATTGCTTTATGTAATGTCCTATATAAAGTTATCTCGAAGATCCTTGCTGGCCGTCTCAAATCAATTCTTCCAGGGATTATCTCGGAGAATCAAGCTGCTTTTACTCAAGGACGACAAATTACCGACAACGTACTTCTAGCTCATGAGGTATTTCACTCTCTTAAAACAAGGAAACGTTGTTCAAAAGCATATATGGCTGTTAAAACGGATATTAGTAAAGCATATGACCGTATTGAATGGAAATTCCTAGAAGAAGTGATGCGTAGAAAAGGATTCTCGGAACTGTGGATTAGTTGGGTCATGACTTGTGTCTGTTCTGTGAGTTTCTCGGTTTTAATTAATGGAAGCCCCTATCGCCATTTTCATGCGTCTCGTGGAATAAGACAAGGAGATCCATTATCCCCGTATTTGTTTATCCTATGCTCCGATGTTCTTAGTTCTTTGATAGCTCAAGCTGAAAAGGAAAAACTGATTCAGCCGATCCGTTTGAGTATTGGTGGTCCGGCGATATCGCATCTTTTATTTGCGGATGACTCTCTTTTTTTCCTTAAAGCAGACCAGAAAAATAGTCATAACCTACATCAAGTTTTCAAAATATACGAAAAGGCTTCTGGTCAAGTGATTAATTTTGATAAATCTTCAATCACCTTTGGCTCGCGAGTTTTTGAACACACACGGACCACAATTCAATCCATGCTTCAGATTCCGAATACTGGAGGTGGTGGGAAGTATTTAGGCCTCCCGGAACAATTTGGTCGTCGGAAAAAGGAGATGTTCAACTACATCAAAGACAATGTACAACGGAAAACAGCCGGATGGCAAAACAAGTATCTTTCACAGGCCGGCAAGGAAGTTTTGATCAAAGCCGTGGGGCTGGCAATGCCTGTATATTCGATGAATTGCTTCAAGTTACCACAAGAGTTATGCTCTGAACTTGATAGCCTTTTGTCGCAATTTTGGTGGGGCACTCGAAATGGTAAACGAAAAATGGCCTGGACTTCTTGGAAGAAATTAAGCTACTCAAAGGCTGATGGTGGTCTCGGGTTTAGGGATCTTCATATTTTTAACCAAGCTCTACTTGCCAACCAGGTCTGGAAACTTTATAAGCGACCCCACTGCTTATTATACAGAGTCCTAAAACACAGATATTTCCGTGACACTACTATTTTTGAAGCAAGGAAAGGCACGCAAAGTTCTTATGGATGGCAGTCACTATGTTTTGGACGTGATTTACTAAAATCTGGTCTCCAAGTATGTATTGGTGATGGAACCACAACGCGCCTATCAGACCCGTGGTTAGCCACTGTACCGCCAAGAGCACCTCACCTACTACCATACACTAATCCTGCACTACCAGTCTCGGTTTTAATTGACCATACCACCAATGAATGGTCAAGAGCGGAGCTATGTGAACTCGTTGAACAGTCCGACCACCATCTGATCCAAAAGATCTACAAACCAGTTCTACCTACTCAAGACACATACGTCTGGCCTTACTCATCCGATGGGATTTATTCGGTTAAGTCAGGCTATCACTTTGCTAATACGAAGGATATCATGGTTCCGACTGAGAAGCCGCCTCTCCATGAATATCCGGAACTAACGAAAGCTATTTGGAACGTAGAAATTCCACCGAAGCTACAACATTTTCTTTGGAGAGTTGCATCAAAAGGCATTCCAGTATTGGCGAACCTCAAAACTCGTCACATAGTTACTACCGCAACATGCCCACGATGTTCTGCTGAAGACGAAACGAGTAACCATCTCCTGTTTCATTGTTCTTTTTCTCAACAACTATGGCGATTATCTGGTCTTCCGTTGTCAGTGTATGCTGACCCAACACTTTCTCTTCATGAGAAACTTTTACACATTCTAAAATGCATCCAAGATAACAACATTCCGATACTGTTAAGGCTTCTACCTGTTTGGATGTTATGGAGAATCTGGAAAAATCGAAATGATTTGGTTTATAACAACAGAGTCTCTTCGTGTCAAGATACCTTGGCAAAAACATATGATGATGTTCGGGAATGGCTTCAGAGTCATCAAGCAACACAACCGCAATTCCTTGGCTGCAATTCCCGGAATGATCCAAACTGGGCGACTCCGCCTACGGGATGGTTGAAATGTAATGTTGATGGTGCTCACCACCAAGGTCTTTCCAACTCCGGTATGGGATGGATTATACGCAACAGTAATGGAGTTTTTCTTGAGGCTGGTTTTGGCCAATTTCAAGGACGTCCTACAGCTGCGGAAACGGAATGCTCAGCACTTATTTGGGCTCTACAAGTTTGCTGGTCTAAAGGTTATGATAATATTATCTTTGAAGGTGATTGTGCGAATGTAATCAACTTGGTCAATGGCTTGGGATCAAACCTGAAACTACAACACTACATAACAACAATACAAGCATGGAGGAGCATGTTCCAGAACGTCTGCTTCACTTTCCAAAAGCGTTCTGCAAATAAAGCAGCTGATCTATTGGCGAAGAAATCACTTGTATCTCCGATACAGTATCAATTGTTTAATGTTTGTCCACAATTCTTACAATATGTTGTAACTTACGATTCAAGTAATTAATATATTTGGCAGGCAAAAAAAAAAAAAAAAAAAAAGAATAGAAATAATATTTTTATCTGAAATCAAGAAAAAAACATCTTAAATCATCATTATAAAAACCGATTTTTTTTGTTAATTCCATAAGTCATTAACCATAAAAGCGAAAGTCCATGATTCAATATCAATTGCATAACAAAAAAAATATAATTCAGAGGATATAACAACTTTTTATATGATATTTTATGTTGATATTAAAACTATAAATAACGCTTTTATTAGTTTTTATATTAGTTTGGTTCTTCGGTTTTTGAATCGATTATGATTTCTATCTGATATATATGGTTCTTTATTTTAAGATTCAATGGGTAATATAGGTGGACCAAATAAAAAAATTTGGTTTCGGTTATCAGTTCTTCGATTTCGGTTCTGTTCCGATTTTTATGCCGATACCTAGTCTCTTTTTCTCATTGTTTTTTTTTTTCTTTTTCTTCTCACTTTTTGGTTTTCTTTTTCCCTGTGTAATTTTAATGGGCTTTTTTTATTGTGCCTTGGGCTACTACCACACGTATAAAACAAAGTCATCCGTATTGGTGGAATTATTGGGCCTTGCGCTACTAGATTAAGCTAATAACCCAGCAAAAAATTAAGAATCGGACATGAAGAGCACGTACTAAACTTTATACAAAAAATGTAGAGTTTAAATAATGTTACAGAATCAGAAGATACTTAAGCTGACATCGGGTGTCTTCGCACCATCGGAAAGTTGACATCGTGTACCATATTAGGTATCTTGTGGTATACACAAGCTTTCTCGACCACCCAAACATAATTTTGGGATCTTTTTTTTTAACGCTGTTTTTATTATAACTGATTTGATACAAATTACATCATTGAAGAAGCTCGATGTATGAAATATCATCGAAAGCTATTGATCTTCCCACCCGCATATGGGTGAAAACAACAAACCATGATACAATAGCGATACCATACATAAAGGATTTTTGAAACGAAGTAAAATTATGATGTTCCCGAACCTACACTAGCAGGCAGCCTTCCCATATTTTAACTTCCAATACCTTTATCAACGCGAATACTCACATGTGAGATAAAACTTCTTCAAACGTCTTTATCAACTTCCTTCGGATTAGCTTCTGTAGAACTACCGTCGAAAACTTTGAATAACGATTACAAACCAGAAATAAAAAGGATTGACAGCACTCCCATTAAAACGCACAAACTGAGAAAATTCTACGAACACACTGAAACAACAACTCAAGTCGAAACATTGGACATCTAAAACCATGAAACCGAAGATCAAAAGGATTCGGATTTTCCAGTGGCTTAATCCAAATTAAGGGTCGACCATAAGCTTAGAACAAAGAGAAATATATATCTCTTCAAGAGATGATCAAAGACAAGATAGCCCGTAGCAAAAGCCGGAGAAAATCTTGTTCATACCAAACCCAAATCTAAAAACACAAGTAATTAAAAACCCCAAGAATACCAAAATCAAAACTTTAAAACTGATATCAACCAACCAATAACTGTGACTGGGCAAGCAAACTCAGCTCGGAAAGGAATATGTGGGAAACGAGCCGGTGCTGTCGAGCTTCACCGGAAGACCTTCAAAGGCCACCGGAATCGCAGTAACACCCACCACCATAACGACACAGGACCGTCGCCATAGATCCACTGTATTACGGACCCGAAAACTACTGTCACCAGCCCATAGCCAACGACGAGACGCAGAACGAGGCTCCAAAGCACTTCGCACTGCCGATGAAGTCAGAGCCGCGCACGACCGAGCCATGACAGATTCTTTTTCAAGCCACCGTTAGCTTGAGGGACGAGCCAGACACGGGGATTGGTGGGAGAGGAACTAGAAAGCAGAGCAAATGAAAGAGGATGAGGTGAGCCGTCGATACGCGCCGGCGGTGACGCCAATGGCCGACGACGACTCACCTCCGGCGGCGGCGGATCTGAGTCCCTCTGCTAGGGCGAACTAGATATTACGTGTCTAAAAAACTGCTAGACTCGGAGAGGATAATTTTGGGATCTAGGATTAGTTTTTGCAAAACGGAGTCTTTGTCGGACAAAGTAGTCATGCCTCATACACCGACTTTTGACAATTCCCGAGTTTTACATTTTCGTAAAGTTTGAATTTAATTACTCCCTCTGTTTCACAAAGATGCATGTTTTAACATTTTCACACACTTTAAGAAATAATTTGCAATGTCAATTTTAACCTCTCAACAATATTATTATTATTTTAAATTTTATCTTGAAAAGTGTATTTTCATTTATTTAACATGGGTAAAATAGGTAAACAACTCAAAAGTTTACATTGGAAATACAAAACTTGCATCTTTGTGCAAAATTTTTTTTTCTTAAAACTTACGTTTTCGTGAAATGGAGGGAGTATAAATTTACTAAATTAAAAGTCCTTTTTGCATTAAACGTAAAAGATCTAATAATTGACATGTTAATAATTGAATGTCTAATCACACGAACAAAAAGGAAAAGGCAATTTACACGCGGGTCGGCCGTTGCTCAACCATACCGGCCATAGTATTGGCCCACGCCTCATGAAATTGTCGGCCCACGAGACCTATACTAGATCGCACTAATGTGATTAAGGGTTGATCGGAAGAGGTGTGCCTTTTATTTTTTTGCCGTATAAATTATGCTGTAATTTTTTTTGTTTTGGCTTTAAATTTAATTGATATTGGTTTTTGGTCAATTTTTTTGCTCTGCATATTTAGTTTTGTACAGCTAAAATAAAAAAATAAAAAATAATAAAGAACTTTAGACAGAAAAATATTTACAAAGCATGATTGGATTAAATTATGTGCTTTGGAGAGAAATTAAACTTTAAAGAGATTCTAAAGCCATTACCAATCACCTCTTAAGCTTTGTAAGACAACATTATTATATCTATACTATTATTTGGGAAGTGATTTTGAGAGAATGAAGCTCTCTCATTAATTCTCAAATTTAATTATTTCTAACACAATATCTAAAATATCTTCAAATTTAACTTAACTCTCAAAATTAGTTATTATTAATTATTTCTAACACAATATCAATAATATCTTTAAACATTATTTTATTTTATCTTAGGTATATTGGATGATGCCATAACTATATATGTAGATATATATAGATATATATATATATATGACTATATTAAATATAAATATTTTTACAATCACATTTTTGTCTTTATACCACCACAAATTTTTACTATTCTTTGACTTTATCTAATATTATTATTTAAAACAATATAAATAGATACAATATTTTATAGAAAATGCGATAAACATGATTTCCTGATTTTAATGGAAAACACGGTTTTGACGGAAAACGTGATTTTGCGGAAAAATCATAATTTTGCGGGTTTTGAAAAAATTACAATTTTGCGGTCAATTTTATTTTGAGAAAACATGATTTTTAAGGAAAACATGATTTTTCTGCAAACAAGATTTTCCGAGAAACATGACTTTTCGGAAAAACATGAATTTGCGGGAAACACGATTTTGGAGAAAAACGTGTAAAAAATGAGATTTTGCGTAAAATGTGTTATTGACGGAAAATATGATTTTCCGGAAAACATTATTTTGACGGAAACATATAGAAAATATGATTTTGCGAGAAAACTCAATTTTGACGGAATATGTAATTTTGACGGAAAATACAATTTTTACGGGAAACGTGATTTCGACGAAAACCTGATTTTGCAGATATATGTCAAGATCTAATTAAAAATAATTAAAATATATATCTAGAAGTAACCTTTATGTATTTAAATTAAAATATATTTTTTAATTAGTCGCATTGCATTTAGATAATGATCCAAGATAGAAAAAATAAACAAACAAATATTTAGGCTTACTATCTAGATATAAAATTAAAAATAAAACATCTAGATGCAGCATCCAAAATAATTATTTAAAATATATTAATGCCTGCACAAGGTGCAGGCCAATCACCTAGTTACTTCTACAAGGGAATAAAAAAGAAATAAAATTTGACGTTAGAACAAAACAAAAGAATTCCGTTTCGATTCGATATTT
This sequence comes from Orychophragmus violaceus, assembly GCA_030180135.1. Classification (NCBI taxonomy): domain Eukaryota; kingdom Viridiplantae; phylum Streptophyta; class Magnoliopsida; order Brassicales; family Brassicaceae; genus Orychophragmus; species Orychophragmus violaceus. Next base: position 103,852,642 of record CM058231.1, on the reverse strand, counting down.
TGTGTTATTAAAAAAAAAAATAGTTGTATTGCCATTGCCATTGTTTGATTTTCTGATTAGATTTGATTACATATTTCTTGTATTTTTTAATCAATTAAATATAGACAATGAAGAGAACTAAGATTTTGCTAATCATATCATTTTGTAAGATTACATCCTTAAATTTTGATGAGAAAAGGCATTTTGATGAGAAAAGGCATAAGATAGCACAAAAACATACTTTGTCATAAATATAGTACCAAAGAAAATAATTCACATTTTTAACATTATTTTAATTACAAAGACTTTTTTATAGTATTATAATTTAGGGTTTATGGTTAATTATTTAGGGTTTAAGGTTTATTATTTAGGGTTTAGGGTTTATTATTTAAGGTTTAGGGTTTAGTATTTAGGGTTAAGGGTTAAGGCTAATTTAGTGACAAAACATATTTTTGTGCTATTTTTATGATTTTTCTTCCTCGTTGCTATATTTATGATAAGACATGTTTTTAATGTTTTTTTTTGCGATTTGCCCAATTTTGATTACCTAATTCAAAATTTCAATAGCAAAACAGATTTTTTTGACTAAAGATTCAGTTGTTCCGGTAATTAAATACAAGATTAAGTAAAAAAAATATTTATTCGGATAATATTTTATTAAAAACTTCTTAATTTGGTTTAAACCGTTTTATTTAATAAAGAAAATTCGTTTCGAAACAGCAATATTATCGATGTCCACATCAGTAGAAAACAGAATAAAAATATAAACATTTTAAAATAGAGATTTAGAATAAACAAAAACCAATTAGTAGAAGATTGTCGTTGACGACGTCCAACTTAAATATGCAGGAAGCAATGACCGCAATAGTCAATTCATTTTTTCCGTTACGAAGCCTCGATAGCGATTGAAGCACACCCGCACGATCTTAAACCGGCCCAGAAAAAAGCAGAAACTCTGTAGATTACGCCGTCAGATTAGCTCAATCGCCGCCTAAACCCCGGCGACACTCCGTAGATCTACAAACCATAACTGTTTTCATATTATCTCCCTCTCTCTCAATCATTTTCTGTGGTCAATCGGACGCTGATTTGCTCTTTTCCGGCGGTAATCATAAGATTACTTTCTCTTTTTTTTTTTCATAATACGGAGAAGTTCTGTTGTTCATTCGCATTGCTTCTGTGTTGATCAGATTACGAGAGTTCTATCTGATTCGATTACTTTATTGTTTTTTCTGATATTACATATTTTTGGTTTCTTCATTGGATTGTGCAGTTCGATTGAAGAGATTTGGAGGTGAGGTAAAGCGAAGAAGACAAAGAGAGAGATGGATGATAGAGGAGGCTCGTTCGTCGCCGTGAGGCGGATTTCTCAAGGTCTGGAACGAGGAAACGTTTATCATTCTTCTTCTGGTAATTTTCATCACTCGCGATTCCTGCTTTTTTTATTTTCTGATGGAACAAACACGTTTTCGTCTCTCAAACAATTACACCAATCTTTCTCTCTCTCACTTTTTACATATTTTACATATTTTTTCCTGTCGCTCACTCTCTCTCTATCTCTTCACTGGCGATTGATTACCTTTTTCTGAGATTTGGTGTCGCAGATCTATGTTTTGCCATTTGCGTTTGTTACTCTTCTGATAAATTCGTGGTGTTATTATGTGTGTGGATCTTCTTTGTAAGTGCTATTTTTAGTATCGGTAGATCTCTTTAATGGGATGTTCAACTTCAAGGTGTTTGCGAGTTTTCTGTCAATAGTTCAATCAGTGACTCTGATTCAGAGTTCTATAGTCTTTGTTTTCATGAAAGCATGTTGCTAAATTCTTTGCTACTTGTTGTTTCAATGCTTTTCCGTTTTGATTGTGTATAAACTATAAAAGAGAACCAAATGGATGTGTTTCGTTATTGTTGGAATTTTTCATCGTTCTGTATATGAGAGAAGTCTCAAGTTTCATGCTTAATATGCTTCTCACGTATTGTAGAGTCTATAAAAAGTCAACTAGCTAAATGTTTGACTAGTCACTCCCGTTGTATGAGACAATTCAAATCTCTTTATTAAAGACATCCAAAGCTTACTTTCACTACAATTATAGTTGTATATTGTTATATGCAGCTGAGGTTTATTAAAGACATCCAAAGCTTACTTTCAGTACAATTGTAATCAGGGGCGGATCCAGGGTTAAATTTAGATGGGGGCACATATTTATTTTTCAATATATCTAGTTGTAGGATTAGGGGGCCATTGCATAAATCAGTATTAGTTACTAAAGGAAAATCAAAATCAGTAGGGGGCCTGTGCCACCGTAGCCCTTCACCTACGTCCGCCACTGATTGTAATTGTATATTTGTTATATGCAGCTGAGGTTGTGGCTGGATCAGCAGCATGGTTAGGCCGTGGCCTTTCCTGTGTTTGTGTTCAGGGAAGAGATGGTGACGCCCGTCCTTCCTTTGATCTAACACCTGCTCAAGTAAACATTTCCCTCTGTTTTTTTCTGTTAACTGTGTGATAATGATAGTTTGTTTCTCATCTCATACAAGTTGACTTCTGGTTAGTGTATTCAAGTAGCTCATAAGTTCTACCTTTATTGTCGATGCTTGCAGGAAGAATCCCTACAGAGGTTGCAGAGCCGCATTGATGTAGCATATGACAGCTCAATACCTCAGCATCAGGTACGCTTTTCCTTAAAGGGTTGTGTTTATAAGGACTGTTCAACATCTAATATATGGTTGCCGGCTCTTGTTTACCATCGCTTCAGTAAGTCAAAATGTACCATTGTACCCTGCATTACATAAATATTGATTGCTACTTCATATGCGTGTAGGAAGCTCTGAAGGATCTTTGGAAACTTGCCTTTCCCGAAGAAGAGCTACACGGAATTGTATCTGAGCAGTGGAAGGAAATGGGCTGGCAGGGAAAAGATCCATCAACAGATTTTAGGTAAATCTCACTTCTCATCTCATTGTCATTATCCTTAGATCTATCCACTTTACTTGACTGACAGTGGATCATCTGGCAGGGGTGGTGGTTTCATATCTCTTGAAAACCTGTTGTACTTCGCTAGGAGTTTCCCGGTACGCCTTTATAAAGTGTTGCAAATTATTCTGATAACTTGTCTTTCCTTTCAAATTGTCAATTCCAGTGACACTGTATCTGTACATGTTTTTGGTTGTTACCATCACCATGGTTTCTCTATTAGGCAATGACATTTAAGTTCTGTTACTCAATTTTCGATGACATTTGTTTGTTTCCTGCAGAAATCTTTCCAGGACCTTCTGCGGAAGCAGGTTGGGGATCGTTCTGTGTGGGAATACCCGTTTGCCGTAGCTGGCATCAATATTACGTTCATGCTTATCCAGATGCTTGGCCTTGAAGCAGGTACATCAACATTGCTTACCCCATAGATATTCTGTTTTTAGCATGCTCTTGCATGCATTAGGCAGAAATCTTCTTGAGGCAACTAGTTAAAAAAGCACAAGCATTCCTAGTTTCGATATTCTAATTGGGCATTTCCTTTGGTGCTTATGTTAAGTACCCTGTTTTGAGATACAAACTAACAATAAACACCCTTGGATTTTACAGTGAAACCACAAAGTATTGTTGGCGAAACATTTTTGAGATTTCTTTCGGGTAATAATTACTAGACAATGCTGATTCAAATGTCATTGTCTGTCACAAGTTAGATTACTAAGTTATGTTGTTGTTTGCAGTGAATGAATCTGCGTTTGACATTCTTTATTGCATTGCCTTCAAGCTAATGGATCAGCAATGGCTCTCCATGCGTGCTTCATACATGGAATTTAACGTAAGCACTTTCTATAACCTTTTTCTAATGTCACTATAAACTTTAGATTCGAAGAAACATGGGCCGCTATTATGTCGCATAAACATAATAAGTTTCATCAAATGGTTAATGGTAATATGTGGATAAACACACAGACGGTAATGAAATCGACAAGGCGGCAATTGGAGAGAGAGATAATGGGTGAGGACATAACAGGTATTGAAGATATGCCATCATACAGCCTTCTCAGTCGATAGCAATCAGGTTACGTAAAACTACTTTATAAGTAGAAAGATCTAACACCTCAGAAAAAAACTATATATCAAAGCCTAAACCAACAACAGAGCAAAAAAGAAGACAAGGTTTTACTTTTTTATCTTAACTTCTGGGATTTTCTTTATCTTAGTTAGTGATGGCTCCATGATATTTGGGTTGTTATTTCTTTGAGACAGAAGTTCAGGTTTTGTTTCGAGACCGTATTTTAATTCCCCGTTCCGAATGTGATTTGCTTCTCTCTCGGTCCACAGTATTTCTTTTGTTTTTAGTTAGATGATCATTTCTCGTTGACAAAGCTAATATTGGTGTATTATATATGCTGCAATGGGCCTAAATTATATGCACTGACTGGCTCAATCCTTAGACCAGACCATGTCTGATATTTCTGACCATCATAAACCGTGCTTGAATCGGTCGTGTTTGCCCGCTCAAACAGCGGACTATTTTATGTCCAAATATGATTTTATTTCATTAATATACTAATAAAACCGGGCCAGGTTAAATGTTGTAGATTAGAATAGTCAAATGTAATAACAAGTTTGTGTTTCGATGACTAAATTATATAGACAACAGGTTAATTCGATATACTATTCTTTTTTTTTTTTCAGTATACGACTTGGTCTACGTCTTATGCTACAAATTTACATTAGTTTTAAGTATCATCATTTAGTCAATATACTATTCTTTTTTTTTTCTGTATACGACTTGGTCTACGTCTTATGCTACAAATTTACATTAGTTTTAAGTATCATCATTTAGTCTCTCCATTCCATTGGTCTTCGAGGAAGGGTTGTTTGATAAAAAATGAGTGAAACTAAATCTAAAACCAGTGAAAAAGGGGTATTTCAGATTTTTTGGAAGTTATTAATGTATCAGCTATTAAATTTACATGACATCATAATAAATCAAAATGGAATATGATTTTGTAATCAAGAACCATGTAGAACATGATCGTAATGACCCTGCGCTACGACCATGAGTCCATGACCAATTCCAAAAATAACAAGAAGGAAAAATGGTGAAAGAAAATAATTTATTACACATAAGAGCAGGTGATGATAATATGGTAGTAGTAGTTCCAAACATCCAGACCAAAAAAGTATTGAGCAAACAAAGCTCTGTCTTCACTCTGTAATTTAGCTCATGACACAGTACATCAATAACATGGTGAGCCCCATCATTCCATAGCTCATCATGATTCCCTTAGACGCAGCGTTTGGCGGCGATGGAGACGGTGATGGGGACGTCGTTTGAGACTTTGAGGGGGATGGCGAAGGGGGAGACGACTCTGACACCGGTGTGCCATTGGCCGGCGGAGAAGCAGATGGAGGCAGAGTTTTAGGTTTACCCGAAGATCGAGGGGCAAGCGGGGGAGGAGTGGAAGACGGTGGAGATTTTGGGGAAGAAGGTGGTGAAGGAGTAGCCGGAGATGGAGCGGCGGCAAGGACAGGAACGGCGAGTTTCATGCCAGCAAAGCAATGACCAGGAGTAGGGCAAAGGAAGTGAATAGTTCCAACTGTTGTAAGATTGATCTTAGTGTCTCCGTCGAAGAAGTTCTGCGTTGCTCCGCTACCGTCGCAGGCATCGAAGCCAGCTTTATCCACCACGGACACCGAGTGTGAAGTACCATACTGGAACTCTTTAAAAAAAAATTGCTTGTCAGGAAAAAAATGAGTTTCTTACAAGCCAAACAATCGGTATGAAGATTTTTAACCTAATCTTTGTCATGAAAAAGAGGGGTTTCTTGTGAATCAAGTAATCTGTTTTGAGTGACCTAATTAAAATTTTATATTCCTATAATCAAATTTTCATCTAAGCTTTGTTATGGAAAAACAGGGATTTCTTATGAATCAAGTAATTTATATTGAGTGACCTAATGGAAGTTGTATATACCTAGAGTGTCACCGACCCTGAAAGTCTTTCCATTGACCCAAGCCGTGTAGTTGACACCACTGTTCCAGGCATCAGCATCGCCGACCTGAAAAGTCACGGCGAAGACGGCAGGGACTACGGTTAGGAGGAGGAGGAAGAGAGCGCTCACCGCGGTTGATCCCATTGATATATGTAATGTAAAGATAGATGAAGAGAGAGAAAGGTTTAGAGAAAGAGAGAGATGAGGAAGAGTTATAAAATGGTGAGGTGAGTTATATTGAGAGCGGCCACTGATAGAGAGTTACAAACGAGAATATTTGATAAAGTCGTGCTTAGATGATCAATTGCCACCGCAATATCATCAATTTCATCAGCTGTTTATATTCCTTGTTTGATATGTTTACCATTTCTTTCTTCTTTTTAATTTTTGTCGCCGTAAACAAATAAAAATAACAGCTAAACCGTTGACCTATACCAATTATTTTGAAATATTCGGTGTTAAGAAACATGAAACAATTTGTTTCAGAAACAAGATAATCTACATATACATGAATATTGCAACTAATTGAAGGAAAACATGTTAACTCTAATATCAAAACCTAAATGTGAATGGTTGGATATAGGGGTGGGCGTTCAGGTATCCAAATGGGTTCGGTTCGAGTTATTCAGATTTTTGGGTATTCGGTTTTAGGCTCATTAGCCCCATTCGAATATGTAGCATAAACATGTTGGGTTCGGTTCAGTTCTGGCCGGGTTCAGGTCGGTTCGGGTTAATTACTGGAAATCCATAATCCGATCGGTTTTGAACGGGTTCAGATAATAACTATACTATTATATATTGTGCATAAATGTTCAACGACCAAATTTTAAACTTCAAAGTGTTTAAAATACGGTTGATGGTACTGTCGAGATTTTAACATATACTCACTTTGTTGGATAATGGACAATGAATAAACCAGGTTTGCAAAGCTCATGTACCTCGGGATGAGCTAGTTTCAGTGCAACAAAGAAAGAAAAAGAATCAGTCATGAGGATATCTTGCCTTTTGATAACAACAACGAATAAATCCTAGTCTCCACTGTTAGAGAGAAATACAATTAAAGTTTTGCTTCTTTTCCACTCGACAAGATTCAAACATAGTAATCTACAAGACTATAATCCAATAATATAATTTAAAGTAAATTTAGAAACCATTACTATTGAACAGAGCACAACAATAAAGAAAACAATAACTTTTAAAAGGGAAAATAGTAGTTCGACCCAAAAAAACGGGGAAATAACTTACGAAAATCAAAATCACTATAACAAAGAGGAAACTCATGATTTTAGAGGAAAATAGCTTACCGAAAATTAAACCTGTGAAAACTCTAAAAACCCCAATACCGAACCTAAACTAATGAATTCAACACTCAAATCAACAAACTAAATAAATTATATATGAAATGCAAACCTGTTTGAGAAGGATTTTGAGCGTGAAGGAAGAATTATCTTTATAAGAGGTATATATAGTTTTCTGGAAACTCATGATTTTAGGGTTTACAGAAGAGAATTAGGGGTGATTTGGAATCAGATCTTCTCTAGTTACTTTATCTCTCGAAAAGTTAGCAAGAATTAAGAGATTTTGTAACCAAATCGAGATATTTGGGATTTGATTTACTTGTTACCTTATTCTCCGAAGAGTTTTTTTAGATAGGTTTCGGTTTATATGGATTATCCAATTGGGTTTCGGATTTAACCCGGACCGATCCATAATCCAAAGTATTATAATATATGTTCCAACTGGTTATTGTAAAGGATCCGAATCCGTATCAAACCGGCTTTTTTGAATTAGATCCGGGTTTGGATTTCGGGTTCGGGAAATATGTCCATCCCTAGGTTGGACATATACCATTTTGTTTTGTTTTGTAAAACTGTGATATATATTAGAACATCTATAGATCAAATGTCATGTACTTCTAAATATATAAAAGAAAAAAGTGAATTAATGATCGAAATGGAAACCTTAAACATTTTTAGAAAAATTGATAAGAATAAGATAATAGCAAGGAGATGGCTACCATGTTCTCTAACCTACTTTTCAATAATCGAAGATACATATTCTGTTTGTACGGTCTTCGTTGAAAAAACTATATTTGCAAATCTTTTTTTTCGATTTTTGTAAGCAGGGGAAATGCCTACAAGATCCATGAGATCAAAAAGAAAAATTTGCAAAAATGGTCAATGACAGAACAAGAATCCCTCAAAAGAAAAAAATAAGTTAAATTAGTTTGACTTTCCTAAAATAACTATTTTTGTAATTTATCTTTTTTCTAACCATTTAGTTTTCGAATTATTGTTTTTATTATACAAACGTGTGAAACTATAACCTGCCAGAGAAATTGTTGACATATTCCACATTCATGTATCAAGTAGTTATTCCAATGATTCGAGAAATGCTGGTATTATACTCTTAACTGATATTCCTTCTCTCCTATTATGTAAAATGTTTTAGAAACTTTTGGTATTCAAATTTATTTATTTATTTTCTCAAGGAAATTTATACTTATTTAATAGATGTTATAACTACTAAAATTATGTAGTATTTTATTAGCATTTAGAAATTTATAACAAAATATTAATTACAATTTATACAAAAATAAATGTATTTATGATTTCTTAATTTTTGTGTGTTTTAATCAAAAAGATCCTGACAGAGTAGTAGTATTTAGCAAGCACCTTGCTTTAAAAGTTTTTTAAAAATTACACTCATAAACATAATATTATTGGTCATTTCAACAATTGTATTTCAGTGAAATTTATTACTCTTTCTATTTCTAAATGATTGATGTTTTAAAATTTGAATGCATCGTTTTTTGTTATTAGCAATTTTCTATAATTTTAAACCAATAACAATTTAAAAAAAATTATTAATTTTTTTGAAGTTTACAATTCATCATCACTAATTAATAGAAAAATGCATAGGAATGGTAAAATATTAATATTTATAAAATAAAAATAAAATTTAGAAAATAATTTGAGTATTAATTCTACTTCGATTCAGGAAAGTACAGGTTATTTTTCTTTAGCAACCAAAATTGTTGGTTTATTTGCCAAGTAGCAACAAGTTTCTTCTACTTTCTATGCGTGTATAACAATGTCTCAAGGGTTTAGCCGAAGCCCATTATCCTAAAGTTGGGTCAACATTAGGCGGGCCCAATACCAACATAAAAGTCAACGCGTTTCAGAATAAGAGTGACCCTCAAAGTTCATCATTATGTAACAAAACAAACAACAAGTGTAAGAGAAAATATTTGTATTACTAGGGGAAATGCAGATTTGGAATTAGATCCACCAAGTTGGATCTGTCTCTCAATTTGTCATCATTTATTATTATTATTTTCATTTCTTTGATTCTCCTTCCATTGAATCTCACCACTTTCTTTCTTTATCTTCTTTGTACCCTGATGCACAAGAAAACAAATCACCACTTTTTGCTTCTTGACCTATACCTAATTGATTTGAGCCACATACAGAAGCCCAAGTTCAACCTCATATCATTCCAAAACCCATTTACTCAACATATAATAATACTCCCATTTCCATGAACCTATACCAATTTTCAACCTTTCTGATGACATGCAGGAAAAAAAATGAGATATTTTTGATATCCCCTTAAAAATGAAAAAGGAAGAAACCGTTACCATGATGACTCTTTTTCATATAATATATAGTTTAAATCTAAAAAGCAAAACATGCAACTAGTCATACACCTTTCACAGATACCTTTCAAATCCGATGTGGCAACTCTAAAACACCAAATGGGAATTCTTTATTTGAATGAAATATCTTAACCATTCATTTAATGTTTATGCATATGAACACAAACAAACAGGTAGTTTCCAAAACCGTTTTCAAATAGAAAAAGATGACTTTTAAAAACAGGTTATCTTCATGTGTATATAAAAACAAGCTTTGCATGCTTCCTTACTATAAGTAGGACTGTCCTCCGAGGACACTAACGAATATCAAAACAGATTCTTGCAAAAAAAAAAAAAAAAGCAATGGAGGAAACAAATACGAGTGTGTTTGATGATTTCTTTACCAGTGCTATGGCACTCACAGAGTCAGGTGTACCTCATGTGCCTACCCGTTACATTCTTCCACCTTCATCACGACCAATGCTCAGTCCAAGCATTGACAGTTCCGGTACCATCAATCTTCCTGTCATTGATCTCTCCCTATTACATCATCATTTGCTTAGACCCCATGTTATCCATGAGGTTGAAATAGCCTGCAAGAGATTTGGTTTCTTTCAGGTAATATTCATGTTTTGGTTCATACACTACACATGTCTGGCTTGGTAAGATACATGGGATGTTATGTAACACATATTCAGGCACTATTACAATCCAAATGAAGAAAAGTTTGGTGATTAAGTGTCCTATTCATGTGTATATATACTTCCCACTTCATTAAACTCAGTCGTGTATACGCAGAACCGGATTTGAACACATTTTTATGAAATTTTTGAATGGGGTGTCACCTATATAAAGACCTCCAAAATTTACAAAAATCTTATTTTTATATATTAGTTTATAAAAATATATAGTATATTTCATATATTTGTTATAGAAAACATAAAATATTACGAAAATATATAAAAATATATAAATTGTAAATGTTTGAAATTATACATTTTAAGATTTTTATATTTCTGTTTTTATTTTATTTGAATTATTTTCTTTGTTTTATATCTTTTAAAAGATAATATTTATTAGTATAAAATAGTATAGATTTTTTCGAATAGGATCCGAATATCTCAGCTCCCGTATACTGCCAGGTTTCATTTAAAGACACGACACTAGTATCATTTCTATCCTCTTATTAACTACATAATTCTGATCCAAACTTGATTCTCTACAGGTTATAAACCATGGAATATCATCATCAGTGATGAAAGATGCACTAGATGCAGCTACAAGGTTCTTTGACTTACCTGCCGATGAGAAGTTGCCTCTAGTTTCTGATGATATTCATAAGCCAGTAAGATATGGCACTAGCATAAACCATTCAACAGACAGAGTTCATTACTGGAGAGATTTCATTAAACATTACTCACATCCTCTGTCAAAGTGGATCGATCTGTGGCCATCCAACCCTCCTTGTTACAAGTAAGTACACCTATATATCTAGGCAAACTTCACTATATGATTTAGGTCTGGCGTTCGGGTAACTATTTGGGTTCGAGTCGATTTTTTTGGGTTTTCAGATTTTCGGGTTTAAGGTTAGAGAACCCATTCGGGTATTTCTATATATCGGGTCGGGTTTGAGTACCCGGAATTAACATAAAACATATGAAACCTCGAAAAAAATACTCGAAAATATTTAAAAATATTTAAATTACCCGAAAATCCCGTAAAAATATACTTAAATTACCTAAAAATATTCGAAAGTATTTAAAAATATATGTATTACCCAAAATATAAAAATAAAGAATTACTCAAACTATTCAAAAATACTCGAAAGTATCAAGAACTAACCGAAATTAAATCAAACTTCGGGTGCCCGTTCATGTTCGGTTCGGGTTCGGGTATTCCCGATACCCGAAATACCTTGACTTAAGCCCCATTCAGATATTTTTTTTAGAATCAGATTGGGTTTTCTCGGGTCGGGTTCGGGTTTGGATTCAGGTTTATGAACATTAGAGAACTTCTAAACCTATCTAGGGCTCAGAACTGATGTGATATATCATTTTCTTGTCAGGGAAAAAGTGGGGAAATACGCAGAAGCAACACATATGTTACATAAGCAACTAATTGAAGCTATCTCAGAAAGTTTAGGACTGGAGAGAACTTACTTACAGGAAGAAATCGAAGAAGGCTCACAAGTCATGGCAGTGAACTGCTATCCAGCGTGTCCAGAACCCGAGATTACCTTAGGAATGCCACCACACTCAGACTTTAGCTCACTGACCATCTTACTACAGAGTAGCCAGGGGCTTCAGATAATGGACATCAACAAGAACTGGGTTTGTGTACCGTATATCGAAGGAGCTCTGATAGTTCAGTTGGGAGATCAGGTAGAAGTGATGAGTAATGGAATATACAAGAGTGTGGTTCATCGTGTAACAGTGAATAAAGGGTTGAACCGGATCTCTTTTGCAAGTCTTCATAGCTTACCTATGAACAAGAAAATAAGTCCAGCACCTCAGCTCGTCAGTGAAGATAAACCAGCTGGGTATGGAGAGTTTAGCTTCAATGATTTTCTTGATTTTATCTCAAGAAATGATTTCACAGAGCACAGATTCATTGATACAATCAAGAAGAACAATTTCTGAAGATCATACATGGATACGGCCCTGTCCTAGCCTCTCGGTTCTGTCGGCAGATTCCCAGTTTTTTTTTTTTTCACCGAAGATTATCATTGATCAAAAGAGAACCGAGGTTACATACAATCGATTAAAAACCGAGCCGGCGGGTTATACAAAACCCCCAGAGACTAAAGCCGGCGAGTTATACAAACCCCCAGAGACTAAAGCTAGCGGATAAACAACATCCCTAGAGCCACAAGCCGGCGGATACAAGACCATCCCCGGAGACAAAGCAGAAAACGATAAAAAACGTATGCCCACACCCCAAATCATAGAAAGCAAACATCGGATCCTAACCTAAAACCAAGACACCCTAGCCAAGAGAACCGCCACGAGCCGAGAGAGAAAACACATAAGCAAACAAGGCCGAACTTTATTAGGACGATCCACCGGAACTCCCATAAAAGCTTCACCAGAGAAACCACGAGACAAACCGTATGCAGACCGACCGGAGCGCCGCAGGAACACACCCGAACCATGCGACAACTGACGACTTGATGCGAGAAGAGCCGAAACCCCAAATCCTCATGATTGAGCCGGAAGTCCGAAGCCGAGAAACAGAACAACACGACCTATACCGAAGCAACCAAACCACAGGACAAGCATACTCCCCACTCGAAACAATCCCACCACCAGAAGCAAACTAACAAAAGCACACAACTCCACAAGGACGAGAAACAAAGCAGCTGACGGGACCGACCAAAGCACAGACCCGGTAGCACCAAGACCATCCCAAACGAAAGTTGGAAAACATGATTAAGATCCGGAAATTGACAATCAAGATCCAAGGCAAAGGGCATACACCAAGACACAAACCAAATCTAAAACCTTAAAAAACCAGAGACTAAACCAACAAGACTAAACCACAATACCCAACACAGACCCTACCACTCAGATCTGAGAAATCAAAACCATGACGGGCTACACCAAGCGGAGAAGGCCAAGAACCAAGCAGCATCATAACCAAAATCAAACCTTAGGCAAAGCCTCATCGGATGAAACCGCAACAGGCTGCTACCGGTGCTTGGAGGAGCGGCGACAGAGGAGCCGAACCCGACCACGACGAACGACAGCCGAACCACACCATGCCTTGAGCCAGCCCTTCTCCGGACAACGAAGCCAACTCCGTCACGAACTTCCCAGATTGGTGACAGGGACTGCAAGAGGCACGGTACCGGAACCAAAGGTAAAACGAAACTAAGCAAACGAGAGGTGAGGAGGTGAGCCGTCGAGACGCGCCGGCGGTGACGCCAACGGCCGACGGCGGCTCACTTTATTAATTTATAGTGAATCAATTTTTATACTACCTCTGTCCCAAATTGAAAGATATTTTAGGCTTTTTTCGTGTTCCATTTTATTTAATTTTCTCACATATTTATGTAAAATTTTAATTAATTTTAAAAAGATCAAAAGTCATAGTATTAACATTAACTAATAGATTTAATAATATTTTTAATATACTATTAAATCATATATTTTTAATAAAATATTTTTTATTCTGCGCTTTAACTAGAATATTTTATATATTAGAATAGAGGAAGTATATATTTTATCTTTTTAATCGTAAAATTATTATTTTTATTTATTTACATAATTTTTTTATCTGCAATTTACTTGCATGCTAAAACTGAACAATGAATATTTAAACCAATCAGAATAAACAGAATCGAAAATTTTAAAATAGCATTGAATCTTAAATTTTTAAATCCAAAATATCCAAAATCAAACCAAATATCCAATAACCCACTTATATTTTTTTAATTAAAATTATGGTAAATAAAGTAATTTTTTTCTTTTTTTTTGTCAAGTAATTTTAATTAATTGAAAAGGTGGAATGACTAAACATATAGTATTGTGTAATTCAGTAAAATTATGTGATCGAGTAAAAATGATAAAAAAAATCTTTGAGTTAGCTGAGAGAGGTTGAATTTGAACAGAAATTATCAAATCAGGACAAAATCAGAATTACTGATATAATATGGCGCGTAAAGAGGAAATAGAAAATATAAATGAATGAAAATGAATAAATCTAAAAGTCCTGCGGATTCTTCGCCGTCTCTGTCTGCCGAGAGTGCTCTTCTCGTTGTTTTTGCATCTTGTCGGCGGATAAAAATGACGGAGGAAGAGGTAGCGATGGAGATGGAAGCTCTAGAAGCAGTTTACGGAGATGACTGCGTCATATTGGATTCATATCCTCCTCATCTTCACCTCCACATCAAGCCCCGTACCGCCGAGATCTCTTCTCAGCAGGTTTTTCTCCGTCTTTTTTCCTACGCTGTGTTGTTCAGAACCGATAATTTTCGATATCTATTTGTTTTATAAACTCCATGCTGTCGGAGAAGAGGAGGACTCGGAATTTTAAGCATTTAGATTGTCTGATTAGGGTTTAGCTTTGTTGGTGGATTTGGGCGATCGTCCAATCCTTAATTCAGCTCAGAACTATGCTATTTGTGACTTGGGTTTGCCCAAAATTTCATTTTTATGTAGCAAGAACTCAGTGATCATCTGATAAATTACTTGGATTATGATTGCTCTTTCCAATGTATGTCGTGCCGTTTGATGACATTGTGGTAATAATGCTCACCCTAGTTTTGATTTTACAGTTTGTGGAAGCTGTCTTGAGAATACAGGCAGGTTCTAAGGTAAATATTGGTTTCAATATCATTGTTATTCTAGAGATTTTTCCCAGGGAATTATAGTCATCTTATTTAGCTTTTTGTTATTACAGTATCCAGACGAGACGCCTCAAATTAGCCTAATTGAATCCAAGGGTCTTGATGATCAAAGGCAAAAGCATTTGATGGGCTCAGTGCAAGAGAAAGCTTCTGAACTATCGTCTTCCTTAATGCTAGTAGCACTTTGTGAGGTAAGAAGAACTCTATATGTTTCCTTGAATACTAGTGTGCCGCATAAAGAGCAAATCTCAGCATTTTACTTCATTTTCTTGATGAGAGATAAACGATTGGTAGATACCAAGCAAACTGTGTGCATAGATATGCTTATGCATTTTTGTTTAAGAAGATTATAATCTCATATTCTCATGTAGTATAAACGTTTCTAGGAAGCAGTTGAGAGGCTCACGATTATGAATCATCCGGATGGAGATTGTCCATTGTGTTTGTATCCGTTATTCCCCGAGGATGGTGGGAGTAAACAGATGCCATTTATGAAACTAATGTCTTGCTTTCATTGTTTCCACTGGTAATGAATAAACCTTTTTGTTCCCTCCCTCTCTTATTTCATGGATTATTTCCAAATGTTTTAAGGTATCTAATAGTTCTTTATTGATTTTAAGTGATCAGTGAGTGCATCATTAGGTGGTGGAATTGGATTCATACGCAGAAAGAAGCTTATTCAAACAATGGCGACACTATTATACATCTGCGCAGAAAAACAAGTGATCAAGAAGGTTCGCGAGATAATGTATATTTGATGGAAACTAGAAAAGATCGGTTCAATGAAGTATATCTAAATAGAATATAAGTAGTGCAGGTATTACTGGATCAGCTGATAAAAGCTTGGGAAATTGTCCAGTGTGCCGGAAAGTTTTTCATGCGAGTGATATTGATCATGTTCTCAACTTAGTCGGTGGTGCTCAGGCATCTCAACAGGTGAGTGAGCCATTAACTTCAGATCAATCCTTTTGCTCAATTCACAATTCAAGTTTCAAACTTTTATTCTTTAATTTGTTAAATGCATCGGCCTTAATGCTTTGTACCGAACAGGATTCTGGTTTGGTACAAGGTGAAGACGAAGACCCTCTGCTCCAGTCAGATTCAGAGAACATCAGAAGAGAGCGGTTTGAGGCAATTCTGAAGACGCAGGAAGAAAAAGGTGGTCTGGTTCAACCGAAGAAAAACATATCGGTTGTACCCGGTATGTATCTTCCTCCACCAGCTCCTGCATCATCTTCAGCATACCAAGAAGAAGCTGGTCAAAGTCAAGAACAAGGACAAGTAGAACACAAAGAAGCCGAAACAGAGACAAACTCTAGCAGCTCCAACAATAGGAGAGGCCGGGGTAGAGGCAGTGGCCGAGGCCGAGGAGGAGGCTGGGGACATAATAATGTTAACAGAAGGAAGCATAATTCGCAAGATCCAAGGAAGCCGACGACACAATGGGTGCAGAAAAGTTGACAAAAATCATGGATTGTTTAAATTTCGAGAGAGACAGATATCAAACTCAAACTCAAAAGAGGAGTATATACTTCATAAAATTAAGATTTCGGCCAAAAATATTTCGAGAGAGAGCGAACCGAAACCGAAAATCGGATGAGTATTTAAACTAACCGAAATATGATTTGAATATCTAAATATATTAGTTATAATTAGATTTAAAGAATTGAATAACCAAAATTAATTGAATATTAAATACAAAAAATTGAATTATTCGAAATAATTTGAATATATATTTTTTAATTGAAATACTTCAAAATATCCAATTTTTAACCTAATACTTTATTTATCTGAATTTTATTCGAATTATCCGAATTTTTATTAAAATTATTTAATTTTTATTCAAATTATCTAAAATTATTTGAAAGAACCGAACCGAATCCGATTTTTTTTCTGGGTATTATTATTAGTCGGTTCTCATGTTTACTCAGTTACCGAAAACCGAAAGAATCAAACCGAATTTTTTAAATACCCTAATAGATGCTAAACCTCTAAAACCAAAAAAGTCGAAAACTGAAGGAACGAACCGAACCGAAGAAGCATCAGCCGTTACCATAATGGGCTTGGGCTTAATAACTTAACCGGTTAATGATGAGCGGGAAATTATATAGCTTAACCGGTTAGTAGTTATCCCACTTCATAATTCGTGAAACTAAAAATTCAGCAAGTGTAATCGCCGGCGATTCTGCTCATTTGTCCGATGTCCTCTCCGTCTGCGGTCGCTGATCTTTTGGCCGCGCTTTCTTACCGGCTTCAGAACGGAAATCGAGCTCTCGAAAGAGAACTGGATGAGCCTTCTTCGTCTATGGGACTAGCTATCTCGGAGCTTAACCGATCGCTGACTCTAGACATGGGCGGCGAGGATTCTAGCGTTAGGGTTTTGGACGCAGCGATGTCTCTAATGTGCTTCAAGGTACCCCAGGTTAGTATATCTTCTTTTAAAGTCCCGACTTTTGCGTTGTTTCTCTACATCTCGTGTTTCTTACTTGTGCCGTTGTGCGTCGTCTTTCAGGTTTTTGATTCGGAGATTGAGTATCTTGTGAAGACAATTGTATCCGCCTTATCATCCTCAATCAATTGTAAGGTACTTAGGTATCACAACGAGGAAATATTACAGTTTGGGAGCTCGAATTTACCTAAGTGCTCTGAAGAATTGATCGAGATATCAAAGGATATTATCGATAAATTGGGAGCAAATGGTGGGTTTGATTTAGCTTCTCTATTGTTATCTTAAGCTTCTTCTTTTTTTGGTTTCTGACTTGTAATTGTGTATAGGAAGATTGGCTTCACTATTGTTCCAAGCTGTTGTGAGATCGGCAGCTTCAACATCATGCAGAAAGTTAGTGGATGGAAGAAACAGGGCTGTCTCTAAACTTCTTGCTTACTTACCGAGAGAATCATCTATAGAGAACCACGAGATACCTCTGAGGTTTGACTTCTTGCACTGGTTCTATCTCCTAGCTATGTTAGCCTACATCTTCCTGATTCTCTTTGTCATAATTAGTCGATAGAGTTTGTGAAACTGAAGCCATGAATACTGCAATGTTTGCTCTCTTGTTGTTTCAGAGAAAGGTAGACCAGTCTGACACTTTTTGATGACCAGGATCCTGTTCTGGTATCAAGATCCGTTGTCTTTGAAGGAAGACGTTTCCAGAATCTTGAAAGATGTGGTGGAGAGGCCTTTCCTTTGTCTTAAAAAAGAGCTCTTTGAGAGGGAAGAGTGGCGCGATATTGTCGTGTGCTTAGTGCTTTCTCCTTCTATGTTTATCAACGTCAGATCCCTCTTACATAAATGGTTTTTGCTTACGTGAGTCCCTATCTACAATAATGGACACATTTAACCTTTATGCTGTGTCATATCTTTAGCCTTTCTTGCTTTCTAATGCAGTTTCATTCTTAACGCCAGGGGACTAGCTTCGGTCTTTGAATTACTTGCCGCGTTGGTCTCTGCAATAGTGGACACAATTTCAAGACCATCATTGTGGGGTATACCAATGGAGCTAGCTTCCATGTTGCCATTCTCTGATGCATACTTTCCTTTCCAGTGTCAACTTCTGAGAATCTTGATTGGTCCTATCACCTCCGGCTCCCTCTTAATGTTAGCTCATACCGTCAATAAACCACAACAAAGGGATACTAATTGCAAGCATGCTCCAACAAAGGTTCATGCATTAGATGACAAAACCGAATGGTAATTTTACAAATTGATTCCTCATATGCTTGATCAATACACGTGTGTGTGGTTTTTGAATGAATGTTGTATCTTCTGGCAGGGCTTTGGCTATCAACTTCCCAGAATGGTTTTATTTTGCTTCTGCTATGCTCTTCTCAGAGGGAAATTCATTAGAAAATATCCACCATAGATACACTTCACAAGTGGCTGATTGTAGTCAACCATGTGATGCAGAAGGTCTCTCCGTTGCTGCGGCTACATACATTGCTTGGATTATACACCCTGTAAGTGGAACCATTCAAGAATCACTAAGTAAGTCTCTCATCACAGTCTCAAAGATAGGTTCAGAAGCACATTGTAGTGAGACTATAACTGGCAAGAGAAAGAAACGAGATAGGCTTGATTCTGGCAAACTGAAGTCTTCAAGTATTGTGGAAGATCTGGTCAGAGAATTTCACAACAGAATCACCAATTCATTTCCTTATGAACTAGATTCTCATAACAATTTGTTGGTAAGAAGAGTGGTGGTTGGTGTACTGATTTGTTCTCCATATTCAGTAACAGATGAGGAGTATGAACTGGTACTGCACTATGCTGCAACTGGGAAAATTCTGTCTGTCAAGAAACCGCGGAGTAATGGATCCAAAATATCTGCTTTGTTGTCAAATGAAATCACCAAGGAAGAGGCTATTGAAGGTACACGTCTTGTTTTCAACTTAGCCGACTCTTTGGAGAGTATGTGTGAATCAAGTTTTGAAGCTGAAGAAGACGGCCATGAGTTTGTTAACCAATTTAAGCTAAGATCCAGCAAGTATTTAATCAAATGCATGGACAGTCTAATTGAACTTCATTGTGAAGAAGATGGAGATGTAATACTAAATGACTTAAATTCAAGACTGCTACAATGGACAGTAGAAGGACCAGAAGATCAGCAGCTCAACGAAGATCTTGATAACATCGCTGCTAAATTGACCTTCATACTCTCGACCATGTAGCTGTCACCGTTCAACCTGGCCTGTGTAAACAGTTTTTTTCTTTGGGAATGATGATGCGCTCAGTTTGGACAAAGAACCACTGTGATTGCACCAGAGTGAGAATCAGCTTGGTAATGGATTCATTTTTGTTGTGCCAACAGAGCTAGCGTTAGTATCAGCGGTCTAAGCAATGGATTTTTCAGGGAGCCTTAATAAGCCCCCACAGATGGAACTAGGCCTGAGATTTTAACCGAACCGAGCTAACCGAACCAAACTTTTTCAGTTCGGTTCAGTTAGCTCGGTTAAGTTAGTTAAGCAAGTTTGAAAAAATGTTCAGTTACCAATTTTGGTAACCGGTTTTTTTTTTTGTAAACTGATTTTAATCAAAATAAATTCATTTTAATCAAAATATATTAAAATTTCTGAACCAAACCAAACCAAATTATTCAATTAATTGAAACAGTCCGAAAATTCTGTTAGTATCGGTTTAGATTTGATAATGGAAATTAATTGAACCAAATATTTTGGGAAAATCGAATAACCAAACTAACCGAAAAACTGAAATAACCGAACCGATCTGAAGAACCGAACTCTCCTAAAATGGAACTATCCAAGAAAGGAAAACAATGGCTTATATTACATGAAATGTGAAATAGACGTGGAACAGAACAAACAAAGCTACTCCTAAAGTGGCAAGCGTGGTCCAACATAATGACCACATTTGACTGAAACTAACAATGAACTTCCTAAAGAATAGGACAACAATCTAAGACTAAGTCCTATCATGAACGAGTGCATACCATCTCAAGCGACTCCCTAAACAAAGCAGAGAAACTTGTTAAAGCTTGGAACACACCAGGCAACCCTGTCTGCAAGTTATTCAAAGTCATAGCTCTTGTCACTTCTATTGCCTTCAAATGCTTCACAATCTCATCTTCTACTCTCCTTTGACAAGCCGCAAGCTCAGATTTCTTATCACTTAACGGGTCTCGCGAGTCTAACATATGGTTATCAGGTCCTGAATCTGGTAAACCAACACCGACCATTGAGTATGACTGGTAATATTTCCTTTCTAAGTTTCTAAGTGATGAAGCTTTCTTCTCAAGTTCTTTTGATGCTGAATCTGTTCTTTTCTTTATCTTGTGTTCATCAGCTTGTTTCGCGGATATCACATGGACAACGTTGATGAAGCTTTTGATTGCTTCTGATGCGACTGTGTCGGGAACACGGTCCAGAGCAAGTTTCCACTCATCGCAGAAGGCGTAAGCATCCGTTGGCTCTTTGGTTGAGGCGGTGTCTTCGTGGCAGACAGGAAGAAGGGTTAGTTTGAACCAGGCGTGAACCGAATGTATGAAGTCACGTTGGAATTTAATCAGATGACTGAAACTTGAGTGCCAAGAAGAGACAGCTGATTCCAAATCACGTGTTGCTTGTCTGTGTAGCTCAGAGGTTGATTCTCCTTTGCCTGATCTGTTGACTAGCCCTCGAGCTTGCTGCACTATGCTGTTCTGAGTCTCGTGAAAATGATGCATAGCTTTCCACATGTACATAAAGCTGCATCAGGTAAACAAAACCACAGATTAATAATGTCCCTTACTTTTAGTTCAGTGTTATAATATGTTTCTGTCTACAAAACATGTCTCAAACTAATTACAGAACTCACATAGAGAATACTAAGCCCAGGACTTTTACCCGAACCAAATTAGCTCGGTTCGGTTACTTCGGTTAGTTTGAAAAATATTTTCGGTTATCGGTTTAGTTTGACAAACTGATCGGTTAACCGAATTTTTTCAGCAAACCAAAATAAACTGATTTTAACCAAAATACATTAAAAATTTCGAACCGTACCAGCTCGAAATAACCGAATATACCCAAAATTAATCGAATTAACTTTAATTACTCGAACCGACCCGAATAACAGAATATACCCAAAATTAACTAAAGTAACCGAAATTAACCAATTTTATCCGAAATTTCGTTAAAAAATCAATAACCAGAAAAACGAAAACCGAAATAAATTTCCGCAAAAAAAAAATCAAAACCGAAAAACCGAAGTTTCATGCCTAGAGAATACCAGTAACCAGAAGATATTCATCTCTGCGGAAACTAGACATTATAAGATAAGCCTTACCGCTAATGTTATTGCCTCTAACTTTGAAAGGAAACTTACCCATGACAGAGTTCAACGAGTTGAGGAACAAGATCGGTATCACGAAGACGGATGATGGCAGTAGATGTGGTTGTAACAGCTTGAGATGTAACAATGATCAGTGATTGTAACCTCGTTATAGAGGCCTTTGTCTTGTCTAGCTTAGCTGCATCTTCTCCTTTATACTCTTGGCTTTGTAGTTGTGATAACTTCTTCTCGTGCTCAATCTTCACACCTTCTCTAGCCTGCAAAAACAAAATAAAATTTGTAAAAGTTCGTCCAAAAAGATCCAACAAGTGGTTTGATTTAGACCTTGATTTCTTCATACAGCTTCTTCTCCCAAGCCAAGAGACGGTCAAGAGTGGAACAAAGACTCTTCAGACTGTTTGGTTGATCTAATGCTGTCGTGTCTAGCTTGTACTTGACTGCTAATGGTGGTTTCGAGGTCCATGTCGAGCTCAGGTTGCTCAGTATGCTACTCGAATGAATCACAGTTTCTATATAAACAGATGAAGAAACCAAATCAAACTTTGTGAAACTCAAGAACAGAAGGACAACAAATTCTAACTCACTCTTTAATTGTCTGAAACTTTGATCAAGCTGAGCTCTTCCGAGCTCAAGAATCTGAGATACTTGGTCTCCCGCTTCCGCCGCCTTGTCGAAATACTCCTTGATTGCATCAACTATTTCTTTCAAATCCTTATGCCTAACCACCATCTTCATGTCGGCGTTGTCTCCGGAATATATCGTCGCATCATCTGCTTTGTCGTTATACCTTCCTCTTTCAGCGCCGCCGTATTCTTGCGGCAATGGTGAAGCCTGCTTGTTGTATCGATTACTAGTTCTCACCGTAGGTCCAACGTCGGAGCGTGTTCCGATCTCGGAAATTGACTCCATGTTGTCATCTTCCGTGACGACGGAGGAGCTTGTAGAGCTGTAATGATCGTGAACGTCCCATTCACTACACTGCACTTCCTCTCTCTCCGTCTCTTCCTCCTCCTCCTCAGCCACCGTCCTGTTCATTGATTCAAACTGCTTCTTCTTACCTGAATGGAACTCTGACCTCTCTCTTTCGGTATCATCGCCGTCGTCAGGTTTCTGTTTCCTCTCTTGAGCCTTCCTCTCGAAGAATTCGGAATCGGGAGGAGAAGGAGGGTAGAAATTCTCCCAGTTCCAGACGGAGGAGGCATGTGAGGGAGAGTAAGTTGAGTTCTGGTAAGCTTCGGGATTGAAATTCGGCATGAAATTGGATCTCTCACTCATCGGAGAAGACGAAGGGTTTGAATCCGAGAGAATATGAGGCAGCTTAGGTTTGGGTTGCTGTTTCCTTCGTCGATTGGAGATGATTGGAGGCTGATTCTGCTTGGTGCATGCAACGGAAGGAGCAGGCGAGGGAGGAACACGTGGAGGGATAAAGTTGGACGGAGGTTGTTTAAAAGGTGGATGAGGAGGAGGACGGTGGAGAAAAACTGCTGGAGTTCGATCTGATACAAAGAGAGGCTCACCGGCTGCGAATGAGGAAAGAGCAGATCCAGTGAGACGAAGTGAACGGCAGTAATCTGCGTGAGCAGCGGCGAGATTATGGCGAGCGTAGACAGCTTCTTTCATCAGACGTCGGCGATCTTTAAACCGCCGTACGGTATCTTCACTATCGAGTTTCGACTCCGTACAACCCATGTCTCTCTCGTTCAGTTTCCTTCTTTGTTTTCGTTATGGTGGCGCCTGAGTTCACGTCGGAGGAGAGAGGGAAAGCAGAGACAGTGATGTTGAGACTGAGAAAACAGTGATGGTGATGACGGCGGAGAGGAGGAAACAGGGACAACGTTGATGATTCACGGAGGTGAAAATGGAGAGGAGGAAACGGAGCTGACCATGATTCACGAAGGAGGAGGAATCGGCGACGGCAAGGGTTATTTTAGTTCACTGTCTTTTTATTTTTGGTCCACTTAGTTCACTGTGTAAGTTCATTCACCGAGGTGAGAAAACCCTAACGTAAAACGACGCCATTTTCTATTCTTTTTTGTGCCAACACTTAAAACGACGTGGCCTAAGAAACCCGACCCCACAACTATGGACTTTTTACAAATCAGACTCGGATCTTAATGTATTTCATAAATCGTTCTCCTTATTTAATAATTGAGCCTAAAGAGCCTAAGTTCAAACCTATCTAGGCCGAGAACACTTGTTATTGGTTTTCATTTCTTACACAAAAGCCTCTTCACGTAACATATATATACAACTTGATAGATATACACAACTTCTCAATTGGTTTACCCTTTTCTTTATTCCTTACTACATGCATGTATATATATATCGCTTATTTTAAAAGGGCTATAGAAGTTTTCTCGGCTAACCGATCACTTCAAGAGTGGCACAAAACAATCATACTTGGGTTCACCTAGTGCGGGTTCAGACTATAATCTATAGCTCCAAAACCAGAAGCTGTAGATTTCAGTGAAAATCTACAAGACAATGTAAGGGCTTTATTTTGACAAACTTTCTCGATTTGAAGATTGCACTATTGAAAACTCTGGGAATTTCGGAAAAAATAAACCTCTGTGTCAAAGGAGTTTGAACCCGATGCACAACCAACTCGTTACCATATTGGATCATTACACAAAGGTGTCACAATGGATACTTCTTGACTGATTTACATGATGTCACTCCAACATGCTGGTTATACAACAAATTTTCACCCTTATTCTAGTAACTTTCTTAGTTAATACAGCCATGTATCATGCTCTCATGCTATGATAACCTAATCAAACAATAAGAAATATAACAAAAAAAAAAGATTTGAAACTTGTCGAAAGGACGTCCGGCTAAATTGTTGTTGTCCACTAAATGGTTCTTGACTTCTCAAAATTTATATGGTCAAAATTTTGTTTATATATATTAAATAATTGTTGATTTTGATTTAATGGAGGGTGTTTAAGCTCTTAAAGATCTCGGAATATCCTGATTAGCGTGGAAAAAATTAATCCCAACATCATGGATCACCACTATCTTGCATTGTTTATTATGGAGCTTACATTTTGATTACACGTTCTAAGAATAGGACCCCTTTTATAATGCGATTAAAGCAACTTCGATCGAATTATTTGACGCGTGTGCCATTTTTTTGTCCTTCAAACCTTTTCAATAGACAAAAACAAAGGTCAATGCTTTGCTTGGCTCGACCATTAGATCATGGAAAATTAACATCTAAGTCAGATTCTTGACTTTTGAGAATTGTCTTCTCCTGGTTGCTAGGAGCACAAGTTACCATCTAGGATTCTTACAGAGGTAAAATGTTAATAAGAAAAGAAACCTAAGGAATATTAGGTTTAGCTTAGATTTGTTACTATCCTAATATTTGTTTTCTCACCAACGATAGTTGGTAAAAGTCGGCTAATAGCTATTCGCAAATTTGGGTTCGATTTTTGTTGGGAGAAGTTTTCATTCCAAAAAATGAATTTAACATGATATAAACCCCGTTTTATGGGGACGTACGTGCCCATGATCCTCGAATCTCCTAATCATTCAAAAAAAAAAATCGTTTTCAGATTTTTTTTCCTTAATTTTAATTAAATTTATGGTAAATATTATGTTGGCAAGTTAAATGGCATTAATGACTCTTTATATTAAAAAAAAAAAAGTTCAATGACATTTTGAAGGAGTCAGCTTCCTTCTCCATTGGGTTAATTTGGCCGGCAAATCTTTGATCTTGTTATTATATAGAGACCCTCTTGTCTACTTTATTTGTTGCCTGCATTACACATTTGCCTCAATTTTCCAGATTTGCCCTTGGTTTTAAAAGCTTGTCCTGTTTCCTTTGTGAAGGTCAAGCATTGAAGGGCTAGCCGGTGATGCTTCTGTGAAGTTTTTGTTTGGTTCTAGGTATGTGTTTGTTTTGCATTGCATGTCTTTGATTCACGTAGTTTCCAGGCCTGTAATTTCTTGAGGCACAAGGAATATGTGTAGTCCCTTACTGACGAATAAAATAACTTGATTGCAGATTCCATAACTGAGTTTTAGTAACTTCCGGCTCAAGCAAAAAGGAAGTTCGATATGACGACGGATATAGACTCTCTCAAGGCTATAACCACGGAGAGCATTGATTTGGTTTGTATTTTTAGTATAAGTTATCAAGAAAACATGATCAAATGCAATTTTCTCATGGATCATTGCCTTGCAGGAAAATGTTCCCGTTGAAGAAGTTTTTCAACATCTCAAATGTACAAAAGAAGGGTTGACCTCAAATGAAGTGCAGGAGCGTCTTACCTTGTTTGGTTACAACAAACTTGAGGAGAAAAAGGTTAAACAATTGTTTCTCAATCTCGATTTTATATCTCTAAGTTCTATGGACTTCCAACTCAAAACCGATTGGTGATAAATGGATTAGCACATATCTCTTATATATATATATATATACATATATATATATATATATATATATATATATATATATATATATATATATATTAATATTTGAGATCACTCTTACAGTTTCTGTTGTGGAATTTTATGTCCTAATATTATCTTTAATTTATGTTATGTTGATCTCTCGTGTTATTTGGTTCTGCAGGAGAGTAAGATACTCAAGTTCTTAGGGTTCATGTGGAATCCACTTTCATGGGTCATGGAAGCTGCAGCCCTCATGGCCATTGGTCTTGCACATGGAGGAGTATGTCTTTTGTTCACTCTCATCAATCATTTCTTCTTCAAGATTCTGATGAAACTAATTTGTCTCAAATGTTCAGGGCAAGCCACCGGATTATCACGACTTCGTTGGTATTGTGGTCTTACTTTTGATCAATTCAACCATCAGTTTTGTAGAAGAAAACAACGCCGGAAATGCAGCTGCTGCTCTCATGGCTCAGTTAGCCCCTAAAGCGAAGGTACATTTCCTTTTTGTTGCATTCATTCAAAAACATTTGATGGTAGTGTCTTATATATTACTTGAGATCCCTTCCAACTAACGATGTGAGACATTATGTCATAATATTAATCATTTTGTTTTAGGCCATCCGGGATGGGAAATGGAACGAGATAGATGCATCTGAGTTGGTTCCAGGAGATATAGTTAGTATCAAACTCGGAGATATCATTCCTGCTGATGCTCGTCTTCTTGAAGGAGACCCTTTAAAGATTGACCAGGCAAGTTCTGATTCTGTATAGCCATCATAGCTCTGTCTTCTTAGCTCTCTTTCGACTAATCTTGGAATAGGTTTATCTTTTCTCCAGTCTGCACTTACAGGTGAATCTCTTCCGGTAACCAAGAACCCTGGTTCTTCAGTGTACTCTGGTTCAACTTGTAAGCAAGGTGAGATTGAAGCTGTTGTTATAGCCACTGGTGTCCACACTTTCTTTGGAAAGGCCGCTCATCTTGTGGATAGTACTACCCATGTTGGCCACTTCCAAAAGGTTTGTTTTTTCACACTTTAGGAATAAAATACAACACTTTTACCTAGCTCTAGGATTTCGGTATTTCGGTTCGGTTTCTTTTGATTTATGAAAAAATACCAAAAATCAACTTATTTTTCATACAGTTCGGTTCGGTTATTTGTTAATTTTGGTTATCAAATGCAAAACCAAAATTAACCGATTTGTTGTTTTTTAATTTTGAAATCGATTTATTTCAGTCAAATTCGGTTAAATTCGGGTTTTCGCTTAATTTGGAAATTTTGATTTGGTTCGATTAGAAAATTTTAATGTATTTTGATTAAAATCGGTTTATTTTGCTTTATTAGAAAATATGTCTTCGGTTATTCAATTGATTCGTCGAACCAAACCATACCGAATTAATAACTGAAATTAATTTTCTAATTTACCAAAGTATTTGAACCGAGCTAACCGGACCAATTTTTTCGGTTCGGTTTAAAATCCCAGAGCTAAGCAAAAGGGTTTTGAGAGTCAATGAACAAACATATTGACTTGGTATATTGATGTCCAGGTTTTGACAGCAATAGGAAACTTCTGTATCTGCTCCATTGCAGTAGGAATGGTGATTGAAATCATTGTTATATACGGTCTTCAACAGAGAGGGTACCGTGTTGGTATAGATAACCTTCTTGTCTTATTGATTGGTGGTATCCCCATTGCAATGCCTACTGTTCTCTCTGTTACAATGGCTATTGGTGCCCATCGCCTTGCTCAACAGGTCAATACAAGTCTTAAGACAAGCTTCAGTTGGTGTTTTTGTGTAATGACCTTACTTGTAATACATTTCAGGGTGCCATAACAAAGAGAATGACAGCCATTGAAGAAATGGCTGGAATGGATGTTTTGTGTAGTGATAAAACTGGTACTCTCACCCTGAACAAGCTTTCCGTGGACAAGAATCTCATCGAGGTTTGCATCTTTCCTCGATTCCACTTACTCTGTAGTTACTAATCCTGATGTAACATTTTCGTAAGAATTCGAGTAAACCCCTAGAAGAAGAAACGAATTTGCGGAAAATTTAGAAAAAACCATACTTTTGCTCTAGGGTTTCTGTATACATGTGAGTATTTATATTTACGAGCCCTTACAACCCTTTATATAAGCTCCAAAATCGATACAATAAGGAAATATAATTTTAACGAGATTTTTTCCTTCTCTCGATAAAAAAAAAAAAATCTTAAACATTCCTCAGTCACTCAAGAAAAGCTTCATTGTCAATATCTTGAGATTTAAGTTACTTAGAACAACAAACACTAACACTTCAATTCATCTCATGTTTACAGATTTTCAAGAAAGGCATCGACAAAGACATGGCTGTGCTTATGGCTGCAAGAGCTGCACGTTTAGAGAACCAAGATGCTATTGATACTGCTATTGTTTCCATGTTGTCAGACCCGAAAGAGGTATGGATTAAAAGACTCAAACTTCCACTAAACTATTATGTACAGAAGCTGTGATAATGTTTTTGATCTGAATCTTTGTATTCAGGCACGTGCTGGAATCCAAGAACTCCATTTTCTTCCATTCAGTCCTGCTAATAGAAGAACTGCACTAACCTACCTTGATGGAGAAGGCAAAATGCACCGAGTGAGCAAAGGAGCGCCTGAGGAGGTTATAAAACTTTTCCTTCAACTTTCACTCATTGTTTCCTAAGATATATTGTTCTGAAAATTTGTTGTTGTGTTTCTAGATCTTGGATATGGCACACAACAAATTAGAAATCAAGGAGAAGGTCCATGCTACAATAGACAAATTTGCAGAACGTGGCCTAAGATCTCTTGGGTTAGCATATCAGGTGAGACATAAATAACTTCTTTCACAAGTAAAGTGTGAACTTGTCTGATTCAAAATTTCATTTCAATAATAGCAAGTACCAGATGGTGATGTTAAAGGTGAAGGTGGTCCATGGGACTTTGTAGCTCTTCTTCCTCTGTTTGATCCTCCTCGTCACGACAGTGCACAAACAATTGAGCGAGCACTTCATCTTGGAGTTAGTGTTAAAATGATCACAGGTACAATCTTTAGCTCATACTCGACTTCAGATTCAATGTGTTACTCATAACATATCATACTTGCAGGTGACCAGCTTGCTATTGCTAAAGAAACAGGAAGAAGGCTTGGAATGGGAACAAACATGTACCCATCTTCATCTCTTCTCTCTGATAGCAACACAAACACAGGTTCCATAGATGAACTTATCGAGAACGCAGATGGTTTTGCAGGAGTCTTCCCTGGTAACCTTACTTGTAAACTACGCTACATTTGTAACTATAATCTTACCATATCTAACAAACACCTTTGTGTCCTGATTTCTTAGAGCACAAGTATGAGATTGTGAAGAGATTACAATCAAGAAAACATATATGCGGTATGACTGGTGATGGAGTGAATGACGCACCTGCATTGAAGAAAGCTGATATTGGAATTGCTGTGGATGATGCCACTGATGCTGCTCGTAGTGCTTCTGATATTGTCTTAACAGAGCCTGGTCTTAGTGTTATCATCAGTGCTGTCTTGACTAGCCGTGCAATTTTCCAGAGAATGAAAAATTACACGGTACACATAAATGTTTCAGCTTCATTGACTTATCACCTGAATGTTTTGGTTGACTTTTTTACCTTCATTCTGCAGATATATGCTGTTTCTATCACTATACGTATTGTGGTAAGTTTCTACACTGGATATGCATCAGATTTTCACAAATACTTAGGCTTTGATTGGTAACATATGAAATAGCGGAATCGCGTTTAAAAACGCAATTCCGCCATTCCGCAAGCTACCAATCAACAAAAAATTAATTCCGCAACAATCAACTTATACCTCATTTTTTGCTAAATGGATTTTTCTTTGTATTTTTTAAGCAAAAACGTAAAACTTTCTTTTTTGCGTTTTATTTTTCATTTCGTAGAATTTTTTTATTAGTAAAGTATTTGCGGAATTGCGTTTTTGCACCATTCCGCAAGTTACCAATCACAACCTTAGTCTTAGTTTAACTGTATGTTGTTTGTGTTACAGATGGGTTTCATGCTTCTGTGTGTGTTCTGGGAGTTTGACTTCCCTCCATTCATGGTTCTTGTTATTGCAATCCTTAATGATGGTTAGTTCAATGATTCAGCTTAAAGATGTTGCTGGTGGTTAACCATTATCTCTGATAAATCTGCTTTCTTGTTGATCAAGGTACTATCATGACCATATCAAAGGACAGAGTCAAGCCTTCTCCAACTCCAGATTGTTGGAAGCTCAAGGAGATTTTTGCTACTGGTGTTGTCCTTGGAGCTTACTTGGCTGTCATGACTGTTGTGTTTTTCTGGGCAGCTTATGAAACTAACTTCTTCCCTGTAAGCTATACACTATTCCTTTTTTTGGTTTGACTCTGATTTCAACTGTATTATTTTTGCATTACCAGATGTAGTGCTCACGCTTTCAGTGGAGTCTTTGATTTTGAAATAGAAGAAATATCGTTATAGCACAATAATGCCTTTCTTTTTTATTCCATTTTTGTGGTAGAATATTTTCGATGTGAGAAACTTCAACCAACACCATTTCGACATGAAAGACAAGAAAGTGGCTGCACATTTGAATGAACAGATGGCTTCTGCTGTGTACCTTCAAGTCAGCACGATCAGTCAAGCGTTGATCTTTGTGACCCGTTCAAGAAGCTGGTCATTTGTTGAACGTCCTGGTTTCCTTCTTGTGATTGCTTTCCTAATTGCTCAGCTGGTAAAGATATCTTCCTCATCTTTCTCATTCATTTGTAGTTCTTTTTATGGAATGCCAATTGTGTATATTTTTAAAAAGGTTGCATCGGCGATATCAGCAATGGCGACTTGGCCTTTTGCTGGAATCAGAAGCATTGGATGGGGTTGGACTGGAGTTATCTGGATATTCAACATAGTAACATACATGTTACTTGATCCTATCAAGTTCGCAGTCCGTTATGCTCTAAGTGGCAAATCATGGAACCGAATGATCGAGCAAAGGGTCTATATATATCTCTCCCTTTCAATTTTGTTACTTCACAATTACATATTGGCCTAACAAGAACCATGATTTGATTCCAGATTGCACTCACTGGCAAGAAGAACTTTGGGAAAGAAGAACGAATGGCTGCATGGGCCACGGAGAAACGTACACAACACGGTTTAGAGACAGGTCAAAAACCAATGTATGAGAGAAATGGTGCAACGGAACTTAACAGTATGGCTGATGAAGCTAAACGGCGCGCAGAACTTGCAAGGTTAGAATGTTTTCTTTAACTTTCTCTAATACACATATTAAAGATTGTTAGTATCTGTAATGTTTATAGAGATGATGAGAGCTCATGTTTGATGAATCTTGCAGAATGAGAGAGCTTCAGACATTGAAAGGGAAAGTTGAATCAGCTGCAAAGCTTAAAGGATATGATCTTGATGATGTTAACAACAACAGCTACACAATCTGAGAGTCTTTAATCTCTTCTTAAATTCATTTTTATGTTTTTTTCTTTCTTTATATGTATTACTATTCTTCTTGATATTGACATTCATTCTGATATCTTGGTGGAAGATATGTCCAATGTTGTTGTTACTCTTTCATTTAATGCTTGTAATTTTGTTACTCTTATTTGATGAAAATTCATACTTGATTGGTTTTGTTTCGGCTCTTAATAAAGAACACACTTTAAAAATGGTAACTCTTTTTGTAATCTAGCTTACATACGTTGTTCCCACAACTTAATCATCTATAACCTCCACTCTAAAGTTAATCAGATATTTAACTTGATACAGTACCTAAATATACAGAATTATTCCGATACAATATCTTGGTTTGAACCAGACCGGTTTCAATATGTTCCTCTTAAAACAAGTTTTGGGTTGGGTGTTCGGGTTTGATTCGGTTCTTTCGGATTTTTGGACTTACTATAGAATTTGTTTGTATATTTACAATTTCCGAGTCGAATTTGATTCGATTCCTTATATTTTCGGTACCTAAAATGAGCAAAACTTATAAAAAATCTTTAAAAATTACTCAAAACTTATATGTATTACTATTGTTCTTGATATTGACATTCATTCTGATATCTTGGTGGAAGATATGTCCAATGTTGTTGTTATCTTTCATTTAATGCTTATAATTTTGTTACTCTTATTTGATGAAAATTCATACTTGATTGGTTTTGTTTCGGCTCTGAATAAAGAACACACTCTAAATGGTAACTCTTTTTGTAATCTAGCTTACATATGTTGTTCATCCAAAATGTATCCCACACCTTAGTCATCTATTACCTAAACTTCTAAAGTTAATCAGATAAATAACTTGTCACAGTACCTAAATATACAAAATTATTCCGATAAAACCAGACCGGTTTAAATATATTCCATTTTAAACAAGTTTCGAAGTCTTGGCATGACATTTGTAACCTATAAAAAATATTTAGGTTTCGAATAATAACAGAGAATTAAACAGTTTGGATTAACGGATTAACTTGTTACAGTAGCTAAATATACAAAATTATTCCGATAAAACCAGATTAGTTTAAATATATTTTGTTTTAAACAAGTTTCTAAGTCTTGGCATGACATTTGTAACCTATAAAAAAAAATATTTAGGTTTCGAATAATAACAGAGAATTAAACAGTTTGGATTAACGGATTGAACGGTACGGTTTAAATGTGATAAAAAAAAGTAAGCATACTACATAAACATGATTTAAAACAAACCAAACATTCATACCCTTAAATGGAACAATATCTTGGTCCGAACCAGACCGGTTCAAAAGAACACGTAACACTAATTGTTTGTTTGTTTCTGATAAACAAATCTTAAAAACTGTTCCGACAAATTAAATCTGTTGACAAAATCACCCCCACGCGCTAAATCCGAGCGTGGATAATAGAAACTAACTAAAAGTCAACTAACTCACTAGCGCGTCTTTTACACGTGCTCAGTTGTTGATAAACCACAAGTCCATAAGAGTTTATCTCATCGAACAACCAATAAATTATCTGCGATCCTTCGAGAGAGACTAAATTC
This sequence comes from Orychophragmus violaceus, assembly GCA_030180135.1. Taxonomy (NCBI): domain Eukaryota; kingdom Viridiplantae; phylum Streptophyta; class Magnoliopsida; order Brassicales; family Brassicaceae; genus Orychophragmus; species Orychophragmus violaceus. The sequence goes on along the minus strand of CM058231.1, from coordinate 103,819,477 downwards.
GCCGGCGGAGATTATTCCGGTACACAAACCCTAGATTCAAGATTCTCTTACCGGAAAAGGGAAATTTTTGCTTTGAGTTTTATCTGTTTGTTCTCTTGAATTACACAGGAAGACGACGATGGCTTTTCTCAAGGCAGGGGTTATTATTATTGCCTTGATCTTCACTTTCGTCTCCCTCGCTTCGTCTGTTCCTTTCATAGTTCTACATGGTAATATATAATCTGATTACTTTGTTAAGTTTATTTAGGTTTTCGAATCCCAAATCTATGGAAAAAGTGAAAAGTTTGTGTTTTTTTTTTAATCAGGAATTGGGGATAAATGCAGTAATGCAGGAGTGAAACATTTCACAAAGCTTTTAAGTGATTGGTCTGGTTCTCAAGGATATTGCTTGTATGTCTTGTCTATGTTCTCTTTTATTTATTACAAACATAATCAGTTGTGGCTCAATGTATTAATCCATTGTTGTGTTGTATATTCAGGGAGATTGGGAATGGCTCATGGGACTCATGGACCATGCCCCTTCTTGATCAGGTGATTTCACATGTTTGAAGAACAAAACTTGTATAAGTATATGCCGGAAAAAAACTGACTTTTGGTCTCTCTTTTTTGTATGTTTTGCAGACAGCGATTGTTTGTGAGAAGGTTAGATCAACTGCATAAAGTGTTTTGCTAATCTTGGATTTTGAAAATCCATTTCGTCATATATGTGTTTAATACTACAGGTGAAGAGTATGCCTGAGCTCAGTGAAGGTTACAGCATTGTGGGGCTTTCACAGGGTAACATGATTGGTCGAGCTCTCATTGAGTTTTGCGATGATGCTCCACCTGTAAGTCCCATAAACTTGCCTATCTGTATGAATGTTTTGAAACTTGTTTGGTAGGTAAAGAGCCATGCGTTTTCATTTTGTTCTCTAATGGTTAATATAGGTCAAGAGTTTTGTATCGGTAGCGGGACCTCATGCTGGCACCGCATCGATTCCTTTCTGTGGTGTAAGTAACTTAAACCCCTTCAGAATCTTGGTTTCTTCTGTGATAAACACCGATCTTTTTTAGTAAACATGTTCTTGATTTTTGCAGGTTACTTGGATTTGCATCATGTTGGACAGTATGATCAAAGCAGAGATCTATAGCGACTATTTGCAGGTAGGTAATAGTTTACAGCTTCTGTGTGATTTTCCTGTTAAGGAAGTGATACTTATTATTACATCTGATTGAGTTTCAGGAACACTTGGCTCCTAGCGGTTTCCTCAAAATCCCTACTGTAAGTTTCCGTTCAAAGGTTTCGGATTAAAGTTTTCATTCTTGTTGTAACCAAAATGCTTTCATAGGACATTGAAGGTTACATGGAAGGTTGTAGGTTCCTACCAAAACTAAACAATGAACTTCCAGTCAAAAACTTGACTTATAAAGAGAGGTTCTCAAGCTTGGAGAATCTTGTGCTTATTATGGTCAGTCATCGAAACCGGTTTTGATGATATGTAACTTGAAACTGTTTCTTGTTGATGGTAACACTCCTTTTTATGTTTGATCAATTTTCAGTTTGAGCATGATACAATACTGATACCTAAAGAGACATCATGGTTTGGATATTATCCTGATGGATCTTTTAAGACTGTTCTTCCACCGCAAGAGGTAATAAATCTTTTAATCATTGTTTCAACTGGCTAGATTTCGCAGCAGATACATGGCTTTATGCAGGGCCGGCGCTGAGATTTAGAGGACTATAAACATTTTAGTATAAATATTAATTAAAATTTTCTTAACAATTTAAGACCCATAAATTCTTTGTAAATTAGCTCCGGAAATTTTGAGGGCAAAAACCAATGTTTCATCCGGCTGTATGACTAGTGTTTATTTGGATTTTTGTTTTGCCTTTTGGAGACCAAGCTCTATACTGAGGACTGGATTGGTTTGAGAACCTTAGATGAAGCCGGAAAGGTCAAATTCGTTAATGTCTCTGGAAATCATCTTCAGATATCTCATGAAGACATGAAGAAGCATATAGTGCCATACCTCTCTGACAAAGCATCATCATCATCTGTAATAACAATGGCTGTTTCTGAGTCTTCTTCTTCCTCACACCGGTGGCTTCCTAGTGTAGGGAACTTCGTTATGGATCTTATTGGTCCGGAAGTAGATCAGCTTCAGCTTGTGCTGCGTCATATCTGAATCTGATGTTCCTGTTGTTGTTTGTTCTCTGACTAAACAATTTGTAAAAATAAGAAAAAGCTTTGCAAAATCTGTCACAAAAGGTTATGAATTAATAACAATACCATCTATCAATCAACTTTGTTGTATATTTTTTCTTATGTCAACTGCATCTATTAGTTAGATCAAACTTGGTCGGACATGCGGTTTTCCGATAGAATTCCACTAGTCGACTGGTTTTGATCAATATGAGAATATAAATAGTCCCGTGTTCGTGCTTTTTGCTATAGTATCGACACAGGCTTTTATACTACGTGGTATCGATGATAAGCTAAATCTATCGAAACGTTTTCGAAGAGTATCAAAACAATCTACATCTGAACTTTGTTGTACTGCATCTTTTAAGTATTGCTCTGCAAAATTTTGGAAGAGATGAACTACAACATTCTAGTCACACAGCCTGAAGATATTACAAGTGCAGACTGGACAATCTTGTCACCAAAGAATGGCTTTGGGAAGCCCTAGCAGCTGGAGGAGACCCTATCACCACCATCAACACCTAAAGAGAAGCAGAGCTTAGCTGTGTTTTAAAAATCCAGCCATGGCGCCGCCATGGCTCATGGCAGGGCCTTCGGCGCCACCAGCCCTCATGGCATGGCTATGTGCCTGTGGCGGACGCCACGGTGGTTATGGCTGTGGTTGTGGCATGGCTGTGGCTGTGGCATGGCTTAAAACATACTTTAAAAAAAAAAATATCAACTAAGGCTTTTCTATTTAAGTTTTATGAATGTTTTGAAAATTTGATTTGGTTTTATGAAACTTGATTATGTTTTGGTTTTGGTTTTATGGAGATTTGATTATCATTATGATAATCATTTACTTAAGTTTTCTTCATAATTGTCCTTTAACGTTTTCAAGCTCGGGTAACAGGTGGGCTGTGTACACTTCTTGCGAGTTCCTCTTATCATAAAGTTTTCTTTATAATTTACTTATGAAACTTGATTACGTAGTCTAGAGTCATAAACATGCCGGGCTGTGTACATTATAGATGGTTCTGCCTATAATGTAACGTTTTTTTTTGCAAGTGTGCTTGTGGCTGCCGCCATGGCGCCGCCATGGCGGCATGGCTGCCCTAAAGGTCTCTACGCCATGGACCGCCATGAGCCATTTAAAACACAGGAGCTTAGCAACAACAAGATGACTCTGTTTCTCAGGACTAGTCCCCCATGATACCTACATATTGCAATCTAGTTTGGAACATGAAAGTAAAAATCAAGAAAAGCTCTACAAAATTTATCTCAAAAGGTTTTATATATTAATGATAATAAAGGTAAATATTTATGTCACAAGAAATGAACAGAGCCTTGAAAAGGTATAAAGAAGCCAATAAAGGGGTCTGCTGTTACATAACAAGTCAACAGATATAATAACACAACACCTTTCTGTCTTTAATCTTCATCAAGCCTCTTCTGAGACCAAAGTCTTGATGGTCTGAGAGACACAGAGATATTCCATCACTACAGCATGCTAATATAAGCACCAAGGCTTCTCCATGTCGTACAGGTCGATGCTAAGCTAGCTCGATCGCGAATACTCAATCGAGTAAACAGATGATGAAGCACTGTGTCGTAAGGCAAACTAGTCCAATCCACATGCTCTTGAGCCTTAGGTGCTAAATCATCATCCTCAATCACAACTTTATTCTTTCCAGTTTCTTCAACTCTCTGACGCACCCTACCACTCATATCTTGGATCCTACTCTACCTACAAAATCCAAAGTTTGCAAATTTTAGATACCCAATGGCTCAAAAACTAAAATCCTATTGCTGATACAATAGAAACCAAATTCAACAACGAGAATGCTAGCCTGATTATGACAACAAAAACCCTTGAACAGATAAGCAACGAAGAGGACGTAAGGAAGACAAAATCTCTGCCTTTACTATCCCAATTCAATACACAAAAAAGTGAAAGAGTGATGATGATGGTCGATGAGAATCCAAGCAAAGAGCCCAGAGAAAACTATCTAACACATTGAGAACAAATACGAAAAGGGTATAATCAAAACATCTCAAAGTAATCACCTTTTGACAATACAAACCAAATTCAACAACGAGAATGCTCGCATGATTATGACAACAAAAACCCTCGAACAGATAAAACAAAGAGGACTTAAGGAAGACAAAATCTCTAGCCTTTACTATTCCAATTCAATACACACAAAAAAATGAAAGAGTGTTGATCATGGTCGATGAGAATTCAAGCAAAGAGCCCAGAGAAAACTATCTAACACCTCAAAGTAATCACCTTTAGAACAAAGAGAAGAACTTTCTCTTCGTTTATTCCGAGCAACAGAGAAAGGATGAAGAATTTGAGAATGAAGGTGAAGAAAGAGAGACAACAAGGGTGGTGTTGAAACAAGAACTTATATAGGCAAATTGTAATTTGTAAGAGAGCATATCAATCACCTTCTTTGCAAGGTACATTATATATTACCAATTACCATTCCTCTTTTTCTTTAAATTTTTTTAAAGTAATTAAGATTTTTCCATAAATTACCATTTACTTTGAATTGTTTTGATGGTGGTGTTGTTCTAGTCAATGTTTTAAAATAAGCTAGATGACAAAAAAAACTAGACACTGTATTTTGATGATAAATTAGTATCTAACTTTCAAATAAATTTATAAAAGTAATTTATTATAAACATAATGTAAGTTTTGGCGTGCAATAAACAGAATAGTTTTGCGTGTAAATATAGTTATGTCGTGGATTAGTTATGTCGTTGATTAGTTTCGCGCGTAAATATCGTTATGTGAAAGATGTTATTTTAGTTTAAGTTATAAAATCTAACTAATTTAAAGTTTACAAAACCAATTAAAATTTAAACATTATGGCATATTCATAGTACTTTATGATAAATGGTGTCATATTTTGTTTTTAAATATTATTTTTCATTAATTTTGAAATGTAATCTACATTACACAAAACTCTTTAGTCAATGCATCATTTCTATAAATTTTGTTTGGTAGATAACTGATGAGTTGTCTTATATTTGAGATTTTTTTCTTAATTGGCTAGAGCTGATTTTTTTAAGATAACTTTGATGTTTTTAGTAATAGTAACGCATGTTGTAATACATGTGTCATGTGTCTAACACCTTTAATAATTAAGATTTGTTCATAACTAAGTAATGGCTTTTAGCCTTTTATGGTGTTTCTTAAAATAATTTAAGACTAATTAGTTTTTTTCAGTAAAATGACAAATAATCATAGACCATGAGTGACAGACATGTGTTTTATGCCAAAAGAGGGATTTTCTTATTTAATGGTTTAGGATTTTATTCAAAATTTAAAGTCACTAGGAGAGAACCCGCGCAAAAGCGCGGATTTGCTTAAATTTATAAATATTTAATATATTTTGATATTTATTTTAAGTATCAATATTTTATATGTTTAATTTACAAATTTGTATTTTTTATAAATATAATAATTTTTAAGAGAGAATATGAACTAACATACGATTATTAATTTAATTTGTTTTATAAATAAATATTTTTTAATTATCAAATTTTAATGAGTTTTTTTATAAAAATTTATTTCTTTCAACCTTTTTATCATCTTTTTAATTTTTTATCAACTATTTTCCGACTAAATTTCATTAAAATATCAAAGTACAAAGAGGATTACAAAGTGGAATACAAAACATCGGAATACAAATTATTACATAATCAATATGGGCCATATACTAAAGACAAAATTTTAGAAAAATAGAATTTGATAATGCTGCTTCCATTCGAGATAAGCCTTAAACACTAACAAACATTGTAATATGTTATTTTCTTTCTTCAATATTCCTCTCACTTTGCTACGATATGTATGCCAAATTGGCATTACTTTTTTTTTTGCTTTCCAAATCGTACAAAAGAAGGCCATTGCATCCATAACATGTTTTGGATTGTCGACACGATATCAATTAGTCCGTATTCGCATCATTGATAATAATATAGACTTCATATTGCTCCCACTTTGACTCGGATTATCTCTGCATATGTCGAAAGCCTCTTTTGATGAACTTGGTCTCTTTACCAATGGCCCTTTCATATATGAATGTTGTTGTATCAACATGATGGGTAAGAGTCCTCCCCTTCGGAAATCAATAGGTGCCACTAAGACTCCATAGCAACCATTAAATCCATCACCATAATTCCAGGATCCCAGATTTGCCAATGGTCACTAAAATAATAGAAAAGCCGACAAAAACACCATGAGGGAGCGTCAGAAGGAGACTCTACTCGAGAGAAAGGAAACAGTTACCCATTCGAACCGACATATATCAATACTAACCAATATCAGCGCCAATACCCAAATAAAAAAATAACATGTATTTACTACGATCACCATCATCTTCTAAGTGAAAATAATGGATCGATAGCAAAATAGCCATGAAGTCAACAAACACAACACCAACTAATGGCCAACATCTACGCAAAAACCAAAAGTTATTAGCCACACCATAAGGGATCAAAGAGAGGAAGAAATGGATACAACATCTCATGTTTCTTCAATCCACATCCCTTAAGATGATAAAGTTTTATTTAGATGGATCTAAATTTAAAAAATAATAATTAGAAAGGAGTACGGCCGACGTCGAAGTCGATGCCGGCCGGAGAAAATTTACAGAAAAGAAAACGATTACGAGAGGAGATGATTGTCTCAAAGAGGAAGAGAGAAAGAAATGTTAGGTGGATGTTTAAATACATATATATATATATTTATTCATCATATTTTTAAATTTTTAGTTTTTATTCATAATATTTTAATATTTTCTTTCCTATGTTTTCCTTTTTATTATCATTTTTGTCTCATTTTGTAACATTTTTTCTATTCTTAATAATAATTATTTTATATTTTATAAATTTTTATGGTTATTTGCTTCTAATTTTCAATTATTGTAAATTTTTTTAATAATGTTATCTTTATTTTTAATCTTATAATTTGATATTTTATTTGTATTGAGATTTATTTATTTTTGTTTATTTATTGCATAAAAATATGGAAGATGTATTTAAAATTTTATAATATATAATATTTATATGTTTATGAGATCGTAAATTAAATTCAAATTTAGAAATTATTCAATAATGTTAACTAATTATATTTAAATTAAATAATTTTACATTAAATAGTATATTTATTTTAATTTAAACGATGATGTAGAAAAGTTTGTTTAAAATTGACCAATTAAAAGTGGGGTTTACGTGGTAGTAGGAGAGCCCCCTCTTCATCTTTTATATATAGGATATAGAAACCGTATTGTAAGTTATGACGAGTCGGATCGGTTTACTCTTTGGAGTGATAATCCGAACCGAGCAACACTGATTTAATATACTGAGATTTGTTGACAAAAAAAAAAGAAACTGTATTGTATAAAATCATTTAATCTCCCCCCATTAGTTTATAGTAAAATCCAAAAAGAAAGAAAGAAAACTGTAACAAAAATCCAAATTTAATCTCTTTTTGAGTAAAATTTGCATCTTTTTTTTTCCCAAATCTGGATCTTATATATATGACTGGAAATAGTCTGAGAAAAGTTGATGATGTATTACATAAGGAATGAACGAGTAAAAATTATAAGAGTTAAGCCTTATGGCAAAAAAAATTTATAAGTTATGATTTTTAGTTGCTTCTGTTGCAAGTAAGTGAGCCACTCCATTCTGTTTTCTTGAACACCACATAATCTGTACTTCTTTGAATTTGTTTAACCAAAACTTGATTTCCTGGATGTAGTTGAGGACTCCAAAATGTTTTTCTTTTTCTTGTATCAGCTTCGTAAGTTGTAGTGAATCTCCTTCAAAAATTATTTTCCTGAATCCTCTACTCCAACATGATTGTAAAGCGACAAGTAGTGTTTGACATTCACTCTTCAAAGCATTTTGAGTACCTCCTATTTTTGCTTGACCTGCTCCAATGTACTGTTATTGATCATTCCTGATAATCCATCCGGTTCTTCGTTGTGACTGACCATTGATAAATGAACCATCATAGTTGCACTTTATCCAAGTGTTTGGTGGTCGTTTCCAAAAGGTTGGCGTTATATGTTGTCGTGAGCAGGAATTTGACTCTTCTTGTTGTCTCAGAGCTTCTTGTGCATCGATCCATTTCCAGTGAATCTATTGATTTTGGTAGCAGAGGAGGTTTCTGTTTTTCCATAATCTCCATAGTGTCCACATAGCAGTGTGGAAGAGTCGATTCGGCAGTTGTGTGTTGTTGAGAATAGTCGTAATCTTTTTGTCAATGTGTCTTGTCGGTTCAAAGAGCATATGTACCGGGATTCATGTACCTTTCCATACTACTTGTGCATGATTACATATGAAAAATATGTGGTTGACTGTTTCCTTTGCTTGACAGCATCGGAGACAGAAGTCATTGTTTGTCATATGTCTTCTCTTCAATATGTCTCGAGTGGCTAAAGAATCAGAAGTAAGTCTCCAAACGAAATGCTGCAGTTTTGGAGCCATCTTTGTTTTCCAAATAAGTCGTTTCAAACTGGTATTGCCTGGTGGGGGTTCTGATCTTTGCTCTGTGTTGGAGTGGGTTGCTAACCAGTATCCAGCCTTTACTGTATAATCCCCTGATCGATTGTAATGCCACACAATCGTATCTTTTCTGTAGTGGTTGAATAGTTGTAAAGAGATAATAGTATTGGACGGTCAAGTTATGATCCACCGAAGTTTAGTTGACTGAAAGTCAACGGTCAGGTCAAAGTCAACCGGTTGATCCGGTCAACCAAGACCCAGATCCAAACCCAGACTGAACCAGACCCAAATCCATAACCAGACTCAAATCCATAACCAGCCCAAAATCCTAAACCAGACTCTAACCAACTAAACCAAAAAATGAATTGGAATTGGGATTAAACCGGAATTCGAATTGAACCAGCTTTACCAAAATTAGAAATTAAATTAGGAAATCAAACCGGCTGGTCAACCTAAACCAAACCGGTCAACACTACCGGGACAACCCGGTCAACGAGTCGACTCGGTCGCCGGCCAAGTTAACTCAGCGGCGGTCCGGCAGTGGCGATGGCGGCGCTCCGGAGACGGCGGCGGTGCTCCGGCGACGGTGGCGCGTGGGACTCCGGGGCGTGGCTCCTCTGGCGCGTGTGGATCTCACGCGCCTGTGACTCCTCCGGCGAGAAGCGGTGCGTGCGGGCGCGTGCGGCGGCTCGTGGGACTCGTCTTGGTGGCTACGGCTTCGACTCGTCACGACGGTCACGGTGGTAGGCTCGGTTTCTCGGGATTCAGAATATTTTGGGAGTTGCGAATAAAAGAAAACGTTTTTGGTTTAGAAATCTCAGATCTGATTCCCGGATGTTACCTGGTGGGGGGGGTGGAAAGGAGAAAACGTGTTTAGGGCTTCCTGGTGCTTTGAACAGCTCGAGATCCCGACAAATCTTCGCCGAAAAAGAATGAGATGAGATTTGTGAAGAGAACATGGAATATTTATAGGAGGAGGAGGGGAAGGCCCTAGGGTTTTCAGAAAAGGAAGGTGGGCTTGGGCTAGAATTTGGACTTTCCTTTCCTTTCTAAGAAAAATTGTTCTGGCTGGACCAGGGCTATTACAAATTATCCCCCCCTTGAAAAGAATTCGTCCCGAATTATGAGGTGCGCGGCACTCCGATCACTTCTGAACTCAAGACACTGTTCTGTTCGGGTTGCGGGGACTGGTACTACGGAAAGTCTGTTCGAAGAGGCACGATGTAATGAATGAATATAAATAAGGAATAGGGCTACATAGTTTCTGGAAATAGAAATAAAAACCGACTACGCGAAAACCGCGAAAAACTCAAACAAAAGAAAATCTCCCCAACACATAGAAAGAATCACTATGCCCTACCCTTAGCAAATCCCCAAAGCCCCCCCCCCCCCCCCCCCCCCCCCGCCTCTAGCCACTCGATGATCCTGGTGTCCGTTACTCGAGATCTTGGTCTCCTCGGTACAGCTGGTCGTACTCGCTCCCGTACTCCTCTAGGTCAGATTCGGGCTCTGAATCTGAGATGGTGATCACTGGTGGTGCTGCTGCCTGCTCCTGCATCTGTGCAGCCTGCTGCTGCTGCCTCTGCTCCTGCTCCCAGGCGGCCTGCTGCTCATCCAATCTTGCATGCACTCTCTCTCGGGTGGTCCACTGCTCATCCAACCAAGCGTAGTCTCGGGCGTCCTGCTCCCGTCGTATCATCTGCTCCTCATCCCAAGCCTTCTATTGTTCCACCATTACTTGACGCATGATGGCCTCGTTCCTCTAAATATGTTCCCTCTCTTGCTGTTTGTAGGCCATGTCCCTCTGGTTCCTCTCTACAGCTTCTACATAACGAGCAGCCATCGCAACCAAACTGTATTCTCCATACTCTCTTCCATCTGTCATCTCTTGACGAATCTCCGGTAATAGACCATCCATGAACGTGGTCATCATGTGAATCGTCGTCATAGGGTAGGTGCATCCCGCTCTCCAGATGAACAAGTCTCGATACTCCTCTACGCTCATCCCAGCCACCTGGAATGGTCGGGGCACATCCCGGGGAAGCTCCTGCACCTGGGGTCTCACTGTTGACGCTCCTGGTGTGTCGTCCGCCTGCGGTATCGCCTCTGGTCCAAAATCTGATTACTTTGTTAAGTATCTTTAGGTTTTTGAATCCCGAATCTATGGAAAAATGAAAAAGATTGTGTTTTTTTAATCAGGAATTGGGGATAAATGCAGTAATGCAGGAGTGAAACATTTCACAGAGCTTTTAAGTGATTGGTCTGGTTCTCAAGGATATTGCTTGTATGTCTCTGTCTATGTTCTCTTTTATTTACCACAAACACATTCAACTATGGCTCAAATTTGGTATTAATCCATTGTTGTGTTGTAAATTCAGGGAGATTGGGAATGGCTCATGGGACTCATGGACCATGCCCCTTCTTGATCAGGTGATTTCACATGTTTGAAGAACAAAACTTGTATAAGTATATGCCGGAAAAAAAAACTGACTTTTGGTCTCTCTTTGTGTATGTTTTGCAGACAGCGGTTGTTTGTGAGAAGGTCAGATCAACTGCATCAAGGGTTTTGTTAATTTTGGCTTTTGAAAATCCATTTCATATTGTATGTGTTTAATACTTTACAGGTAAAAAGTATGCCTGAGCTCAGTGACGGTTACAGCATTGTGGGGCTTTCTCAGGGTAACATGATTGGTCGAGCTCTCATTGAGTTTTGCGATGATGCTCCACCTGTAAGTCCCATAAACTTGCCTATGTGTATGAATGTTTTGAAACTTGTTTGGTAGGTAAAGAGCCATCAGTTTTCAATCTTATGTTTTGTTTTCTCTCTAATGATTAATATAGGTTAAGAGTTTTGTATCAGTAGCAGGACCTCACGCTGGCACTGCGTCGATTCCTTTCTGTGGTGTAAGTAACTCAACTCCCTCCAAAGTTTTAGTTCATTCCGTGATAACACATGTTCTTGAGTTTTGCAGGTTACTTGGATTTGCATCATGTTGGACAGTATGATCAAAGCAGAGATCTATAGCGACTATTTGCAGGTAGGTACTATGTTCAGCTTCTGCGCGATTTTCCTGTTAAGGAAGTGATACTTAGTATTACATCTGATTGAGTTTCAGGAACATTTGGCTCCTAGCGGTTTCCTCAAAATCCCTACTGTAAGTTTCCGTTCAAAGTTTTCGGATTAGATTTTTCATTCTTGTTGTAACCAAATTGTTTTCTTAGGACATTGAGGGTTACATGGAAGGTTGTAGGTTCCTCCCAAAGCTAAACAATGAACTTCCTGTCAAAAACTTGACTTATAAAGAGAGGTTCTCAAGCTTGGAGAATCTTGTGCTTATTATGGTCAGTCATCGAAACCGGTTTCTTTGATATGTCGCTTGAAAGTGTTTCTTGTTTATGGTAACACTCATTTTATTATTTGATCAATTTTCAGTTTGAACATGATACAATACTGATACCTAAAGAGACATCATGGTTTGGATATTATCCTGATGGATCTTTTAAGACTGTTCTTCCACCGCAAGAGGTAATAAATCCTTTTAATCATTGTTTCAAGTGGCTAGATTTCGCAGCAGATCCATGGTTTTATGCACGGCCGGCGCTGAGATTTAGAGGACCATAAACATTTTAGTATAAATATTAATTAAAATTTTCTTAACAATCTGGGAGCCATAAATTCTTTGTATATTACTTCCGGAATATTTGAGGGCCAAGACCAATGTTTCATCCGGCTGTATGACTAGTGTTTATTTGGATTTGTGTTTTCCTTTTGTAGACCAAGCTCTATACTGAGGACTGGATCGGTTTGAGAACCTTAGATGAAGCTGGAAAGGTTAAGTTCGTTAATGTCTCTGGAAATCATCTTCAGATATCTCATGAAGACATGAAGAAGCATATAGTGCCATACCTTTGTGACAAAGCATCATCATCATCATCATCTGTAATAACAATGGATGTTTCCAAGTCTTCTTCTTCCTCACACCAGTGGCTTCCTAGTGTAGGGAAATATGTTATGGATCTTATTGGTCCGGAAGTGGATCAGCTTCAGCTTGTGCTGCATCATGTCTGAATCTGATGTTCATGTTGTTGTTTGTTTTCTGACAAAACAGACTGCGTCAGGTCAAGTAATTAGTTTGTATAAACAAGAAAAAGCTTTGCAAAATCTCTGTCACAGAATGTTATAAATTGATAACAATACCATATATCAATCAACTTTGTTGTACATTTTTTTTTGTCAACTACATCCATTAGTTAGATCAAAGTTGGTTGGACCTGCGGTTTTCCGATAGAATTCCACTAGCCGACTGGTTTGGATCAATATGAAAATATAAATAGTCCCGTGGCATTTATACTACGTATTTATACTACGTGGTATCGATGATAAGCTAAATCTATCGAAACGTTTTCGAAGAGTATCAAAACAATCTACATCTGAACTTTGTTGTACATACTGCATCTTTTAAGTATTGCTCTGCAAAATTTTGGAAGAGATGAACTACAACATTCTAGTCACACAGCCTAAAGATATTACAAGTGCAGATTGGACAATCTTATCACCAAAGAATGGCTATGAGAAACCCTAGCAGCTGGAGGAGACCCTAATCACAACCACCAATACCAAAAGAGAAGCAAAGCTTAGCAACAACAAGGATGCTGACTCTGTTTCTCCGGACTAGTCCCCCATGATAGCTACATATTGCAATCTAGTTTGAAACATGAAAGTAAAAATCAAGAAAAGCTCTACAAAATCTCTCTCAAAAGGTTTTATATATTAATGATAATAAAGGTAAATATTTATGTCACAAGAAATGAACAGAGCCTTGAAAAGGTATAAAGAAGCCAATAAAGGGGTCTGCTGTTACATAACCAAGTCAACAGATATATAATAACACAACACCTTTCTGTCTTTAATCTTCATCAAGCCTCTTCTGAGACCAAAGTCTTGATGGTCTGAGAGACACAGAGATATTCCATCACTACAGCATGCTAATATAAGCACCAAGGCTTCTCCATGTCGTACAGGTCGATGCTAAGCTAGCTCGATCGCGAATACTCAATCGAGTAAACAGATGATGAAGCACTGTGTCGTAAGGCAAACTAGTCCAATCCACATGCTCTTGAGCCTTAGGTGCTAAATCATCATCCTCAATCACAACTTTATTCTTTCCAGTTTCTTCAACTCTCTGACGCACCCTACCACTCATATCTTGGATCCTACTCTACCTACAAAATCCAAAGTTTGCAAATTTTAGATACCCAATGGCTCAAAAACTAAAATCCTATTGCTGATACAATAGAAACCAAATTCAACAACGAGAATGCTAGCCTGATTATGACAACAAAAACCCTTGAACAGATAAGCAACGAAGAGGACGTAAGGAAGACAAAATCTCTGCCTTTACTATCCCAATTCAATACACAAAAAAGTGAAAGAGTGATGATGATGGTCGATGAGAATCCAAGCAAAGAGCCCAGAGAAAACTATCTAACACATTAAGAACAAATACGAAAAGGGTATAATCAAAACACCTCAAAGTAATCACCTTTAGACAATACAAACCAAATTCAACAACGAGAATGCTCGCATGATTATGACAACAAAAACCCTCGAACAGATAAGCAACGAAGAGGACGTAACGAAGACAAAATCTCTAGCCTTTACTATTCCAATTCAATACAACAATGATGATGGTCGATGAGAATTCAAGCAAAGAGCCCAGAGAAAACTATCTAACACCTCAAAGTAATCACCTTTAGAACAAAGAGAAGAACTTTCTCTTCGTTTACTCCGAGCAACAGAGAAACGATGAAGAGTGAGAGACAACAAGGGTGGTGTTGAAACAAGAACTTATATAGGCAAATTGTAATTTGTAAGAGAGCATATCAATCACCTTCTTTGCAAGGTACATTATATATTACAAATTACCATTCCTCTTTTTCTTTGAATTTTTTAAAGTAATTAAGATTTTTCCATAAATTACCATTTACTTTGAATTGTTTTGATAGGTGGTGTTGTTCTGGTCAATGTTTTAAAATAAGCTAGATGACAAAAAAAAAAGCTAGTTATTGAATTTTGATGATAAATTAGTATCTAACTTTCAAATAAATATATAAAGTAATTTATTATAAATATAAATGTAAGGTTTTGGCGCGTAATAAACCGGATTAGTTTTGCGCATAAATATAGTTATGTCGTTGATTTATTAAAAATAATAATGTTAATTAGTTTCGCGCGTAAATATCATTATGTCGTTGATTAGTTACGCGCGTCAATAATAATATTTTAGTTTAAATTATAAATCTAACTAATTTAAAGTTTACAAAAATTAAGATAATAAACTTTAACAAATTTGGAATATTCATACTGATTTATGACAAAATGATGTGTCATACTTTTTTTTAATAGAAATTATTTTTCATTAATTTTGAAATGTAGTCTACATTACATAAATCTCTTTAGTCAATGCATCATTTCTATAAATTTTGTTTGGTAGATAATTAATAAGTGGTCTTATATTTGAGATTTCTTTCTTAATTGGCTAGAGCTGATTTTTTAAGATAAGTTTGATGTTTTTAGTAATAGTAACGCATATTGTAATACATGAGTGTCATGTGTCTAACACCCTTTCTAATAATTAAGATTTGTTCATAACTAAGTAATGGCTTTTAGCCTTTTATGGTGTTTCTTAAAATGATTTAAGACTAATTAGATTTTTTTCAGTAAAATGACAAATAATCCTAAATCATGAGTGAGAGACATGTGTTTTATGCCAAAGATGGATTTTCTTATTCAATGGTTTAGGATTTTATTCAAAATTTAAAGTCATATAGAAACCGTAATTGTGTTGTATAAAAATCATTTAACCCCCCCCCCCCCCCCCCCCCCCCCCCTCCAAAATTAGTTTATAGTAAAATCCAGAAAAGAAAAAAAACTGTAACAAAAATCCAAATTTAATCTTGTAAGATTTGCATCTTTTATGTAAAGCAAAATACAAGAGAAAGAGACACCTTGCTGATTGCTATTAATGAATAACAAACCTTCTTTTCCAACCATCAGTTTCTATTTAAGGAATATAAATTAAAAGTAGGAATCTTTTGACCAAATAAGAAAGTATGAATCTTTAGATATTCATTACACAACTATTTCTAACACCATGTGTTTCAATGTTCATCAATCACATTAGCAAAGCTTCTGCAATCTATGGAAACGGAAATGGGTATACGGAAGCGAAACGTTTGGAAACGTGGAAACGATTTTTTTTAAAAAAGTATGAAGCGATACGTTTGTACATATATTTACAAAAATAATAAAAATATAATGAACACTAACCATAAAAAAAAAAAAAACAAGTTCAACATATATTTGAAATAACATAAGTCCAACCATATCTAAAAAATAGAACTTGAAACAACACAAACTTTTTTTGCGAAACCGTAAATATTCATATAATGAAAAAGAGTTTACACTTACAAAAGAGCAAACCCGAATGTTACCCAGGCAAAAAAAAAGGTTGTAAAAAACAAGATAACATCTAAAGCTACAGCAAATCCATTTCATTGCAGCCAGAGCTGCATAAGATTTCTGAATTTCTTTCTATCCTTACGAGCGTGTAACGTGTTGCGGATCTGCCTATCAATCCCTTTAACCAGAAGCATCGGTGTTTTGTAGGCTGTCAAGAAGATCCTGTTATTTCGCTCTTGCCAAATTGCGTACGTTGTTGAGTGGGCAATGATTTTCCTGAGAGTTGATGGAGCACGACTTGATCTGAGCTTCACCCATCCAATTAGAGCAGTCCATGACTGGAAAGAGAATGGCGAATTACCAATGTTCCGAAGAACCGCAGACCAAATTTCCATCGCAAAAGGACACAAAATCAGGAGGTGATCCCTCGTTTCTGGAGAAGCTGAACAAAAAGAACATGAGCTCTGGATATTTAATCCCCAACCTGCTAACCTCGCACGCGTAGGGAGTCTGT
Organism: Orychophragmus violaceus; assembly: GCA_030180135.1. NCBI lineage: Eukaryota > Viridiplantae > Streptophyta > Magnoliopsida > Brassicales > Brassicaceae > Orychophragmus > Orychophragmus violaceus. Next base: position 103,802,817 of record CM058231.1, on the reverse strand, counting down.
CCAAAGTAGCTGTCCAAAAGAAGAAAGCCATTTTTGGAGTGTGTCCCTTATACCATACTGCTTCATGCCAACTCTTTTCAGACTGTCGACATCTCATAGTTTCCCAGGTTTCACGGGCAGAGAAAGTGTGCTTTGTGGATCCCTCGACGAACCATTCGTAGCGATCAGTTTCCAAGTGGTCTAAGGGAAGATCAATTGTAGTTAAGTCTGTACAGAGCTGGACCGCCTTATCACTTCTTGGAGCTGAGATTAGCCATTGTTGTCCCTCACATGCTTCCTTAACTCTTGAGTTCTGTGGAATTCTCGTGGCTGAAGGACCTTCACAACCCATAAGAGAACAGAAAGGTCCCGATGGGGTCCAGCTATCAAACCAAAACCATGCTCTGCATCCACTTCCAATCACACATTTAATAAATGGTCGAGCAATATCCCTCAGCTTCAGGATCGACTTCCAGGGACCTGAATCTTTTTGTTTAGCTTTGTACGCCCAGAAGCTGACGTCTCGCAGGTGGTGGTGACTGTGCCATGCCACCCATAAAGACTTGCTTTCAGAAAACAGGAGCCATATTAACCGTAGACAAAGAGCAATGTTCCACGTTGTGAAACGTCTAAGGCCCAGGCCGCCTTCTTTCCTAGGCAAACAAACATCACGCCAAGCTACTTTCGTCATAAATTTTCCTTCTTTTGATCCTGCCCATAAGTAACGGTTACACAGTGACTCAATCTTTCTGATGCATCCAAGCGGGATCACAAACGTCGATATCCAAAAGTTCACTTGTCCCACTATCACAGTTGAAATCAACTGGAGCCTGCCGGCGTATGATAGAGAGCGTGATGACCAGGAGCGGAAGGATTTTGAGATCTTGTCAATGAGAGGAGAATATTCACAGACCTTAAGCTTCCTTGTCATGAGAGGCAGACCAAGATATCGGACGGGGAAGGAACCAGCCTTGAATCCATAGCTAGATAAGGCATTGGATTCAATTGGGTTCAGTCCCGCAGAGAAAAGCTCCGTCTTGTCTTGATTCATTTGAAGTCCAGACCAACTCGAGAAATCATCAAGGGTTTCAACTATGCCATGGAGTGAGGACCCCGAGCCATCGAAGAAGATCATAACGTCATCCGCAAACATTAGATGAGAAACTTCAATAATTTCCGCATTCGGATGATACTGTATAAGACCAGCTGAGAAGCGTGATTGGAGAAGCTTAGAGAAGATTTCCATGACGAGCACAAATAGATACGGTGAGAGGGGGTCGCCTTGACGAAGGCCCCTTGTGCTTTTGAAATGACCACTAGACTGCCCGTTTACACATACTGAGAAAGTGGGCGTGGTGATGCATTCCTCGATCCAGTTAACATATTTGGCAGGGACGTTTAATGCCGTTAACGTTGCTAGCACAAAATCCCACCGGACGGAGTCGAAAGCTTTGCGTAGATCCACTTTCAACATTGCTCGAGGCTCGATGTTCTTCCAGTTGTAGCCATTTACCAACTCCGTTGCAAGTAGTACGTTTTCAGATAGTAAGCGGCCCGGGAGAAAGGCAGTTTGCGAGGCTGAAACAACCGACACTAGTAGCTCCTTCAGCCGAGAAGCTAGTAGCTTAGAGATCACTTTGTACAAAGTGTTCAAGCATGCAATAGGTCTAAAGTCCGTTGTTCTAGAGGCGTTTGGTAACTTGGGGATAAGCACCAAAGACGTTGCATTCCATTGCTTTAAAAGCTTTCCCGATCTGAAAAACTCGTCAACAGCATCTATCACCTCAGGTCCTATAATACTCCAGCACCCGATAAAGAATTCAGAGGAATAGCCATCTGGTCCACACGTTTTGTTCCTCGGGAGAGAGAAAAAAACTTCTTTAATTTCTTTGGCTGAGAAGTCTTTAGCCAAAGCCTGGCGTTGGAGTTCAGAGCAGCTATAGTTGAGCAACAGAGAGACGTCCTCTTGCTGGAAAAGCTGAAGAGAAGCATGACCGGCGAGGAGCGTCTCAAAATAAGCTGCGCAATGTGCTTGGATATCGTTTGGTGAATCTAAGCGTGACCCGTCTTCGCTTTCCAGAAACATGATATAGTTTGCAGCCCTACGAGACGACATGATACAGTGGAAGTAAGCGGAACCACAGTCTCCTTCTCGTAGCCAGTTGACCCCAGATTTCTGCAGAAGGTAGCTTTCTTCCGCACGCTGGAGAGCTTGCCATATAACTGTGGCCTCGTGTTCTTTTTCTGCAATTACCGTAGAGGGGTTTGCCAACAGATCTGCTTGTAGAGATAAGACAACATTATGCGCTTCCTCAGTCCTCAACTCAATGCCGGAGTAGTTTGCCCTACAAAGGGTACGAATCGGACCCTTCAGAGCTTTGAGCTTCTTGGACAGCCTGAACATCGCGGAACCCACTACATTGATGGAATACCAGTTATAGGCGACAAGAGGCAGGAAATTCTCATTTTTCAACAGAAGGTTAAGGAACTTGAAAGGCCTTCTCTGCCGTTGATGAGCTGGATTTAAAGTGACTGAGCCTGGAGCATGATCAGAGAAATCAGGTTCTCCAAAAAAACCCATTGAAGCCGCGAATTGACTCTGCCACAGGTCATTCACCAAAATTCTGTCAAGCTTTTTCGCAATAGGAGACGATTTTCGCTTGTTCCACCACGTGAACGATGTTCCTCTGAAAGTGAGATCTGCCATAGAGGTGTTCCTGAGGCAGTCTCCTAATTCACGCATATGCAGATCAGCATTGTCTGAAGTAGAAGTAGATTGCTCAGTTGGGGAAATCGTTTGGTTTAGATCCCCGAGAATGCACCACGCCTTCCCTATCACAAGACTATTTTCCGAGCAATCAGCAATTTCCTGCCATAAGATCCTCCGGAGATCAACCGTATTACCCGCGTAGACAAAGGAGACGACAAAAGAGTCTGGATAGTCCGGCATCTTCACGTCACAGGTAATCATTTGTAGAGATTTTGAGATGAAAGATACTTGAATACTTGGGTGCCAAAACACCCATATCTTACCTAAATCCGAGAAATCATAATTATCCGAATAAAGCCAGCCCGGGAGAAGAGCATTCAAAAATTTCCCTTGCTTCGGCTTCTGAACATGAGTCTCAAAGAGACTACCAAAAAGCGGTTTGTGCTGCTTGAACCAAGTTTTAAACCCCGTACGATGGCTACGCTTATTAAATCCTCGTACGTTCCAGCCAAAAAAGTCTGAACACATAAAATTATATGTTTTTGGGGCCCCTGCCCCGAGCATTTCGTCGCTGTCTGCTTGACTGCACATCTATAAAACCATCTTCATGATTCCTGAATTCACCCTCTTCCTCAGAATCGCTAGAGATAACGTCAGATGAATCTGTCTCAGCTTCAGATGTTTGCGAAAGTTTTTGCTTATCCTTGGCCATGGTCAGAGCCGCGGCTTGACCCGAGTCAGAAACTGATTTTTTGTCTCGTAGCAACCTTGGAGTGGAAAAAACAATGCCTTTTTGAGGACGAGAACCAGCAGCGCCAGCAGGCTTAGCAGGAAGGGTTTCCACCAGCGTAGAAGACTCCCCCTTATCAGCGAGTTTCACTGGAGGAGGTAATTGTTCATTGCTGGCTTTCACAGATTCTTCCTTTGTGGTATCTGGAGCAGACGAAGTCTTCTTAATGTACTTTTGCACCTTCTTTTTCTTGTTTGATGGTCTCGTGCAATTTGCCGTAGCGTGGGCAGTGGATTTACACGAGGTACAAGTTATCGGTGCTCGTTTGCAGCGCTTTATATTATGACCAATCTCCTTGCAAAAAGCGCATATCGGCGGCATCCAAGGACTTGAAACTTCAACACGACAAATTTCGCCAGATTGGAATCTTACATTTACGGCTTCCGGAAGGGGGATTCGCGGGTCTATGATTGTAAAAACCTTAGCCACCTCCAGGTCGGATTTATTGGCGGTTGTTGGATGCAAGAACCGTGGATTTCCGACCAGTCCAGCTATTCTTTCCAAACCATCCTCATGGAAGAACTGCAGAGGCACCTTTCGAAGCTCTAGCCAGATTGGGGCAGAGGTTAGTTCGGGCTTAGAGTGGACGAAACCGGGCTCCCAATCCGCCACAAACATAGTCTGACCCTCAATACTCCAGAGCTTCTGATTTAGAACGCGGTTTCTCGTCGCAGCATTAGGAATCCTGAAAAGGAAAGCATTTCCTTCAACTTTTGTTACGGTGATATCACGGAATTGCCGACTCCAGATGCCATTAACGATTGCGTGGACCGTTCCTTGGGAAGGAGGATCTGAGTAAAACTGGCCTATAATGAAGCTAGCCCAAGCTCCCCTGTTTTTCTCAATTACTGAGTTGGGGATTTCAACACAAACCTCACCGGTTGGTAACAAGAAACCATCATCATGCTTCTGCAGTTTTTTTTGAACCTCCCTTAAAAAGATCGCACCAAGTATCTTTAGGCGTAACAGGTTCTTCAGCTTTGGCCGTAGAGGTTTCAGGGGCCACAGCTTCAGTCTTGCGAGGATTTGGAGCAGTGATTGCTTTAGTTTCCCCTATTTTTCCTGGGTTAGCTGACTTTGCAGCCTTCGCAGATTGAGGCAACTTAACTTGTTGATTAGTTACCTTTGGGACAACATTGGAGCTAGCAAGTAGATCCATCTTTGGGTCCTTAGAGTTATCTTCAGGAGCCAAGTTCAACGGGTCGACAACGGGGGTAGTCTTCGTTGAGGTTATAGCACGGTCGGGGGACGATGCTGGACCTGTTTCCAGGCCAGTTGTTGGGTACTGCGTAGTGGGTGCAGTAGCCAATTTCAGGTCCACAAAGTGTGGAGCTACTTCAGGGACCAGAGCTAGTTTTGCTGCGGCGGTCAGTCTCTCGGATGAGCCATCGACAGAGTGACAAGACTCCGACAAGCTGTCACCGGAACCGGAAGAGGAAGACGCCGCCGTCGCAGGTTGAGCTAGGGCATCCTTTGTCACGGCTATGCCATCGACAGAGTGACTAGACTCCGACAAGCAATCGCCGGAAGCAGTAGAAGACTCAGGTAACTTCAGTTGAGCAGGGAGCGAAATCGGAGAAGACGAGCTCCGATTCGCTAAAGGGGAACGCTTTTTGTTCTTTTTCTTCCCAGCCATGAGCGCCGGAGAAACCAAAGCTGGCGGAGGCAGAGCAGCCCGACGCCGTGAGAGACGCCGGTGTATCTCGGAAAAGTGTGTCACTGTACCAGATCTGGAATCGCACTTTTTGGAAACACTGTTCACTGCATCTTCCTTAAACTCATTACTCCGTAACAACACAAACTTTAATAGAAAAAATCTATAAATACAAACGAATATGAATTATTTTTAGTTAATTTTGAAACTATCAACCTTAATATGAAAAAAATACATAGTAAGGTGTAAGTTGTTTTCTTTTCTGCGTTTTTCTGATAGCTTTTTAGGATACGAGTATGATTTATGCAAAACTTTTTATATTTCTTTTAATAGTGACATCATTTTTTTCCTAAACAAATTACAATTTATCAATTAAACCCTTACATTTTTAAACTTTTCCAATTAAAAAGAACAAAAATATCCAAAAATAAATAAATGGTGTTTCCAAAAATGGATACGTCGTTTTCGTCGTGTTTCCAAAAATGGATACATGTTTCCATCGCCTTTCCAAATCACAATTTTTAAGAAACGAGTTTTCATCACGTTTCCACGCGGTTCCATTGCGTTTCTGTTTCCGAAACGTTTCTGAAACGGTCATCGAACGGAGTTTCCATGCAACATAGTCTGCAATCATATTAACTCAAACAAAAATTTCCCATCCAAAAATTTCATATAAATTTCTGCAAATTCTGAAGATTAAAAAAACATAATAAAACCCTGATATATAGTAGAGATCAGAGACATGATGTGAAGCTACACAACCATAAACGTCTTCAACGTTTTCGATCAGCCTTCCATTTGTAAACCGGTTTACCATTTGGGTTGAGTATCTCGTCTTCATGTAGCTTACGCTTGCGACCCTTTTTCTACACAATAAAAAAGAGTTCTACCAGAGATGTTCCATTACATTAGCAAGATACAGCCATACGATTTGAGATGAATGATATAATTTCTCAAGACCTTTTGCATATATGAGCATTGCTTGTCCCTTTGATACCTTTGAAATAACAGAATGGATTTTCAGATACATACTTTTTAATATCTTTCGGAATATGTATCGCGGAGATATCGGGTTTGCTTCTAGTTTGTAACTCCAGTTCTCTAGCCTCCTCTCTGATGAAGAAAAAACCACAGTTGGAGAGCATAAGGCAACACATACACTGTGATACTAACTTCTACTCACAACAAATCTTATTGTTTTGTTCCGAAGTAAAGATATCCACGGAGTGGTTTGCCATATTCTAAGCACAACAGAATACTCAAGAAGACGTATAAACATTCATATCGAAAGAGAAAATTATGAAAGCTATCCCAAAGTAAAGAAAGAACCTGTCTTCTGCGAAGTACACGTGTCTACGGATTGGCTGGTCCTCAGTACATTGCAGTGATGCAGTAAGCTTATCAATTTTCTACAAAAGATGGAACAAATCGATGAATATGATTGATTGTAAACAGAAAGCTATTGCAATGTAGAAGGCTTACTTTCTCACTCTGCCATTTCTGGAACACATATCCAATATCTTGAGTCTTCATCATCATGAGCTCTTCTGCACTGTACTTATTTATCTCTTCCCTGAAAACAAAATCAAAATTACAAAACCAAGAGTAGATGAATCCATGACCTCAGCAAAGAAAATAGTGAAACGGAAAAGGAACTTCAATATGATTACTTTGGTCTATGAACTCCATCAACTGTTTCACTATTGGCCATCTTAAAGTACAACTCTTCTGGATTCTTGAATGCTGCCTTCTGCTTAAGTTTCTGCAGAAAATCAAGAACAAAAAAGAAAGAAAGGCGTTAGAGAAACAAGACTCTCCTATGTGCTAGTTAAGAGGCCTTGTATGGTTCTAAATTCCTCTACATTTCTGAAGCTATTTCACAGATAAATCGATCAGTCCCTTAAGAAGCAATGTACCACACACTATCAAATTGAAACATATTCTGTGAAAGGCCTGAGATTTCAAGAACATATCTAACATAAACAACGATTCAAAACAGAAAAGTTCATACCTTTTTAATGTTTTCCTTTGTGTGGTAAGCTTTAGCTCGGATGACATAATCCTTATGCTTTTCAAGGAGGCCAAACCTCTTCCTCGCTTGTCTGATAAGTTTAAAAATCCAAACTTTAAGAAGAGAAGAACAAAGAGCTTACGGTTGAGATCGCTCCTTATAAGCAGGCCTTGGAACAGCATTACGAAGCGACGACATGTTTGATGGCTTTAACGCTGCAAGGACAGACACAAAGCCGTAGAATCAAAGAGGAGTTTATTAATAAACATGAATCTCAAAGGGTATGAACACTAATCGGACCCATTACAAGTGCAGCTTGGACGATCTTATCAGCCAAGAATGGCTTTAAGAAACCCTAGCAGCTGGAGGAGACCCTATCACCACGACCAATACCAAAAGAGAAGCAGAGCTTAGCAACAACAAGGATGCTGACTCTGTTTCACAAGAGACAAGACTAGTCCCCCATGAATCATAGCTACATATTGCAATCTAGTTTGAAACATGAAAGTAAAAAAATCAAGAAAAGCTCTACAAAATCTCTCTCAAAAGTTCAATATATTAATGATAAAAAGGTAAATATTTATGTCACAAGAAATGAACAGAGCCTAAAAAAGGGATAAAAGAACACCAATAAACCCCTAAGGTCTACTGTTACATAACAAGTCCACAGATATATAATATCACAACACCTTTCTGTCTTCAATCTTCATCAAGCCTCTTCTGAGACTAAAGTCTATGGTCTGAGAGACACAGAGATATTCCATCACTACAAAATGCTAATAAAGAAAGAGACTCAATTCCTATTGTCAGATGATACTTTCTTTCATTTTGAACATTCTGCATGGTAATGATCAAGATTGCGCAGCACAATTTTCACAAAAATCCTAGCCTCACGAGGCATACTCGCAGCTGCAGCTGAAGAACGCAAGATTCTTGCTTCTCCAGCGTTCTGCAAAAAGCTTGCATGATGCATCATCTGACGACTTCCTGGTGATGTAAACTGCATTGATCATACGTTAGTTACCAAAATGCAGTTGATTTAAAAGCAAACTAACCATAATATATACCTGGAGAAGTGCAAAGGCGGCCAATGTTTTGAGTGCATGAGAAGGGTTTCTCAACATTGTAACAAGCCTTCCAAGTTCAGAACCACTGCATCTCAAGGCTCCAGCTTTTGGGATCCGAGCTTTCTCTGAGACCTGTGCTAACATAGATGGAGTAAATGATAAGGTAGCAGCTGCAAAGATTTGTGGTTCCATGAAATCTGTAATGAAACCTTCAATGGTTTCAAGAGCCCTTAGTCTAGCAGCACTAGATTCCGCGAGTGTCCTCATTATCGCAAACATATCCATCCTGTGTAGATAGATAAGATAAAGAGGCAGACTTGAGCATAATAAAGAGAATGTGGATAGTACCTTGCATCAAACATGTATGCTAATGCTAATGCTGACATGAAACGAGCCAATTTGGAAACAGAATATGAACAAAGTTGAACAAGTGCTACAAATCCTCCTTCCGACGCAATCAGGAGAGCATTACGAGGAACTAAAGCAAGATTATACAGAGCTCCTGCAGCAGCTTCATGTACATCCTTGGAAAAGGTAAAAGCTGGATCAGATTAGCTCAAAAGATCCGGACAAGACTACAAGAAAATAACATATATTACCTCAACTCCGGATCCTGCAAGAGCAACTAGAGGCGGAATACCACCTTCCTGTCCAATTGCAATGCTGATAGAAAGAATAGAAGAAGAAAATTTTGAAAGGATTACCATTAAGTTCTACATAAACCGATTTTGCTTTGATGTAGCTAAGAAGCTGCATTAACAAAAATTCAAATGGTTGCACCTGTTTGCTTCTGAGAGTGATAGACCCCAAAGAGCACCAGCTGCTCTCTTTTGCAGACCAGTGGATGCATTTAAACAAGACTTGACAATTGCAACCTAATATAATAGAAACAAGTGATAAGATGCTTGAAGATGAAGCTGGACAAACATAAATGAAATAAAGAGAGGAAAGGAAACATAATACCAAGGTTTCAACCCCACCAAATACAGCAATGAATTCTCGGTTATTTTCATCATCATGTGACAAATGCCACAGGGCAGCAGCAGCTTCCTGTTTAACACCTTCATGAGGCGATTTTGTAAGCTGAACAAGAGATTCTAAGACACCTTGTTCTTGTCCAATATTCTTAATGTTACTATCACCATGAGAAGCCAGATTAAACAAAGCCCGAGCCGCCTGAGAGATAAAAAGAAAGACAATTTGTGACAAACCCAATTCAGACAATCACTAGCATCCATAACTTAAAAATACAACAAGCATTCCAGAAGAATGAAGTACATGTTCTTGTACTCCTTCATGCTTGCTAGTTCGAATTAGCAACACCAAGGCATGCACACCTCTTGCTCTTACAACTTCTATGCTGCATTTATCGTCTGCGGCTAAATTAGCTAATGCCCCAGCAGCACTCTCCTTATCAAAAAGGGTAGATTTCATTACCAAATCTAGCAAAAATCTCCACAATATTTTTCTAATTATCAAATCTAAAAGCCCTAATACAATAGTCATAAGGATAAACTAAAGAGTAAAACTATAAGTTTTGATATTTCTAAACCAAAAGTATGAGGCTTTAAAGGTGGCAAGGGTGTACCAGAACTTCATCACTGCCATCTGGCCATCTTAAGATAAGTGCAACTAATGCATCCACTCCTCCAGCTTGAGTAATCAGTATCTAATATAAAAATAAATAAGAAACAATAATGTTAGTTAGAGAGCAAAAGGTTCATGTGTGTTTAATAACTCTTTATAATGGGACCATATACCTTATACTCTTCTCTAGTAGAGATATACCATAGTGCACCAGCAGCTTCTTCAGCCACAAGTCTATTCATAGACTTAGCCAAACCAGCAAGAACATCGATACCTCCTTCTTCAGCAATAGCCTTTGCAACATTAACATTTACTGACAAGTACCCAATAGCCTTTGCGACTTCTGGCTGAATAGCTTCTCGCCAAGGTCTAGCAAGTTTTAGAAGAAGTCGGATACCTCCATCTCTCATAACTGCTTCAGCTCGTTCACAGTCTATTCTCGCATTCTCAACATCCACAAGGATGAAAGTCGCAATACATGTGACTGCTGTCTCTTGGACATCCTCTTGTGAGCTTTGCATTAGCCTGAGAAGCAACTTAGGTCCCTGGTTCAGCCAGAAACTGTTCAATCCTTGCGGATTGGTCTCTGCCATTCGTAGAAGCGTACGAGAAATGATCCGTTCAATCCAACGCATTGTTTCGTCAATGCTTTTATCCATGCTTATCAGACCTCTCCAGTAAGAAAATATATCCTCTGGCATCTCTAAGTGATCGTCAAATAAAGAAGCTAGCCCATTAAGAGAGTTATTGAACATAGCAAGCAAGAGCTTTCCTTTGAATCTATCGGACCAGAAACTTCGATCACGTTCGAGAGAAGGACAGTTTAAAGCACACACAACTTTCAAGCTTTGAGATGAGTTCAATAGCCCGGAAACCGCAGTATGGTCAATGCTGGTTCTCGAGACATCCAAAGCAGTTAAGTTCGGAAGCTTCCCCCAGTTCTCTGTTGCAACTTTCCAGTTAATGTTTCTTGTCCCGGCAACAGAGAGGTAGCGAATAGATACCACTTTCCCCAGTGATCCTCCGTTGATGTTCACGCAATCTAAGAATCCAACATCAGTGAGTTGTGAGCAATGATTGGCCAAAGATTCAATTGCTTCAGACCTAACATCTCTCATTCCAGAAATCCAAAGCTTTTTAAGTTTGGGACAGCATAAGGCTATAGCCCTTATAGCCTCACTAGTGAGACTCTCACAGAAGTCTGGTCCAAGCTGGAGGCTCTCAAGAGCTTCATGGCGTGCCGCAATCATAGTCAATGTAACATCTGTTAGCTGCCCACAATAGTCGCCGCTTATTTCAAGCAGATTCCTTGCTCTGAGGTTAACTAAGGCACCAGCAGATTCATGTCCACTAAAACTAACCTTCTGAAGATTAGCACACCTATTTGCAAGAGAAGATGCCATTGAAAGATCAAACTCGTAAGCACGAAGATCCAAGGAACTCCACAGACAAGAAGAAGCACCAAGGCTTCCCCATGTCTTACAGGTCGATGCTAAGCTAGCTCGATGGCGAATACTCAATTGAGTAAACAGATGAAGCACAATGTCGTCAGGCAAATTAGTCCAATCCACATACTCTTGAACTCTAGGTGCTAAATCATCATCATCAATCACCATATAAGTTGGTGAATCAACTTTATTCTTTTCAGTTTCTTCATATCTCTGACGCACCCTACGACTCATATCTTTGATCAAATGTATTGAACAATCCTCTAAAGCATCAACACAGAGATCCTACTCTGCCTACAAAATCTAGACCTGTAAAACAAACAAAGAAGAGATCAAAGAACTCCCAAAGTTTTCAAATTTTAGATACCCAATGGCTCAAAAACTAAAATCACATTGCTAATACAATAGAAACCAAATTCAACAACGAGAATGCTGGCCTGATTATGACAACAAAAACCCTCAAACAGATAAGCAACAAAGAGGACTTAAGGAAGACAAAATCTCTAGCCTTTACTATTCCAATTCAATACACACACAGAAAAAGTGAAAGAGTGATGATGATGGTCGATGAGAATTCAAGCAAAGAGCCAAGAGAAAACTATCTAACACATTAAGAACAAAAGGGTATAATCAGAACACCTTAAAGTAATCACCTTTAGACAATACAAACCAAATTCAACAACGAGCATGATTATGACAACAAAAACCCTTGAACAGATAAGCAACGAAGAGGACGTAAGGGAGACAAAATCTCTAGCCTTTACTATTCCAAACAAAAAGTGAAAAGAGTGATGATGATGGTCGATGAGAATTCAAGCAAAGAGCCCAGAGAAAACTATCTAACACCTCAAAGTAATCACCTTTAGAACAAAGAGAAGAACTTTCTCTTCGTTTATTCCGAGCAACAGAGAAAGGATGAAGAATTTGAGGTATTGGGGAATGATGGTGGAGAGTGAGAGACAACAAGGGTGGTGTTGAAACAAGAACTTATATAGGCAAATTGAAATTTGTAAGAGAGCATATCAATCACCTTATTCGCAAGGTACATTATATATTACAAATTACCATTCCTCTTCTTCTTTGAATTTTTTAAAGTAATTAAGATTATTCCATAAATTACCATTTACTTTGAATTGTTTTGATAGGTGGTGTTGTTCTGGTCAATGTTTTAAAATAAGCTAGATGACAAAAAAAAAAAAGCTAGACAGTGTATTTTGATGATAAATTAGTATCTAACTTTCAAATAAATATAAAAAGTAACTTATTATAAATATAAATGTAAAGTTTTGGCGCGCAATAAACTGGAATAGTTTTGCGCATAAATATAGTTATGTCGTTGATTAGTTTCACGCATAAATATAGTTTATATCGTTGATTTATTAAAAAAAAAAAAATTAATGTTGATTAGTTTCGCGGGTAAATATAGTTATGTCGTTGATTAGTTACGCACGTCAAAAATAATATTTTAGTTTGAATTATAAAATTTAACTAATTTAAAGTTTACAAAAAATTAGGATAATAAACTTTAACAAATTTGGCATATTCATATGTGTCATATTTTGTTTTTGAATAGTATTGACTTTCATTAATGTTGAAATGTAATATACATGCATAATCACTTTAGTCAATGCATTATTTCTATAAATTTTGTATGGTAGATAATTAATAAGTGGTCTTATATTTGAGATTTCTTTCTTAATTGGCTAGAGCTGATTTTTTAAGATAAGTTTGATGTTTTTAGTAATAGTAACGCATATTGTAATACATGAGTGTCATGTGTCTAACACCCTTAATAATTAAGATTTGTTCATAACTAAGTAATGGCTTTTAGCCTTTTATGGTGTTTCTTAAAATAATTTAAGACTAATTAGATTTTTTTCAGTAAAATGACAAATAATCATAAACCATGAGTGACAGACATGTGTTTTATGCCAAAGAGGGATTTTCTTATTTAATAGTTTATGATTTTATTCAAAATTTAAAGTCATATAGAAACCGTAATTGTATTGTATAAAATCATTTAATCTCCCCCCCCCCCCCCCCCCCCCAAATTAGTTTATAGTAAAATCCAGAAAAGAAAAAAAAAACTGTAACAAAAATCCAAATTTAATCTTCTTTTTGAGTAAGATTTATGCAAAGCAAATACAAGAGAGAGACACCTTGCTGATTGCTATTAATGAATAACAAACCTTCTTTTCCAACCACCAGTTTCTATTTAAGGAATATAAATTAAAAGTATGAATCTTTTGACCAAAAAAGAAAGTATGAATCTTTGGATATTCATTACACAACTATTATTAGCACCATGTGTTTCAATGTTTTATCAATCACAGTAGCAAAGCTTCTGCAATCACATTAACTCAAACAAAAATGTCTCATCCAAAATGTTCATACAAAGTTCTGAAAATTCTGAAGATTAAAAACTATAATAAAACTCTGATAATATAGTAAACTTGAGTAGAGATCAGAGACATGATGTGAAGCTACAACACAACCATATACTTCAACGTTTTCGATCAGCCTTCCATTTGTAAACCGGTTTACCATTTGGGTTGAGTATCTCATCTTCACGTAGCTTACGTTTGCGACCCTTTTTCTATGTGCATTAAAAAGAACCTTATCAGAGATGTTTCTTAAAAACTTTACAAGATACAGCCATACTGAAATTGAATGATGTAAATTACCTGTAATTCCTTCTGCATTGACATATCCATATATATTTTCTCCAAACCTTGTGCCCTGCTCTTTCTTGCCTCGAGATCTCTGTATGATCTATCCATTTTCCTGTTGTCAAAAGATAGAAGATGATGAGCATTGCTTGTCCGTTTGATACCTTTAAAAAAAAATATCTAATGGTTTTTCAGATCCATACTTTTTGATATCTTTCGGAATATGTATCGCGGAGATATCGGGCTTGCTTCTAGTTTGTAACTCCAGTTCTCTAGCCTCCTCTCTGATGAAGAAAAAACCAAGAGTTACAGATCATAAGGCAACACATACAATGTGGTACTAACTTCTTCTCACAACAAACTGCTAAGCATAACAGAATACTCAAGAAGACTATCTAAACAGTCCGTATAAACATTCATATCGAAAGAGAGAATTATGAAAACTATTCCAAAGTAAAGAAAGAACTAAAAATGTTGGGAGTAACCTGTCTTCTGCGAAGTACACATGTCTACGGCTTGGCTGGTCATCAGTACATTGCAGTGATGCAATAAGCTTGTCAATTTTCTACAACAGACAGAAGGACCAAAGGATAAATAAGATTGATTTGTAAACAGAAAGCTCTTGTACTGTCTGTGAGTGAGGGAAAGATAAACTTACGTTTTTCTCACTCTGCCATTTCTGGAACACATATCCAATATCTTGAGTCTTCATCATCATGAGCTCTTCTGCACTGTACTTATTTATCTCTTCCCTGAAAACAAAATCAAAATTACAAAACCAAGAGTAGATGAATCCATGACCTCAGCAAAGAAAATAGTGAAACGGAAAAGGAACTTCAATGTGATTACTTTGGTCTATGAACTCCGTCAACTGTTTTACTATTGATCATACTAAAGTAAAACTCCTCTTGATTCTTGAATGCAGCCTTCTGCTTAAGTTTCTGCAGAATATTAACAACAACAAAAAGAAAAGCATTAGAGAAACAAGACTCTGCTAAGTGCTAGTTAAGAGGTCTTGTATGGTTCTAACTTCTAAGTTCTTTTAGATTTCTGAAGCTACTTCAAAAATCAACCAATCAGTCACTCAAGAAGCACAGGAAGCACACTATCTAATTGAAACAAGACTCTGCTACGTGCTAGTTAAGATGCCTTGTATGGTTCTAAGTTCTTTTAGATTTCTGAAGCTAATTCACAAAGCAATCAATCAGTCACTCAAGAAGCAATGTGACGCGCACTATCTAATTGAAACAAGACTCTGCTACGTGCTAGTTAAGATGCCTTGTATGGTTCTAAGTTCATTTATATTTCTGAAGCTACTTCACAAAGCAATCAATCAGTCACTCAAGAAGCAACGTGACGCACACTATCTAATTGAAACAAGACTCTGCTACGTGTTAGTTAAGAGGCCTTGTATGGTTCTAAGTTCTTTTAGATTTCTGAAGCTACTTCACAAAGCAATTCAAGAAGCAATGTGACGCACACTATCTAATTGAAACAAGACTCTCTATGTGCTAGTTAAGATGCCGTGTATGGTTATAAGTTCCTTTATATTTCTGAAGCTATTTCACATATAATCGATCAGTCCCTTAAGAAGCAATGTATCGCACACTAATCACTATCTAATTGAAACACTCCATATACATACTCTGTTGAAGGCCTGAGGTTTCAACAACATATCTAACATAAGCAGCGATGCAAACCAGAAAAATTGTACCTTTTTAATGTCTTCCTTTTTGTGGTAAGCTTTAGCTCGGATGACATAATCCTTATGCTTTTCGAGAAGGCCAAACCTCTTCCTCGCTTGTCTGATATGTTTAAAAAATCAAAACTTTAAGAAGAGAAATTGGGATAATAAACGAAATAAGAAGAGAAGAACAAAGAGCTTACGGTTGAGATCGCTCCTTATGAGCAGGTCGCGGAACAGCATTACGCAGAGACGACATGATTGATAGCTTTAACGCTGCAAGGAGAGTCGCAAAGCCGTAGAATCAAAGAGGAGCTTATTAGTAAACATGAAGCTCAAAGGGTCTGAAGCTAATCGAGTTCATGAACTAATGAATTGACACTGAAATCTAATCTGAATTCTAAACCCTAACTATAAACTGAACCTGAATTGAAGAATAATCGACGAAACGAAAAGGGAAAGAGGCCAAAGTTTCTCACGTGAAATACAAGGGATACCTAGAAATTAGACGAAGTCCAGGTGAAAGAGATGAGTGGGAGAAGGAGAAGAGGAGAACACGACGATTTTCCGATGACCTGCAACTCGAGTGTTGATAAGGAGAGTAGTGAAGACGAACGGCGAGAACAAGTGTTTAGGGTTGGGATAAAGAAAACCGAACCTTCTGGCTGACTCTAAGGGTTTGATTTGAGTGGATCTTAGTGCAACAATGACGTATTTACCCTTTCATTCTATTTCTTTGCAACAAATACTTAGAGCATGATTAGTGGTGAACTCCTCATGGGGTTCTTAAAATTTTTTTTTTTTTTTTTTTTTTTGGGAAAAGTGTAAAAAAAAAAAAAAAATCAAAAAAAAAAAAAAACGAATGACAGGCTGCCACGTGTCATGAACAATGTAAGAACCGGTTCTTAAATAAGGATTTTTAAGGGTCGGGTTCTTAACTATTCACGTGGAACCTACGTGAATAGTTAAGAACCCCACCCTTAAGAACCCTTGATAATCATGCTCTTACTCTTAGGACTAATTTAAATCAAATATAGAGTAAACAATTCTATTTTTTGAGCATATTATATTTCGTTCTAGATTAAATTTATTCTTTTATAAAATAGTTTCTGTTTGGTTTTCAGCGAATTTTTTAATCTGTATCACTATTAACCAAAATTTATGAATAACATAAAAAACAATTTTAATTATTCGCAGACTAATTCGTCACAACTACCACTTAAAACTATATTTTTGTGGTAAATGAAATCACAAAATTGGTTAGGCATGGGCATAAAAACCCGAACCGAAGAACCGGAACCGAAGAACCGATAACGGAAACCGAAATTTTTTATTTTGTTCTACCTATTATACCCATTGGATCCTGAATTGAAGAATTGTGGGTATCGAATAGGAACCGGAACCAAACCGAAAACCGAAACACGGAACCGAATTATATAAGGCTTAGTAAAATATTACTCATGGTTTCAACATCCACATAAAGAATTATATAAAAAATATTGTTATATCTATGAAATTTATGTTTATGTTATGTAATTGACATTGAATCATAGATCTTTTTATTTTTTGGTTAATGATTTGTTGAATTAACAGAAATTTTGGATTTTTTTTTTTGTTGATTTCGGATATTTTTTGTTGATTACGATATTTTTCGTTGATTTCGGGTAATATAAGGTTATTTCGGTTCAAAAAGAAATTCTCTCGGGCACGAGTTACGAGAGCCGCTCAGACCTTAAATCCGACTTATCGCTGCCTCCTCGGTTACCGGCGTTCCGAGCCGGAGCCGGGGAGGGTTCCTCTTGAGTTTCTTCTTGCTTTACGGCGAACCTCCTTGCCTCTCCATCTCCTCTCCGGCGTATAGCATGTCTCCAGTCTTGCCTCTGTAATCGGTGGTCGTCGGGGTGTTTCTCTGCTCCTGTCGGTGGAGTCTTCTCGTCGTTCCTCCTTGTCGCTGGTGGCTGAATCAAGTGCGCCTGGGTGGGTCGTCAGGTCTGGGAGTGAAGCAGTGGTACTCCGACGAGGTGGTCTATGTTCCGGTCATGATCGAGGTGGATCTGGTGCCGGACTCTCTGGTTTTGGTCTTCTTGGTCACGGTTCGGGTATAGCTACTTCCTGGTTTTGCCGTGAGTTTTGGGTAATGGCTTGGTACTGGCTTGGTCTAAGAATTTGCGTAGTTTCGTTTGGTTTTAGATTTAAATCTGTTGGGTGGTGTTGCGAGGTGTGTAGCCCCGATTTGATGTTGCTCTGGTCAGGGTTTATGTTTGAGGTTCAGTCTCGTGGTGGGTGCTCTCTGCTATCCGTCTTGTGTAGCTTGGCAGGTTCGTTCTATTGCAGTGTGGCTGTGGTTGATTAGGATTATTAGACTTTGTGGGGTGTTGTTTCCGAGCATTGGGAGTGTACTTTCCCTTGTCGTTCGTGCATCGGCATAGTTTTGTGGTTTGCGTCTTATCTTCTGCCTTGGGTCTCCTACCTCGGGCAAGGGTTCTCCGGCACAACTTTAAGGGATTGAGGCTTCGGTCTTCTTAGCATCTAGTCGTTCAGTGGCGAGTGGTAAAACAGTTTGGTCCCTCAGCTTACTTGGTTTGGTCTCCAGTCGTCCGGCTCGTGGCTCCCATGGATGGAGCAATAATATATTGAGTGACGGTGGGCAAACCTCAATAATCTCGGCTTTAGATGTCACGCTCCTTTCCTCTCTCGGTGTTTGGCGCTCGCCTCTTCTTCGTTGTCTTCTTTACCTGCTTTGATCCTGACTTGTGATGCTTATCAGTTGGAGTTAGCTCTCTCCATCCAACAGTTTTTGTTTTAGGTTTGTAAAGTGTTTCCGGTTTGTTTGTCTTGATCTTTTTGTGTCCCCGGGGATTGTCTGTTAATCCGCCGGCTCTTGGCTCCAGTATCGTCATGTGATAGCCGGCTTTGGATTCCTAAGCTTGTATCCGAAAACGCAGCCGATCATCGTAATGAAATGGTAATCCTTCAGTGAAACAAAAAAAATTATTTCGGTTCCAAAATATCCAAAACCGTTTAAGAGCCGAAAATTTCGAGTATTTTACGGTTCCTAAAATGATGGAACCGAACCGAACCGAAACCGATATGAACCGAACCGGAACCGAACCGAAAATTGTAAAGTACCCATTGAATCCTAAATCTATAGAACCGAAATCTCCGGAACCGATTGATTCCTACCCGAAACCGAACCGAATACCCAGGGCTAAAATTGGTGTTCTCAAAATCAAAATATGAGGAGCATTGTACATCTACTCAAATTCCAATGTATCTTTGACCAATTATTGATTGTTTCAGGGGTGTTTCATAAAGAGTGCCCAAAATTGGGGTGGAATATATAAAAACAACGAAATGTAAAGAGAGAATAAAGTTAGGCCTGGTGGACTAGATTGCTTTTTTAACTTGACGAGCCCACATATGTATTTAACACCGAGACAGAAGACATGATCAACCAAGCAGCAAAAACGTTAATGAAAAGGTCTAGACTTTACATTGATCTTTGTAATTTTTTGCACCTCTCTGTGAAACTCATAAGATAATGCCTAAGCACAAAAAGATTTCTCATTTTGTTTCTTTGCAGTTTTAGAGTTCTTGAGTAACAAAGAATGCAGATTTAATGACGATTGGTTGGAAGTTAATTGCAAGTAACATCTGAGTAGAATCCTATTGTCCTCCTCTCACAGTTCTGGATACTAAGCAGCTCCACGTCGAAAACCTCAAACTGCTTCGAGCTGAAGAAGGTCGAAGGTCCCACCTGGTTACGAGCCAAATGATGAAGGTATGAACATTGTTTTGTCAAAAGTTATGATCAACCTTAGATGAAGATATGTTTACACTATAAAAGACTGATCCATATCTTCTTTTTTATGGTCAAACTAAACTTCTATACAGACTCTTAAAATGGCTTAAAGAGACAATGCAACAAGCGCAAAGCGGGAAACATAAACATAAAAGATGGACACATATATAATACCGGGCCTTGAATGTCCTAACTCCTAAACGAGCAGGTTCAAGCTCAAGTTGTTTCAATGTTATATAGACTGATCCATATCTATCTTTGAATGTCCTAACTCCTAAACAAGCAGGTTCAAGCTCAAGTTGTTTCAATGTTATGTAGACTAATCCATAACTATCTTTGAATCTCCTAACTCCTAAACAAGCAGGTTCAAGCTACTATACGACTTCCATTTGAAAGAGGTGATAGTATATTCAATTCAACTAATCAAGTTTACTAGTAATCAAATCTATAGTTCAGAAAAATGTAGAGTCAAGGTATAGAACTAACCGGAGGTCCCAACTCTGGAGGGATAATAATCCTTCTTCTTCCACCGGGCTTCATGTCACGAATTCCCATTTCAAATCCTGCATTCTTACAAATACAAATCTTCACAAAAGATTCTTCATACACACATTAAAGAACATATCTTTTAACTTGCCTGGAACAAGTGCATTGGTTCCCATACGGATCTTAGCAGGAGAGCCTTGAATGTAAGTACTATCTATCCGTCTTCCGGACTCATTGTAACCAATATAATGAAAAGTCACCTGTCCAGACACCATGAAACTCAATAACTTA
This sequence comes from Orychophragmus violaceus, assembly GCA_030180135.1. NCBI lineage: Eukaryota > Viridiplantae > Streptophyta > Magnoliopsida > Brassicales > Brassicaceae > Orychophragmus > Orychophragmus violaceus. The sequence continues at coordinate 103,782,639 of CM058231.1, read as the reverse complement.
AATGATCTAACCTGAGATAAGTTTAACTAATCAAACATACCTGCTGACCATCTTTAGGACAATCACCTTGACCAACATCAAAGTCTCTATATATAAGACCTGAATCAGCCTTTATGTAATTATCAGAAGCTACTACCTTAACCTCAAAACCTGCACTATATCAATAAGTAATCTTTTCAGCAGGATCTTATCATCTTAACGCAAAAATGAGTGAAAAAAGAAAAGCTTTAAACCTTCTCTAACAAAGTTAGGAAACTCATCAGGAGCATTGTTCTCTCTCTGTATCCGTTTGTTCTGTTCTAGTAATCGTCTTTCATCATAAGGACTCTTGGATTTTGTCTTTGCAGATGAAGGTAAAGCCGGAAACAAACATGGGGAAGAAACTAGAATGTAAACTAGATTCCTCCGAGTCAAGCTGCAATTTTTATAACTTTATTGTCAACAATGGGACAAGTAAGAATAGACTAAAACGAATGAAAAGAAATTACCTTTGGTGTTTTGGTTCTTGACTCGATGAACAAAACGTCGAGCGTTTCGAGGTTCTCTGTTTCTCACCTACAAGAATTTACAAGGTTAATCATACTTTACCCAGAAGACCAGCTTACTGTATCGAGAGAAAGAGTAGCAGAACTTACATAGAAATGTAAGTCTCGGAGATAAAATCGTCACCATAGCTTTCTCCCTCCGGCGATTCCTGTAAAAAAATCCGATGTTATCCTAACTTTCTTCCGCGTTTGATTTCATGGATAATTTTGCTTAAACCCCTAAATTTTCATTTTATTATAATTTAGACCCGGAGTTTTCCTTTGGAGACCAAACCTTAGTGTCTTTTTTTTTTGGTCAACGACCAAACCTTACTTATCATATTCTAATATCATTAGTCAAACACATTTGAATATTCTAATGTCATTTGCTCAACAATATAAACCTCAGTAAGAGACAGAGAGAGTGGTAATTCCATATTTTCAGTTACAATGTGGATAAATAAATATTACAACAATAATACAAGTGAATGAATCAATGGTAGTCACTAAATGTTGAGTGTGTCATCTCAAATGGCTCTTTCTATTATGAAATAATGTTTTATATCGGAAGTTGAAAATATCATACATAACATAAAAATGTAGGTCAATCCACTTATCATTATTTGAAGTTAAAAGTTATGGAGACATCAGAATTCGAACTTATCACCAATTGGTTTAGAGACTGATAATGCTAATACTACCTCCTTTAAGTTGTTCACCATAATGAAGTTTCTGCAGTCTAGTATGTTCTCTGAATTTTGCTATTGACTCATCGGCTTTTCTATGAACTTCGTAATGGACATGGCTTGCATTGCTCTGGCTTTCCCAAGCCGCAGCTTCTTCTTCTTCTTCTTCTAAGGTTATTTGAGGTTGCTCTACCTCGGTCTATTCCGTAACATCATCATCTTCTGGCCTGTAAACTTGTAGCCAAATCAAAGATGAATATCTTGTCAATAGGGGTAAAGGATATATAGATGGGCCACGCTAGAGTTGAGGATTGATAAGTCCAAGCTTATTCATTCCTTCGATTGTTTGTTTTACGTAGTATGGTTTCGGTTAGCTTTTAAAAAGAGAGTTAAAAACAAAATCAAACTACGGTTAAGCTAAAATAATAACCTAACTAAACAGATTCTATAATATTACTTTTAAAAATTGGTTTCTGGTTTGGTTTGATTGAAACAGATTAGAATTTGATGTAGTTTCTCATGTAGTTTAGATTCAGTTTGGTCTGTATGGAATCTATAGAAACCAATCAGCCTATATGAAAATTGGATTTGATTTAGCTGTCTACAGTCTACTTAAAGTCTACACTATATAGCCCATTTATTAGTTTCTGCTTTAAATTTCTTTTCTCAACTGGCAACAAAATTGAGGCATCAAGATATCTTCGTCGTACCTCTCTCTTTCTCTGTCGGTTGAGATCTTTTGACATATTTAACAAAAGAAAATCATATCTTCAGTGTTCTCCAAGAGATTCTAATGGTCTGAACTTCTTCATATGTGGACCCAAAAATGTACAAATACAGACCAAATGTTATGTTATGTCACGTTACATGTCTCGATATTCGTATTGGCTAAACATTTTTTGGTACAAAACATTTAACTTTTAACAATTCACATACATGCAATCAATACACGTTTGCTCAATCATAAACGTCTTCCTTGCTTCCTTGCATCCCGATTATTATAAATATAGAATAAATTTATTTGTTCACAACAATAATTTACTTTGGTTTGCAGCGAAATCTCTTTTTTATTTATATTACTGCAAACCAAATATTTTAAATGGTAAATAAATCGATTTTGACCATTCACGAACTAATCTAGTCATATTATTACTACCATACAAAGCTTTAGTGTCATAGCTAATAATCTATTAATCATCTTTATAAAATAAAATTACCAAACTAATTAATACATTGGCCTTTCCCTGCAAAATCATTGTGTTCAACACTTCAACTATTCCAATTTTCTACAAATATAAAAACATCAACAAATAATTAAAAACAAAATAATAATAATAAATAAAGAAAATATTTTTTTTTTCTAAATCATTCGACAATGATATAATTAGTACATTCTTCCATTCTCCATAATTCATCTCTCAGTAGACACTAAAAACAAAAGAGACAAGAAAGAAGACAGGCACGAGACCAACTCATGAAAAGACATTCCAAGAACGTTTTAACATTATAATAAAAAAAAAAATTTCAACAAACCCATTAACGTTAAGCTAACTAAAATAAAACACTAATGAGAGCCAGCAGCAGGTCGTTGCCGGAGAGGAATAGCAGCCCATGGACTCATATTCCTCATAGGAGATGATGACGCCATCACAGGAGGAGCCACCGACGATGATGACGATGTAACAGCGACTCGTTCACAAGAAGGACACATAGTGAGAGTAGTTGGAGGTTTCATGTGCATGTATAAATGTGGTGAAAGCTTTAAAGCCCTAAGCTCACTCACTTCTTTATGCAATCTCCGATTCTCCTCCGTTAGATTCTCACAACATCTTTTCAGATATTCACAATCTACTTCCGTTTGCTTCAGCTTCGTCCTACACACATAAATGAAGAGTTCAAAAACCTTAAATAACCATTGCTATAACTGGAATCAAAACTAAACCGGAAATGAGAGAACCTTAACTAGCCCTGGGACTTTTAACCAAACCGGATCGGTTCGGTTATTTCGGTGGTTTTGAAAATTATTTTCGGTTTTTGATTCGATTCGGTTCGTGGAACCGAATGGTTAATCGAAATTTTTTTATAAACCAAAATAAACCAATTTAAACCAAAATAATTAAAAATTTTGAACGAACCAAACTCAAATAACCGAATATACCCAAATTGTCCGAATTAACCAAAATTATTTGAACCGACTTGAATAACCGAATATACCTAAAATAAACTAAACTAACCAAAGTAACCAAAATTATCCGAAATTTCGGTTTATTTTGGTAAAAAAAATAATAACCGAAAAATCCGAAATCGAACCAAAAAAAATTCGGTTAGTTTTGGAATAAAAAATTAAACCGAAAAAACCGAAAAACCGAACTGAAATCGAAGAACCGAAGTGCTAGACCTAACCTTAACCATAGTTGTTTTGGAAATTATTGTTTATTATATACCGATTCAGAATCAAAGCCGTGGATAGCTGGTTTCACACTGGTTGTTTTTATTCTTAAATCGGAAAACTCAAAACTAAACCAAATTTTGAGCAGAAACGGGTTACACAATGGTGGTTTTTATTCTTATACCGGGAAATAAACTCGAACTAGACCATACCGGTTAAGTTAAGAGACCCATTATGACCCTTTAGGAAATGAATTGAGGTTTTACCTGGCCCTTCGGTTTTGGAACCACACTTCAACTTGTCTTGTCCTTAGATTCAATTGCTTAGCCAAAGCCATCTTTTGTTTCTGCATCCAACACATGTAACAAAAAGTCAATGAGTGAAACAAAAAGTCAACTTCTTAAGGGAAAAATTACGGAAATGCCACTGACCGGATTGAGAGTGCTATGTTCTTTAAAAGTCTCCTCGAGGACCAAAGCTTGCTCTTTAGACAATCTGAGTTTCTTCCTCGAACCGTCGTCTCCGTTCCCGCCACCATCCTCATCGTCACTACCGCCGAGCGAACTAGAAGCTCTCTCCGCCTCGTTATCTCCTCCTCCAGCTACCGCGGCAGCCACCAGCTCACGCTCATATCTCTTCCCGCTCATCACACTTGAGACAGTGCTATTCGGAGACGAAACTCCGGTGTCTTCCTCAACGTCAACCACCACCCGCGATGGATCTCTGTTCACGTCGATTCCCCGGAGGAAAGATCCCACGTCAGAGTTCCTCTCTACAGATTTATAAACGTTACATTAATAACTCTTCAGACAGACAAGAATTTCAAGAATTGCATTTCCACAAAATATATAGTGAAATAAATTGTAAGTTCTTAAATCTTAACATTTATACCAAAAAATAAATGAATGGTCAGAATAAGATCAGATCTAAAAGATATCATCTTGACTAAGACTTGGATTCTAACATTACTATAAGATTTCAATGGTTAAACAAAATTATTGATAAATCAAGAAAATCTTGAACTAGGTATACCTGAAGATTGAAACATTTGAATCCAACTGTTCTGAATCTTTTGAGGATGGTTATAATGGCTCTGCATATGCATGTGTGATGAAGATGAATAAGACACCATAGGCATTGGATTAAACCTAGGAGAAGACTCCTTTGGATTAAAACCTAAACTCAAGCTCAAGCTTAGACCCAATCCATCATCTCTTTCACCCATTTCTCAACAACAAACAAAAACAAACTTTTTTTTTCTCTCTAAGTTTTTTTGTTTCCGGGAAAATGAATAAATGACTTCTCTTACTCTCTCTCCCCTTCTTAAAGATGTTGTTGTGCCACTGCCTCTACACTTGTGCAGCAGTACAGTTTCAAAGATATGTGGCTTATGTGTGAGTATATAAACAAAAGAGTTTTTTGCAGACAAAGAGATATGGGGTTGTGGGGAGGCTTAGGGTTTCAATGATGACTTGTGTCAGAGAGGACCTCTGTTACCTCAATGATGATATATACTGCATATGAAACCTGCTTTTTTAACTTAACCATGGTTAAAAATAATAAATCCAGGAGTTATTACTTTCACGGTTTCTCACCTCACATTCTCTGTCAACCATGGTTAATTATAAAATGGTCCACCTATCTTGTCCTCTCTCTTTTTTTTTTTTTTTTTTTTTTGATCAAATCTTGTCCTCTCTCTCATTTTTTCTTTTGTAACTTAATTCCTTAGTAACATGAACCTATTAGAGCGTTTTTAAAATTTGTTTGATCTTATTGATGAACAAAACAAAAATGATAATTTTAACGGTAAATGAAAATGGTAAACAGTTAGATAATAATTAAAAAAAACAGCTGAAAAAGCTATATAAAAGACAGAGAATAAATTAATATTGATTTTTTTTACAGTTTTGTGATTAATGATCATCAAAAAGTTAAATCTAATGATAAAGAGGTTCTCAATCGAACATGTTATATTTATGTCTTACAGTAACATGGTTTAGATTTTTACTGGAGTATATATGTATAAATATGTTTATTTAACTTAATTTACCGAGTTTCAATGTTAATTAAAAAATGTAAAGAAGGCTCTTTTTCAAAAACCCACAACTTAATGGCTTTTTGTAATGTGGCTTTCATTACAAAAGCGGCTTTCTCGCTCGTTGACCATTGACTGATAAAAAAATGAAAAAATAAGATTGAGAGAGAGATGATTAAAAAGCTGCGGTGGAAAAACGAATCCACGCTCTAGTGAAAAATAATATCATAATAATTAAAGAATCATCAACATCATCATCATCATGAAACATTCATTTATCACAATATCATGCCTTATTGCTATCATCATATCCCTACTCTGCTCTGAAGAACACGGGTCCTACGTATCCCAAAGGCAACCTTTTCTGCAGCTTTGCTTTTTATAAATGTTTTTTCTTTTCATTATTGGTGTGTATAATATACTCCCTCCGTTTCAAAATGTAAGGGGTTTTAAGGATTTTTCTTTGTTTCAAAATATAAGGGGTTTACATATTTTTAAACAACTTTAACTTTATTGGAAACTGTGTGACCAATTATATTTTACAGCTTTATTTGTTATTGGCCGAATTGTTTCTAATTTATTTATTTAATAGATATTTTATGTAGAAAAGTAAATTTCTTAATATTTGTGCTTTTAGCCAAAACCCCTTACATTTTGAAACGGAGGGAGTAGTTTGTAACTTTGTACTTTTATTTCCCATGTTAATATAGAAGTTTAAAATAAGAAACCAGTGAGATACAGACGCGAGTGGAGGGAACGTGACAGGGATAAAAGAGGCGGTGGGCTCAAAATGGGTATGGAATCAGGAGGTAGCAGAGATACGGTGTCGTATCGATAGGTTACAGAAAGGCTATAAAGAACCCTAAACACTGCATGGATTGGAGTTGTCTGTGAATCCAACATGCATTCCCATTCCCATGCCTCCCTTTCATTTACTGCTTTATTTTTCCAATGTCTTTTATTAATGTTTTGAATAATAATAACAAAATGTTTATTAATTTGGCATTGATTTCATCTGTCAGTCAAACATAATTAAAAGATAACGGGTTCGATTGGTGAACAAAAGCGAAACGGTAAGATTAGCTGTAAGCGGAAGTGGTAAGCAGTTAGGGAATAGTGCAAAGCGGTAAGAACAAACGGTTGGAGAAAGTGGTATGAAAAAATTGAGAGAAAAAAATTTAATATTATATTTGCTATCGCTTTGATAATTGGTGACCATCAAAACGGTAAACCCCTTACCGCTGCTGTAAGGGATCACCAATCACTGCCAACGCAAGACAATTGGTTTTGGAAAGATTTTTATGGCTGAAGTAAATAGTTTTATAATTAATTATTGTACTAGTATACTGTATTTTTTTTCTTTGGTTATTGATAAGGCCATCATTACTTCTGGCTTTAGTCTCTTCAAGACTTCCCCAGCAGTTTCACAGACAAGACTGGTCAGCTTTATTAATTTAATCATGAAACGTAACTTAGTACTACTAGTATTTAATTGTACATTAGTATTTTGTTTTAACATTTACAAACAATCTAACATAACCCTTCTTCTCATTGAATTCCTCTATTTATGACAAAAAGCATTTGCTATATTATCAGACAAACACAAAAACTATATTGCACGAAGGAAAATACGAAGAGGTTAATATAAATTAAAACTATGTACGTACGTTAGGTCGTAAACCGTAATTATTTTATGTGTTCAAATATGCATATTATCGTCGATCTGACTGAAATTAAACGGTCCAGAACTCGAGAAAATCTTTGTTATTTAAGCATGTGACTTCAATTACGTAATTACCTCTCTTGTTCTTACAGAAGAGAAAATGACCTTTCATTAGATTCTTCTGCTTACGTGATTAAAATTTTAAATTTTGAAAAACAAAAATAGAGAGAAAAAGAGAGAGATTTTGTCGTATCATGTGACTTTGTAAATTCAAAGTGATTAATGATGAAAAATCAAATGTTGATTTAATAAAAAACAACAAAAGAATGGTGACACATAAAAACAGCATATTTAGGTTAGTTTTAAAACTTTTATCATATAAATTTTAAGTTTCCATTGATAGCAACTTTTAGGATAGTACAATATATACTTTTCTTTTTCAAAGTACACGCATGCATACACCCCTAAATAAGCATTGAAATGTGACTATTTTTAGAAACTGGAATCTCAAAATTTTAGACACAGTTTCGTCCCAAAGAGTAAACAATTTTCATAATTGTGACGATATACAAAAGATAGATAGTGAAATACAATCCTAAAGATCTTCATTTTTTTCTGAAAGTAAATAAAACCTGATACGATTTAAGAGAGAGAAAGATAATGAGATACAATCATTAAGAATTTCATTTGTTCTGAAAGTAAATAAAACCTGATAAACTATGAAAATATCTTACTGGAACATAAATGCTTATTTTGCGGAAATCAAACAATTCGTGTCATGTAAATTTACTACAGATGTTTATCCACTAATCGGTTCGTATAAGGATATACACGTCCAAAAGAAACGTTGATATCCTCGACAAATATAAAAATTGTATTTCTTTTCTTTATTAATTACTTAGGTGTAGTGGAGTGATCATGTTCTACAAAAAATAATCAAGCATTGGCATGTGTTCACAGATTGAACATTAAAGCACCGCACCGCCTATTAATATAGTGACACCCCCAACATAAAAGTTTAAACAATACAATTTCTTGATCAAATTTAAGGTTTTCGTATGGTTGATTAAATGATGATGTATCCAGAATACCGTGTAGCATTCGAAAGTTTCAAAAGATAAACACGAGAAGAATAAATAATATGATATATATATATATATATATATATATATATATATATATATGAAATTTGGAGAAACTGCAACTTTTGTGTATGAACACGTTTTCTTAACAACAATAGATGAGCACGTTACTTTAAACTTGTTACTGTCTAGGTCATTAGAGAGCTTTATTTGTGTCCATCCCGTTTATTCAAATACAAGGTTGATAATGATTATTTTTTAATACAAAGATGAAGTAAAGTTAAGTGAATTTTTTTTTTTATCATATAACAGATTTGGATCGATTTAGGAATTTTCAAATAAAAGTGAGGACATGCAAAGATCTAAGAACAAAAAGAAGTGGAGGTCATGCGAAAGATGAAACAGAGGCCACGGCGTCATGTGCATGAGCATGTGAGAAGCTGTCTACGTGGGCAATGTGTGGTGCCCAGTGACCACACTCGTGCGGTGTAGTATTGTTCCTCGACGGCCAGACATCCCACTTCTATACAATCATTTGGACCCATTTCCTCAACGCGCTATACCGTGCGCGTGTACACTACCACGGCTTTGTTTAAGTTTAGTAACAATCGTTATGTGCTAATAAACAATACCATTAGTCTCATCACTGCATATTTCGTATGGCAGCTGCATATTTTAATCAAAATCCGTTGATAATACCCTCTGAAAAGTCTACAACTTGAAAAAAATGAGGTATTAATTAGTTGTTTTTTGCTTTTTCAGAAAGACGCCATCATTTGACACTAGCTTTACACATTCTTGGGTTGAAGGGAGATTGTTTTTTTTTATTAACTTGAAATATCAAGTCTATCGAGAGTTTCAGACTTTTTTTTTAAAAAAATATAGTCCTTAGATACATAATTTTCCTGGATATTTAAATGTATAAAAAACGACACATATCCATTAAAAATAAATTTTAGTTATTTAGTCTATATGGTTATTAGCTTATCATATTATAACTTAAGACCATATACAAAAACTTTATCAAAAAAAAAAAAAAAAACTTAAGACCATATATAAAACATATTACATAATTCATTTGATGTAAGATATTTAGTCTATATGGTTCCACGTTTGTGTGTGCGTCCATCCATGTACCAGGGCTTTTTCATATCACCCCCTTTTCGTTTTCGAAGCCTTTTTTGGAGCTTACTACTCCATCCAACCAGCTTCTAGGAATTAAATGATCTAATCTATTAAAACAGGAAGGTTTGCCATGGTATATAAATGTTGTTTTCAGAATTTACCCTTGATATTATTAAGATTTGTAACATTCATTAAGGGTAAAACTGTAAAACAATTTATATTTGATTTATTCATAATATTTTATAATATCTTTTGTTTTCTTTTTTCTATCATAATCATATCTAACGAAAATCTTTTTCAAAAATTTAATAAAAATAATAATTAATTTCGAAATTAATATTAAAATAAATATTATAAATTATTCTTAACTGAAATTTAACTTAAAGAAATAAAATCAAGCATAATTAAGTTACTAAATCAATTGGTACATATAATTATATAATTTAATATATAATTATTTTATAAATTATATAATCATTAAAATTAATAAATTATTATTAAAATAAGAAAGTAGTATATAATATCGTACTAGCGTGCGGGTATAAATTATTTATTTGGTAAGAAACGTTTTTTACGATTGTACTTCTTAACGGGTTGTTTCATCAAATTTTAAAATATTTTAAATTATAATAAAATGAGCTAAAAATAAATTAACCAATTTCGATTTCTAAAAATAAAATTTGCACGAGTAACTAATTCCAATTGATATATTTTAAATTTAATATAAATATTTAAATTATTTAATATTTATATTATTCAAATATATGATGCGTCAAATTATAGTTCATGTTTGAATGCAATTTTTAACGGGTTGTTCTGTCAAATTTTCAAATTATATATGATTACAACACGTGTTGAAGATTAACCAAGTTCAAGCATATAATATACAAGTTATTAAATTTTTTCTCACATTTAGCATTATATCATTTTATTTTCATTTGATATAAATTAGACGAAATAGGTAACGAAATTAATTTAAAAAAATATAAATTTAAGATAAAAGTATATATTCTAAGAATGAAAACATAAATCCGCGCTTCTTTAGCGCGGGTCAAAATCTAGTTACATATTAATTCATGTGTTTTAGTTTATTCTCATAAGATTGCTCTACTTTTATAGAGATCCGACATTTGTGATTGTTTTGTTTATAGAAACCAAATTACCTCGATAGGAAAAACAATACAATTTTAATATTCACATTGGCCTACCGACAACATATAGACTCTTAATTAAGTTTTCCAATATTGTTTGCGGCAGCTCGACATCCATAAAGCAACAAACATTATAATTTGATTAGTATGCTATTTCATTATGATGTCATACGAATCTGATAATGAAAATTTATTTAAAAATGACCGCATGGCCATCCGCATCAAAGTCGATCGGTTATTATGGATCGATGGGACAACTAAGTGCTATATATGATTCATCATATTATGATACATATAAAAAATGAAGAATCGGTTACTCTCACTAATAGTATTTTCTTACGTTTTTTTTTTTGTGTGTGGAAGTGGTGGTACTACTAATTGTTAAATAATTTGATTCAATAAATAGCTAATTAAATACATGCACTTGCTTGGGACATGAACGAGTGAAGCCACGTGAAGAAGCATGGAAGATGTTTAAAAGAGCATGGTGTTAAGCGGAAAACCCTAAAAGGATCTAGCAATTACAATTATATCTTGTCAGAGTAATCACGTGGACAGTCACATGACAAGGGTCCACGTGGCATACTTACAAGAAAAATAAAGGACAAGTGGTCCTACCTTCTCAGAGCATGAATATCCATGATACCCTGTTTGGGCATTTTAACTTTTTTTTTAATTTTTTCAATTTTTTTTTTAAATTCGAAAAAAAAAAATTAAAAAAAAAATTGGACCAATCCTGTAGCGCCACGTAGGCGCTACAGGTAAGATACGTATCTTAACTAAGAAACTTTTGGGATGAATATGTTAACTATTCATGTGGATCCCACGTGGGATCCACAATATTTTAATATATTTTTGATAAGATATCCAGTTAAGATATCTTGATATTCATGCTCTCAGCCCCTCGCGCGTGTCGCATTGTCCCTCTCTCACCGAAAACCCGATTTTTCTTTTCCAATCATTTGATTTGCTTTGTGTAGCTAACTTCCTTGAAATTACGTTTTAACCCTTGGGCCACCCATCATCCACTCATGAGCTTATCAAAGCCTCAATCATGGGTTTGTTGTGTGTTGCTTTGCATATATGTCGTAGCTGTATTGCACGTGAGACGCACGTGACACGCACGTGACGTTGTCTCCATCCGGTTAAAGATAAAGTTCCGTCTTGACATTACAAATGTTTCTTTTGGGTTTGATTGAGTAAACCGGACGGATTAGTAAACCAAAAAATAAAAGCATGCTTACACTCGTGGCCACTAAGTTTTCATGGAATCAAATTTATTTGATGAGAGTTTAAAGTGAAATATTACGGCCCTATTTAATAAAACCGTAGCCGATTTTGTTGTATCTTGAGCCTCGCTTCCTTTTTGCTAACGATTTAATTTCAGGCCCAGCCAAATCTTGGAGAAGCAGTCCCAATTCACAGGCCCATATTATTGTGACAATAAGAGCCCATCAATCTCGTTCATATAAATTACGTTTTAACTGGACTGAACCGGTGCATTTTCCCCGGTTTAATTCAAACTCGTCTCTGAATGGGTAAAAGAGTAATTTCGTTTAAGTTGCGAGCGTTCTCCGGTCATTATTAACGGATAGATGACGCGGGGAGAGAAAGGCACACCACCGGTGGAGAAACCCTAACCCCCAAATCGATCATGTTCATGGTTAGATTGAAATTCGCACTGATCTCGCGTAATTTCAGTACGGCAGCGAAACATAGAAGAGTTCCATCGATATACAAATCTCTAGCCATCGGTGAAGCCCAGAAAGCCGTTACAGACTATCTCCACACCACCAGGTCTCTCTCGTACGCCCACGCCGAACACATTGCCACAAACGCCTCATCTTCAATCCGAAACCTCATCCTTCAGCTTGATTTCTCAGTCACGACCTTCTCCAAATCGATTCGGAAGCATCTCAGGTATCATCCTATTAACGAATTCGAGTTTTTCTTCGAGAGCATTGGTATTGATCACAGCGAGGTAAGTGAGTATTTGCCTGAGAAGAAATTCTTCTTCTCTGAAGATCCGCGTGTGTTGGATTCAGCTTGTGCTTTATCGGGATTTGGGTTTCCTTGGAATAAGCTGGGGAAGTTGTATAAAGAGGAAAGGTCTGTTTTTATGCAGAGTCATGAAGAGATTGGGTCGATGCTGGTTCAGTTGAAAGATATAGGGTTCACGACGGTTGCTGTGACTGGTATTTGTTTAGCGATTCCTCGTACCTTGTGTGGCGGTGGAGAGTTGAGTGTGGAGATACGTTGCCTGTTTGTTAAGCTCAAGAGACTGTTTGAAGAGTTTGATTCAGAGCATCTTTTTGACGAAAATCTTGATTCTTGGTACGTCATTAGTAGGAAGATTAGGGTGTTTTACGATTTGGGGTGTGAGAATGAGTTGATGTGGGAGTTGATGGGTAGAAACAAGTCACTTTTTATGGAATATTCAGAAGAAGATCTGATGAAAAAGACTGAATATTTTTGTAGATTTGCTGTTGGGAAAGAAGATGTTGCTCTTTTGATTCTCCAAAATCCCGATATTATGAGTTTTGATCTAGAGAAACCAGTGATCTCAGTGAAGGGAATACTTAAACATCTTGGATTGAGCCAAGATGAAGTTGATGCTGTTGCTCTGAAATACCCTTACGTTTTTGGTAGAAACAAAATGAAGAATCTACCTCATGTCCTTAGAGCATTAGATCTACATGAAAGGGTCTTCGATAGGTTGAAGAATGGGACTTATGATTTACTCACTAGCTATTCGTTGATGGATCCGAGCGAAGATATCGACAGAGAATATCAACAAGGCGTGGATGAGATTAAACACTCAAGATGCAAAACACACAATTTCCAAAAATTGGATTTTCTTCATCAAATAGGTTTCGGCGAAAACGGTATGACCATGAAGATACTACAACACGTCCATGGTACCGCTTCGGAACTACACGAAAGATTCCAAATCCTACTAAACAATGGCATTGTTTTCTCAAAGGCGTGCTTGTTGATAAGATCAGCACCAAAGAGCTTGAACCAGAAACCGCATAGCATACAAGAGAAGATAAGGTTCCTTTGTGACGAAATGGGAGGTTCTTTAGAATCCCTAGAGATGTTCCCAGCTTATCTCTGTTTCGACTTGGAGAACAGAATCAGTCAAAGGTTCAGATTACATAAATGGCTCGTGGAGAAAGGGTTAACTGAGAAAAACTATTCCATCGCAAGTATTGTAGCGACCAGTGAAAAGGGTTTCATAGCTCGGCTATATGGGATTCATCCAGCAATCCCTAAACATTGGTTCGAACGTTTCTCCTACAGAAAAACCAGATCCACTGTATCCTAACTTGACAACAAACTAGATCGAGCTGTACCACTGTATCCTAACTTATCTGTACCACTCAGGAGATTTTGTTTTTGGGTTCTTCAGAGTCTCTGAATCAGAGATAATGAAAGTGAAAGATTACACCTTTGTACATTTTGCTTCTCAGAGAACTTATCACAAATGGCTATGGAGAAATTGTACAATGTGCTAGCATCCTGCACGTGTCACAGGTACGTGTCGGCCGAGTAGTGTCAATGACTTCAGTGCAAAACGTGGGACAGTACACGTGCGAGTGAAAATAATCGAGCTTCTTTGTTATATATGTCTGGATAGTTTGACTAAGTTCTGTTTTAAAAGCCTTGTTATACAAGCAACCGCGTCTGTGCAAGTCACGTGAGTCTTACGTTTGGAACCCTTGTGTCTAGTAGGTCAGCGGCTGTAAATCGGACGATATAAGAGGGGTAAAAGAGTCATTTACAGTTTCTATTTTTTTTGTTAACAATTTGGTTTGAGGATTAAAGTGGTAACATAACTGCCGGTCTTCGTTTTCTAGTTTGTTCTCTCTCTTCACATTCGCTCTGTGATTATTTTTTGAACTCTCTCTCTCTCTCTCTTTGATTAGGGTTTTCTACTTTGTTCGATCAACTGATTCTCAGATGTACCGTCAATCCATGGCCATCCATGGTTCTGATGCGCCGCCGCCATCACAGCAGCAGCAGCCATCTCCACACCCGCCGCCGGTTGTGAACATAACCGAGAGCTCTAGACGGCAACAGATTACAACTTCTTCATCCCCTGTGAAATCACATCCGCTTCATAACTTTCCGCTTTCTGATCTCAGATGGGCTATGAATCACGCCAATACACATCGGCTCCGGAAAGCATCTAGTAGATCTCCGCTTCGTGAAGCTAATTATGGTAAAGGGAATCCGGCGACTGAGGAGGTTAACGAAGCATCTGGTTCTTCGTCTTTTGAATTGAGACCGGAGAAGAAGAAAGGAAACGCGGTTGTTGTTAGTGATTCCGCCGCAGATCGATCCGGGACGAAGTCAACGGTAGGGGATGGTAGATCGAAGATTTTTATCCGGATCCGAACGAAGAACAACGAAGAAACAGCTGATGTAGCCACCACCGCAGTGAATGATATCGCCACCGCTACCGCCGTCACCGATGTTCATGAGACTGATGATTCAGCGATCGATGCTGATGTATCTATCGGTGAGCGGATCTCCGATGGTGGTGGTGGTGATGGTCAGGAAGTAGATGAGTTTGGTCCGAAGACTTGGAATCTGAGGCCGAGGAAACCACCGCCGACGAAAAAGCGTTCAATTGGAGGAAACAGCAGTGGAATATTGAAGAGCTGTATGACGGAGAACAAATCTCAGGGAACGGTTCGAACCGAGGCAATTCGATCTAGGAACGGTGTGGATGCTAAGATTGCGACGACAGAGAGGAAGGAGAAGAAACCGAGGTTATCGATCTCGCTCTCAAAGATGGAGATAGATGAGGATATCTACTCGTTGACTGGATCAAAACCTAGTAGAAGGCCAAAGAAAAGAGCTAAGAACGTTCAGAAGCAGCTCGATGTAAAAAAATCTCACACTTCTTTTTGGATCTTATGGATCTCCCCAAGTTCACAACTTTAACTAACCAGTTTTGTGTGATTTTTTTTTGTTTCAGGTTCTTTTCCCAGGTTTATGGATGGGTAACGTTTCTTCAGATGCTTACAAGGTCTCAGAACATGCTTGAATGGTATAACGAATCTGATTTGGATATCTTTTGAAAACCTTATGTATCTGTTTTCTGTAAGTTGTATATAACTTTCTTGATCTTGTAGGGTTGATGTGAAGCTAATCTTGTTGAATTGGCTTCGACTATAACCAGATAGGGGAGTTGAATAAGCTTTTTCCACGGATTAAGGTATAAAAAAGTAGTGATTCAATACTGTTTGTTATTTGAGCCATAGTAGTGTGTATTCATTCTCCTTGGTGATTTTGTGTACCTTAGCGAGTGGTATGATTTTGTAAATTGATGAATGAAAATGCGCTTGTGAAATTGATTTCCATAAAGATTTTTATGTATTTGCTTGCTTGGAAGATGTAGGATGTGGTTACATGTGGTGTCTTAGAATCCAGACAGTGAGGGATGTGGTTACATGTGGTGTCTTATGATATATCTTACTGTGTTTTACAGGATTAGAGTTTTTTATGAATCAACTCTTAGTGTAGAAGTTCCCAGTTTCCAATGTTAATGATTTGCGCAACATTCTGTTTCAAAAAATTCCTGTTTTTGTCTAAATGAGTGAGGGTTATTAGAGTGTAATGGTCTGAAGTTGCAGTGATAACGAGGTTTAGGCTTAATAAATGGAGTCACTTTGTATATTAACAAGCAAACCCTTGTTTACCTTTCGTCCTCTCTATGTTGTGATGATGCAGAAATGAAATTGACTCGGTTCCTTCAAGCATTGACTTCATTTTTGGGCTTCCTCCAAGTACTGAAATACTGTCTTGAGGTTTCAAAGCACTGAATCCAAGTTCCAACTTTAGCTTCAGATTGGGTCATAACTCGGTGCGGCTGTATGAAATATGAACCTGCCTGGCTCTGATCTGGCCGCCTTATTCGCTGCCACTGATGTGTTGGTACGACGGCCTTAGTTTCGTTTTTCCTCTGTTTAGGCACTTGTTGACGATCCTTTTGTAATTAATTAGCGGGTAGTAAGTACTCTGTATTTTTGATTTTCATTGGCTGACCAATTGCGAAGGTGGAAAATAAAACCAGAATTACAAACACAATTTACTTCTTTAACTACTGCGTCTTAATTTATCTATATATTTTTGTTCTTATCAGTCTAATTTAACTATTTTTAATGAATAATTTTGAGCAAAAAATAGATACAATTGGTCAAATATGTAACAGAAATATCACTTATTACAATACTAGCTATTGCATTTTTTTACAAACTGTTGATTATGTCCGCTTGGAAGTTCAAAATTCAAACTCGGATCGAGTAAATAAAGTATATTATCTGTACTTAAATGGTCAAAATTTATAATCTTGCATTATATTTATATACTTTAGTAAGGACCACAAGCCTTGCTCCGTCCGTCACTCAGTTCATCACCTCCACTTGCTTCATCGTCTCTTGTTGGCTTTGTTTTATCCAGTTCTCTATGCAGTATATCCAAAATTTTACGGATCAATAACAATATTAATCCAGATTCGTTTTTTGGTAGTATATGCTGTTATGCACCAAGTATGTATTGTAGAAACTAGAAAGTTAAAAGGGATATACTAGTTGACCAAAAAGAAGTAAACGAGATGTATTATTGAGTAACTAGTAATGAACTAACGATAAAAGTGATAATTTCATGCAATAGAGTTCAAAATATCAAACAATTACATCTAAAGCAATAACCATATATCTGAGTGCCTTCAAAATTTGTCGACATTTACAATCAAATTATGACGTTTCTATAAAGAACATCTCCTGTTAGCCATTAGATAGTCCAGTGGATACCAGACCCGGACCAGAGAGTAGGTGAGAGAAACGGTAGATTAGAGTCAAAAATTTTAAACATCAAGTTTAGGAAAATTTTTTTAATACTAAAAAATTTAGATGTGCGTAGGACCAAACACGATTTTCAAAAAGATTGGACCGGACCTGGTGGATACAGAAGGTAACTGAAGTTTCTGAATGTGATAGGCTCACAAGAAGAGAAACTTGTTTTGCTAATACTGACAGCTAATCCAGACATTTGTTCAAAATGGCTCAGAACCTAAGAACGTTTTTTACCAAAAAAAACCCCTACAAAACACTCTAAAACGAACTCATGTTAGACCAAGTCCATTGATAATTTCTTAAGTGATTTTGGCACAGTTTCATAGGGGAAATGAATTAAAAATAAATCAGAAAGTGTAATATTGCTTAGGATCGATCTTTATTTTAGGAACTTAAGACCCCGTTTCTTAACACACGTGGCACACTCCCATTTGTCTTTTTTGTTGTTGTTGAAACCATCCCTGTAATCTCCTCCTCTCCTCTGGTTTCTTCTGCAAATCCTCCAAGGTTTGATATGGATTCATGATTTGCCAGAATCGATTCATGGTTTGATATCGATTCATGATTCAAGAAATCGATTTTGTTTGTGTGGTCTCTGAAATCGATTTCGACCAAGACTCTTGCCCTTCCGCCGAATGAATCATCGCCAAAGGTATGTCTTTGATCGTTGCTTGAGCTTCTGGGTTCTGGTCGTTCATCGGTTTTTGGGAGTTTGTATAGATAGTGGTTCAAGAAGAGCAGGATATTTTATATGATCCTCCATTTACTCTGACGTAACTCCCATAGATCATGACTACTTCACAATTCCAACTGGGTCTAGCGTGTTCTTGAGGAAACGATCCTCATGTGAATCCGCTTCTACTCCAATCGAAATAGAATCTCATTACAAGCAATTTCATCTCTAAGACCATCTCTAAGACCTTATTGTGCCAATTCATGTAAAAAGCTTGTTGATTGTAACTGGAATTGATGTTAAAAGGTCTTAATGATGAATGTGTTATTTGCCCCAAAAAAAAAGAGGAATGTGTTATTGTGAATTTTAACATTCAAGTGCTTAGTTGTTGTATGAGTTCTGTCTGGATTTGTGAGGAACTGATAACAACACTCAGAGATTGGAGTAAAACATTTCATTTGTTTGTAAAACGATGCAGTCAGATAACAAGCAAATTCCAAGTTTGAGAGCTGAGGTTGAAGACCTACAGAAAGAGCTTATGCTTGCTAGGTAGTAGATTGAAACCTTTTGTTACTCATTCTATTTGTTTTTGCAGTTGATATTTTAAGGCCTGAACATCTGGTTTTGGTGGTAAATGCTAAAGAGAGACTTTTTCTTTTGTGACAGAGGTGCTATTGAAGATATGTTCATCAGCTGAGAAGAGTTTCATTCTTGTTCCAAAGCATTGACCATTGCAGGGATGTCGGATTTCAGTGAAGCCGCTACAGCCTGTTTTATATAAATGATTTTGTTACAAGCTTTTGGTTTCCAGTATACATAGAGTGAATTGATTCAGAGAAAATCCTACCTTCTTATCTTCTTCATTTTGGTGCTTGATAACATCAACAGGCCACTCGTTTACAAGCTTCTTGAATTCAGCCTCAACTGCTGACTTCTTCTCATCAGGATATGCCTGTGGAGAATATACAGAACATGTTTTAGAGAATGTCATGATCCCAGAATCAGGACGAGGCAAAAGAATATTATGAACAAGATTCTGACTCACACCTGACAGATAATTTGGATGACAGCAGCAGCTTCTTCAGGTTTATGTTCTACCAGAAAACCCTGGGACAGAGCAACATTTCAACGAACAATCTCACTTTAGATTCTAGAAAACATGAATAGGTTTGGTAGTGCCCAGAACATGTATGATGATGATGACTGTGATCATGTTGTTGTACATGTTCTTTTTAAGTAGTTTTGAATTATGTTGATGGATGAAGCTTTTGCTAATAGCATTGTGATGTTATCTGTTTTTACCATCATGAAAACAGTTTGCAAGCTCTTTTTGGGTTTACAAATTTTAAGAACCCCAACATGGTAACACCATTGGAGATGTAAAATATTGTGGAATCCTTAACTAATCACCATCATAAAATATATTATTATTCTATTGCTAAGAGACCCAATGAGAATAACACCATTGGGCATGCTCTTACCATCAACAAAAATGAGTACATTATCGGCAAAACAAAGATGAATTAGTTTTGTCTTTTCACATTTGTCATGATATCCAATAGTTTTTTTTTCCTCCGCAGTATTGAGAGACAATTCATCACAATGACAAATAGGTAAGGGGACAGAGCCATAGAGGATCCCTTGCCTAAGACCCCTTCTTGCCTCTTCCCATGCTAATGCTATAAGCTTGTAATGCAGTTCAATTAATTTCAACTTAGCAAGAAAAGTTCAATTAGTTTTTATATTAAATAAATTGGTTTACTTGGTAGTTTCGAATAATGTTGGATTATATAGATGCAAAGTTCCTAGTAAATTCAACGACTCAGGTAAAACCAAAAATTTAATAACTTCTTATGCACGTAATGAATAATGTTGGATTATATAGATGTAAAGTTCGTAGTAATTTCAACGACTCAGGTAAAACAAAAAAAGTTAATAACTTCTTGTGTACGTAATGAATAATGATCTTCCTCGCAGTTTCCTATTGTGGAATAAAAGAAACTTCCTTAAAAACTCAATTGCAAAAAATAACAAATAATAATCTCATTGCATGTATAAATACATCTCATTTCTACTAAGCAAAGACCACACAGAAAAAGAGCAATATGGAGTCTGCTAAATCAAACATGGATGGCGGCCACCAAAATGTCATCGTGATGCGTCATGGTGATCGACTCGACGATTTCGAGCCACTCTGGAAATCAACTGCTGAGACACCGTGGGATCCTCCACTCGTTCAAGACGGTAAGGTTCGAGCCTTTCAAACCGGTCAAAGAATCCGTTCTCAAGTTGGGTTTCCTATTCACCGTGTCTTCGTCTCTCCTTTCCTCCGCTGTATCCATACCGCTGTCGAAGTCATTGCCGGTCTCTCCGCCGTCGAGTTCGATCACAACGCTATGTCTGCTAAAGACGTACCTGCTATAGATAACTCTAAGATTAAGGTCAGACACATACAATATCGCTTTCTATATATCTTGAACCGTTAGTTTTGATTTAAACGAAGACGACTTACCGATTTTGTAAGCTGAAAGTAACTTCATAAGTATGTTGATCATTTTTTTTTTGAGCCATTTGTATAGGTGTCAAAATAGATGGACGGACCATCACCGGTCTATTAGGGACATAAGTCCCACATCGGTAATTAGAAGGGATCTCAAGTAATATATAAGGGATATGAGTTTCTAACCTAAAACCAATTAGTGATAAGTGGAGTGACCTATATCCCTTATATATTACTTGAGATTCTTTTTAAACTACCGATATGGGACTTATGTCCCTAATACGATTTGTATCCAATACATTATGAACCGGTTATAAACACCTATATTCTAAACAATTAAAAATGGGTTAGGATAAATATTGTCCGCAGACAACCAAACATATTTGGACATAAACAGTCTAAACCATTTAAATTTTTGGATCAAAATCGATTTGAATTTTTTTTCGTTGCGCTAGTTTTCAAATTTTTTGAAATCTTCTTTTCCATTCAATTTTTTTTGTCCATTAACAACTACGACCAACTCATTTGGACATAGTCATTAATGAAAATGAATTAAACATAGTCATTAATGGACACGATAAATATTTGTCCACAATCAAAACATATAATATTGGAAATGTTCATATAGATGTGGACAACCCATTCGATAATTCTAGCTATTTGAGATGCTTATGCTTTGTATCCTCTACTTCAGGTAGCTATTGAATTTGGATTGTGCGAGATACTCAACACGAGGGCTATTAAGAGTGAGGTTGCTCCCAAAGATGGGAAGTTTGAATTCAATATTTCAGATCTTGAAGCTATGTTTCCTGAGGGAACAGTTGATCCTAATGTGGATATGGCTTATAAACAGGTGCTCTCTCGATGAAAGTTTCCTTCTTAATCTTATTCTATATTTATTTTGAGTATTATCTTTATTCCGTGTTGGTTGTGTTTAGTTGCCACTATGGGGAGAATCTCCGGAAGGATTCAAAGAACGATATGCTAATACCTTGAAGGTTCTTGCAGACAAGTATCCTTCTGAGAATATGCTATTAGTCACTCATTGTAAGCAAAAAAAGATTATGGTTTTTAAGTCTCTTAACTCAAAACCTGACATTTCTCTAATTTTTATTTAATACCATGAAGTTCCGAACTTTAAACCCATAATCTCTTACTAACCCGAAATCAGCTTTTAAATATTCCGATTTAAAAACATACATTTCCATACTAACGAAAGTTTGAACCAAGGACGGATCTAGAAACATTTTTAGTTCGGGCACAATATTGAAAACATCAAAAAATTGAACCGAGGCACTTTTGCATTTTTCTTCACTAAATTAAAAATATATAATCAAATTAACCTAAATTACATAAGAGAAAAATAAAAACAGTAAAGGGCACGGGTAGCTCTTTCCTCCTTCCACCCGTGGTTTGAACTCAGGACACAAGAAAACCAATATCTTTATACTATCCACTAGACTACCGCATCTTTGATGATTTTTTAGTCTTGTCCGTTTTTTGTGTTGGGAAATTGCAGGGGGAGGAGTAAGTGCTACACTTTACAAAACTTTCAAAGACCAGACTAAATACTTAGTAGATTATTGTGGTTCTGTTGAATTGAGAAGGCAGATTTTGAAGAATGATGATAGGTTTGGTGAATCTGTGGAATTTGAGGTGGTTACTAGCCATGGTGTATCTTTCAAGGACAACAAAATCCCAATCCATGGTCCTCTTATAAACCAATCTGCTATGTAACCTGTTTTGTCCATTACGTTATCAGCATTGTTTCTTTATTATTAATAAAAGACCGGCGACTATAAGTCTATAACAAAATTGGTCAAGGAATGGACCATGGCATTGTGTTCGTCTCCCCCATTCATCACTTGTATCTTCTAGATTGTTTCGTTTCATCCAGCTATCTTTAATTATTTATCTTAAACTCCAAAAGTATATATAGTTTTACTTGATCAATGTAGTAGTATTAGGTTTTCAAATTATTCACTTATATATTTATATACATGTAATATCTCGGTTTGTGGTTTATGAAGAATTTTTTTAAAAAATTTGATTTGATTATTTATCTTACCAAAATATATTAATTGAAGAATTATTACGATGTGAAAAGTGACTTACCGAGAAGTGATTCACGGTACCGTGAATTAGAGCCGGAGCTGGAAATTTGGAAATCCTATTCAAAAATATTTTCAAAATCATATTTTAATAATATAAAAGACAATAATTGTTATACAATAAAAAAATAATAATATAAAACAAAATTTTGTGTTAATGTAAAAAAAAACAGAATTTATGTTTTTATATATATATAAACAGTTTTTTTTACTTTTAATACTATATTACATTTTTAATATAAATATATATAAACAGATTTTTTTGTGCAGCTCTTGAGAAGTGGGGACCCCATTCAAAAACATTAGAAAACTCTGTCAATCTCCGGCTCTGCCGTGTACAAAGTACACAGAAATATTGCATGGTGACTGCATGTACAATAAACAATTTTTTTGAATCTCCTAGACTAACAATCCGACCATCGAATGAAGGTGAACCCACGGTCGACTGAACGGGCATGAGACCATAAAAAATGGCGATCGAGGTGTTACAATACCGTTACGTAGTAGACATACATGCAGTTTATTCATGTGCTTAACTGAGAAGACCGGTCTGAGTAAAGATGGGACTACTAATGCTGGAGACTTTGAGGTGATTACAAGTCTTGGTCAAGCTGGAATCAAGTACCATTCCTTGACCACCACAGGAGACCAATGAACATGTAATAAACCAAACTTTGGTTTAGTCAATGTCTCCCAAAGATCATCATGACATTGAGAAACTGGAATCAAACCGGATACTGGATATCTAGAAGTTGCTGGTTACCTGCCATTACATAGACAACAAGAACAATATTGTAGTCAGTCCAAGAAAATCAAAGGTTGATGAACTATTCAGTCTTCATTTTTAGTATGTGGAAACTTTAAGTCCTTTCAATGTTTAATCCTTGAAAGCTTTTCATTGGACGAGTGAATTTAAATTAAAATAAAAATATGTATTGACCATATATAAACTCAGTAATTTACAGATTTGTTATACGTTAGCTGCTAGCAATACTGTTCCAAAACGTTAGTGTGTAACTGTAACCTAATCCTTTATTCTTATTTCTTTTATTATTTGTTAATGTTATCAGTATAAAAGAAGATTAATAGATCGTTTACACGTAATTTTTTGATTAATCGACCGACAACATCAACGGCTATTAGTCGTTTAAACATTGGAGTAAAATATAAGTATTTGGTCAACTACATTATAAGATGTTATCTGTTGGAAAGTCATTACAAGTGTTGGCATCATGTTGGGTTTGTATTCAACCACCCACTCCACCAAGGAATGGGTTCGTATAATATATAAATTGTTAGAATAAAATTGTATATTATATGATATGGACTTATTAACATCCAAATTGGATCTAAGTAATTCATCCACATCATGGAGTATGATTTACTCAATTCTTTTTAGAAGGACCAATGCTTTCTTTCATGCTTGGGATTTTAAACCGAATCGAGTTAACCGTACTAAACCAAACCATGCAAGTTTAGTTCGGTTAGTTCGGTTCGACTAATTTGACAAATTTGAAATTTATTTCTTATCGGTTTGGTTCATTTTGACTAACCGATGGAATAACCGACTATTTATATAAACCGATTTCAAACAAAATAAACCAAATTTAATTAAATATATTAAATTTTTTAAACCGAACTGAATCGAACATAATTACCTGAAATAATTCAATTTAAATATTTTTCGAAAAGAAATTCAGCTGATTTTGATTTAGAATTTAATAACTGAAATTTTTTGATAATCGAATCAAACAAGATTTTTATTCGGTTAGTTTTGATTTTTTTTTTTGAATAATCGAACTAACCGAAAAACCGAGATATCCGAACCAAACCAAACCGATCCGAAGAGCTACTTTCTTTCATCACTTCGTTCACGTCCTTATATATATAAACTGAGTCTCACACGACCAAAGCAAAACCGAAGACAGAAAAAAAGAATGGACTCGTCTCCCAAATCAAACACCGATGGCTACCAAAACGTCTTTGTGATGCGTCACGGCGATCGTATCGACAACTTCGAGCCACTTTGGGTCTCAACAGCTGCCAGACCATGGGATCCTCCTCTCATTGAAGACGGTATGATCCGAGCATTTAGAACCGGTCAAAGGATCCGATCTCAGATCAGCTTTCCAATTCACCGAGTCTTCGTCTCCCCTTTCCTCCGATGTATTCAGACAGCTTATGAGGTCGTCTCAGCTCTCTCCGCCGTCAATGTCGATCCTAACGCCATGTCTTCCAAAGACGTCCCTTCCATTGATAAATCTAAGATCAAGGTGAGATCATCTGCGTATTGTTAACACTAAAGTCGTCTCCTTTGTTGATCTATTCTGTTCATAGTTCATAGTAGACTAGTGGGCAGATCATTGGCGTATTGTTAACACTCAGATTCAATTAAAAGTCGTCTCTTTTGTTGATCTGTTCTGTTCATACTTCATAGTAGACTAGTGGGCAGATCATATGCGTGTTGTTAACAAACATACTCAGATTGACATACCCTGTTCTGTTTTGACAGAACAAACATACTCTGTTCTGTTCATACTTTTGTTGATCTTTTCTGATCATACTCAGATTCACCCAAAAGCCGTCTCCTTTGTTGATCTATTCTGTTCTTACTTCATAGTAGACTAGTGGGCAGATCATTGGCGTATTGTTAACACTCAGATTCATCCAAAAATCGTGACTTTTGTTGATCTGTTCTGTTCATACTTCATAGTAGACTAGTGTGCTGATCATCATCATCATCATCATCACTCTGTCATATGTATGATCAAAGTAGGCTGAGATGTTTGTTATCGTATTCTACAGGTTGCTATTGAATATGGTTTGTGTGAGATGATGAACTCAGTAGCCATAAGGCGTGAGCTTGCACCTAAAGATGGAAACTTTGACTTCAGGATATCAGATCTTGAAGCTATGTTTCCTGAGGGAATGGTTGATCATAATGTCGATCGGATTTATAAAGAGGTATTGATCGATCTCTATAGAATCTTTTCCAAGTTTGGTATAAAGTTGATCCCTTTTGTTCCGTGTTCAGATGCCAAAATGGGAAGAGTCTGTGGAAGGTTGCAGAGAACGATATGTTAGAGTTGTAAAGGCTCTTGCCGATAAGTATCCTACTGAGAACTTGCTCTTAGTCACCCATGGTAAGCAAGTTCCTGACTTTGAGTTGTTTGCTCATCCATTTGTTTTAAGTTGTGAGCTATGATGCACGGGTACTTCAAAATGTCTGCTGTCCCGTACCGGAAATGTTTCGGGGACGGGAAACTTGGGGTCAGTTCGGAAACTTTCTCCGAGAAAGATGAGATAGAAAACATTATCGAAAACAGAAAACATGAGATTTTAAGACGTTTTTAGACGGTTAAGTTTCAAAATTTGTGTCTCATATAAAATTAAAACACCTTTTAGTTTGTTATATTGAAATTTCAATGTGATTTTCTTTATAATTATATATATTTAACTATCCTGCTCTATCCGTATCTATAAATTTTTAACTTTGTCGTTTTCTGTCTCCGTTTTGATATCCGTTTTTTGTACCCGTACTCGTATTAGTGCTACTTAGCTTGTGAGTAACTGTAAAATGAAAACTTGTATGGATCCTGTATACTCTCCTAGCTTCTTCATGATCATCTTTCAATCCATCTTAAGTTATCAGAGTGTGAATCAGTTCCCTTCTTTGTAATGAACTATGCACCAGTTTCGATATTGTTGCTTTCTAAGTCTCTTTGATGGATTTTTTTCAGGGGAAGGAGTAGGAACGACATTCTCAACGTTCTATAAAGATACAACTGTGTACGAAGTAGACTACTGTGCTTATGTTGAATTGAGAAGAGAGGTCTCAAGTGAAGATGAGTCTGTTAAAACTGGGGAATATGAGGTTGTTCTGAGTCATGGTCAAGCTGGAATCAGGTTTAGTCATGATCCTGTCAGTGAAGATCCTGTCATAAGCCGAACACCGGTTTAGTTCAATGGTCTTCAGTTCATCTGTTCCTGTACTTTTGATTGTATTTGAAATGTTTTTGTATGAATTATGAATCATGGTTTCAAAGTTTTCATTCAATCAAATAAGATGTTATACTTGTGCCTAGGCTTGGGCGTTCGGATACCATTCAGGTATTTCTATATATCGGATTCGGTTTGGGATTTATTGGCTTCGTGTATCCGAAATATCAAAAATGTCCAAAAACAAAAAAAATTACTCGAAAATTATTGAATTATTCGAAAATTCCATTAAAATATCTTCTCGAATTATCTAAAGAATACGAAAGTACTAAAAAATATATATATATTATCCAAAATATAAAATAAAAACTACTCAAAAGATTTAAAATTACTTGAAAATATCAAAACTAACCGAAATTAGATAATTATTTCGGTATCCGTTCGGGTTCGGTTCGAGTATTATCCGATATCTGAAATAGCTTCACTTAAACCTCATTCGGATACTTTTTAGAATCGGTTCGAATAGGAATCATGTTTTTCGGGTCGAGTTCGGGTTCAAATTCAGGTTTCGGATAAAATGTCCATGCCTACTTATGCCAACAATAGAACACAAACTTTCACATTGAACAGACAAACAAGATTGTCATTACATAAGAATGTAGTTAGAGTCTGCGTCAAGTTAGACCTAAATACACAACAATCTAATAGAAAACAAGAACCAACAACAATCTTAAAGCACAATCTAAGGACTCGGAATTGGATCACTCAACTTGATCAAACATATCAGCCGGTAAATCATCAAAGAATTCATCAGATTCTTCTTCATCCTTTGAAACATGTCTGCATCTTCTCGGCGCCGGAGAGGGCTCAAAAAACGGCTGAGGAAGAGCAAACAAAGGATCAGAACAATCAGCCGGTCCGAGCATATCATAGAAATAAGAGTCATCAAGTCTATCCAAAAGCTCTCTGCTTTCTGGAGAGAAAGGGACAGTCCCTTGCTGATTTTCAACCTGTGACTCAGACAAGAGTGGAGTCGTTGTCTCTGCTAGAACAAGATCAGTCCCAAAAGTAAAACGCTGATTCTTTAATGTTTCATCAACTTGCTCTGATGAAGAAGCTGTAACCTGAGAGGGTGGTTTGACGTTTTTACCCTTGTTTCGATAAGAAGAAGGTTTAGGGTTGCAGTAACTTGAACTCGAAGCAACCGAAGAGTTATGAAGAATCCTAGTGAGTCTCTTAAGTCTACTACTCCAGAAATTCTTCACATCGTTATCAGTTCTTCCCGGTAAATACGTAGCGATTCTCGCCCATTTGTTACCAAGTTCTGATTGTAAGTCGATCACTGTCTTCTCTTCCTCCTTCGAAAACTTGCACCCACTGTTACATCCCAAAAATAGAAACCTTTAACTTGAAGCACACGTAACCAAGAAGATGAGAGAGGGAATACTTACGATTTGAGATTGGGACGGAGTTTGTTGACCCAACGGAGACGGCATGATTTTCCGGTGCGTTGAAGAAGGCCTTTGGATCGAATGGAGCTCCAGTCACGAGGACCGTATCTCTTGACATGGTTGATGAGTACTTCGTCTTCTTCGGCTTTCCATGGTCCTTTCTTAATCTCTTCCTTCTTCACCGTTTCCATTTTCGTCATCTGTAGTTATCTCTGTTACATCCAATCTCTCGCAGTTTCGAAATTTTTTTTTTTGATGAAAAATATTATTTGTTATTTGGCTTTTGTAGTGACGGTTGGATTGGCAGTTATCCTCCATTACCCCCAGGCCTCCCACTTTCAGTACCCCACTTCCCAAGTTTCTCTGAAATTCTGAATTACCAATATGCCCTCGGATTGTTTATCTGATTATAAGCCCAAAACCAAGCCCATATCAAATGAGCCCGTGTAAGGCCCCATATTTTCGATTTTTCAGACTATTTACTTTTTGGGTAATGATTGCATGCAACTTTTACATGCAACGTTTACTTTTACGTCATGTTCTTGGATTTCCTTATCGACTTGCTTGTATAGAAAGCTAACATTTTTATCGTATTAGGCTAGCTACTATCAGTCGATATGTATATAGACATAGGTCCGTCTCTAGACATGTGCGAATAGTGCATTTCCACCGGAATTATGATAAATTTACAAAAGAAAATAGGGTAATTAAGGGTTCAAAATTACTTTTAAATTATTATTATTATTATTATTTTAATAATATTATATTAATTAATGAAAATCGTCTCAAACCGGAGATAATCTAGTACAATCGAAATCAAACCAGAAAATAAAACCGTAACCAAAATAACCGGGAATAACTCCCTTAACCGAGCTAGAAATTACGAGCGTGCCACTGACCATGTTTAGGGAACTTTTCGTCGAGCGATAGACCGCCTCCGACGGTGGATGTGAACAGAGAAGATTTGCGGCACCCCGGCAACCACCATTCCGAGAAGCATGAAGATCCGACCCCAGCTCTCGGTCCGACGCCGTTAGGACATGCACCTTCTCCACTCCTCCCGTCTTTGACGACACACGCCTCTGAAACCCCACAGACTCAACCGGTAAACCCGTCGTGGCTAAGTTCGAAATCGCTTTCACCTCCGCACCTAACTCTGCTTGTGAGACTGTCTCCGCCGATCGCCTCAAGCCACACCTTGTTCCGGGAAAGAAAGATCCACCGGAAACTCGGCATGCAAATCGGGCACCTCATCAATCGCCACCGCTTAAGCCTCCGGAGTCGCTTTAGACACTTCACCTTCTCCTCCCTGACACCTCCTCGCCTAACATCGCTACCCTCCCAACTTTCTCGTCGATTTTCGCCACGAACCCCGATCCAGATCTGAACGCCTCCTCCCTCTCTGTGCTTAACTCTATCCACCGCGCGTCTTCTACCAGCGTCAAGAGCCCATGTCTGACTGAGTCCGAGTTTGTTGTCTGTCCCTTATATCGCCTCCGCTTCGCCGAGAAAGACCGCTCCTTGCGATGCCGAAGCAAGATGGGCGAGGCTTCTTCTGGTTTAACTCCGACTACCACGGCTGAAATTAGCACGCAAGAGTCACCAAAAGGCTTTTCACAGCTCCGACCATGATTAAGTGTTTTCTGGATAGTCTCATACCTTATCAATTCATCCTTAATCTCAAAAAATATATCGAGATTTTTCAAATACAAAGGATTTACTTGTTACTAATGAAGTCTACCCTCTACTATTCATTAGATCCTGTATTCACTCCGATAGTATCATAAATCGAGTCGATGCAGAGGAAATGAATGCATTTACGAGGATCGCCGAAGCCGGAGAAACCGGAAAAGCTTGAAACCCTAGAGAGCATTTTGATACGGTGGCGTGGCTCCACGCGCACGTCCCTATGAAACCCTAGAGAACTTTTAAATTATTTTTACGTGTGATTGAAGTCTATATTTCAAATAATGCAGAGGGACCATAGCTTGTTTGTATTTAATGAACTGGGCCTAATAGTCTGATAGACATGTGTGTGTGTGTGTGAATATTATTCGTGATGACTTTGATTTTTGTAAGAGATAATAACGAATTGGCTTGGGAACCATAGTTTGATGGCTAAGTTAGTGAACAAACTTTGTTTGGGTGACTTGGGTATGGCTCTTACGATTATTTCTGATAATGACTTTGATATTTCACAATTTCCACCTATCATATAATTACATTAAATTGTATAAATATATTCAATGACTGTGTATTTCACTATTCCGAACAAAAGCAAAAATTAAACAAGAAAAAACTATTATCAATATATGTAGTCTTGTAGACAAAAAGAAATAATGTTGTAAAGGGGGTACAAAGTAATCAGTAATCAATTTGAATAAATAAGCTCAAAGATTCATTCAGCTTTAATGTTAAATTAATTTCAAAAAAATCAATGTTTTTATTGTGGACTTTTGTTTCAAATCGAAAGAAACTTAAGGCTTAGCAAACCCAAGGCCGAACCAACGTTGGTGACCTGAAGCAGAACGAAAAAATTGTGACCCCTATATATTTATAAAATTAAACCCAACAGTTACGCAAGAGAGTTCGAAACTTTTAACATATTCAACAACAAAACATGTGTTAATAGTATTTCATCAGGTTTTTCCATAAACGGTAAGACAGATATGTCACATAGGTGAATATTTTTTTTAAAGGAAAATCTTAAAAAAAACAAAAAATAATTAAGAATATTTTTGTTTTTTTACATAATTTTGTTTTATTGAATCAAAAACACATTAAAGAAAATTATGGGCTTTGACTTCGTTCAACATTTATGGTATAATAGATCTATTAACCCATTATTCCTAGCAATAAAAATGTGACCCTAAAAAATGAAAAAAAGTTGGTGTCCCTAAGCCATGGTTTAGTCCGCTTGTCCTCTGGACCGGACCTGAACAAACCCAAAGTATGTCTCTTATTGTTTCATTCAGTTTTGACTCGGCCATCAGAGGCGGCTTAGATAGGTGGCATTGAGTGTGACTGTCCTGGTCCCGTTGGCCATACATCTTGAAATCAGAGACAAGATTCATTATAAATATATTGATACGAAAATGTTAGTATTAATGTATTTTCTTTTTAGAATTTCATTGCGACACATCACGTTTCATGATGCGTTTTGTTAAAAGAATGTGCAACCAAAAGATGCTACATACGAACCACATAAAAGAAAGATTAAATATAAAGTTGGACAATAACCAATATTATGATCGGTTAGCGAGTAAGATTACTCTTCGGAAAGCATCATCAATCTTTTTGTATGTAATACATGAGTTGATGTAATTCTGCATATGTATTTGATTTTGTAACAAACAACTAGATTTTGACCCGCACTTAAGTGCGGGTTTAATTTTCTTTACAAATTTTACTTTTTATTCATTTTGTTAATAGTAGTTTAGATTTTTTATTATGTAATCTAATTTTCATTATAATTGTTTAACCAACATTATAAACAGTGAGTTAGCAATTTAGTTTTTTTTTTTAAATGAATTATGTGTTATTTGGAGGAGATATATCGTAAGGATTAAGAGATTAAAATAACGATTTCGCATTATATATTTTAATATGCGTTGTATCGTAAGATCATAGTTTGGAAAAATATATATATGTGAAAACAACTATTGTAAAAGTTATGTGGTATATGTTTAATTGTTATTTTATTTATCTAAAATATTATTTTATAAAATACATGTTGTAGTCGTATATATAATTTACAAATTTGATGGAACTATCCGTTAAAAACTTCATTCAAACATAAAGCATAATTTGACGCTTCAAATATTTGAATAATATAAGTATGAAATCATTTTATTATTTTATTAATTTTAAAATATATCAGCTGAAATTATTTACTATATGCGAATTTTGTTTAGAAAATTTATAATTGAGATTGGCTAATTAAATTTTCAACCCGTTTAATTAATTAAATATTTGTCAGTTTGATGGAAAAACCTGCTAAAAAGTACAATCGTAAAAACATCAATCGTAATATGTGTATATATATATTTGAAACAAAATAAAAAGATATTAAAATATATTTCAAATATTTGAATAATATAAGTATGAAATCATTTTAATATTTTATTAATTTTAAAATATATCAGCTGAAATTATTTACTATATGCGAATTTTTTTATAGAAAATTTATAATCGAGATTGGTTAATTAATTTTTCAACCCGTTTAATTAATTAAATATTTTTCAGTTTGATGGAAAAACCTGCTAAAAAGTACAATCGTAAAAACATCAATCGTAATATGTGTATATATATATATATTTTGAAACAAAATAAAAAGATATTAAAATATATTATAAATATATTTTGAATTAAATCATAAATTAAGATAATAAATTAGAGAATCTTAATTTATATATAATAGTTGATGTATAAATTATTTATTATATTTATCAATTAATTTGTTTTGATTTTAATTAATTAGGAAAGTGGGACCTATTAGATTTTGGTTGTTTGGTTACATGTTTAATAATTGTCTTGTTTGGAAACATGAATTGTAGAGATAATGTTATATTCCCTAATTACCCTTAATGAAGGTTACAAATCCTAATAATATTAAGGGCAAATTTCAGGAACAACATTTATGTACCATGGACAAACTCCAATTTTTTAATAGTATTGATATAATAGTTGATGTATAAATTATTCATTATATTTATCAATTAATTTGTTTTGATTTTAATTAATTAGGAAAGTGAGACCTATTAGATTTTGGTTGTTTGGTTACATGTTTAATAATTGTCTTGTTTGGAAACATGGATTGTAGAGATAATGTTATATTCCCTAATTACCCTTAATGAAGGTTATAAATTCTAATAATATTAAGGGCAAATTTCAGGAACAACATTTATGTACCATGGACAAACTCCAATTTTTTAATAGTATTGATGATATAATAGTTGATGTATAAATTATTCATTATATTTATCAATTAATTTGTTTTGATTTTAATTAATTAGGAAAGTGAGACCTATTAGATTTTGGTTGTTTGGTTACATGTTTAATAATTGTCTTGTTTGGAAACATGGATTGTAGAGATAATGTTATATTCCCTAATTACCCTTAATGAAGGTTATAAATTCTAATAATATTAAGGGCAAATTTCAGGAACAACATTTATGTACCATGGACAAACTCCAATTTTTTTAATAGTATTGATGTATTTGTTGATTAATGAAATTATGATTTTGTGGGAAAAACTACTTTTAAATTATTTTTACATGTGATTAAAGTTATATTTCAAATATTGCAGAGGGACCATAGTTTTTTTTTTTTTTTTTTTTTTGCATTTTATGAAACTGGCCTTATAGACATGTGTGTGAATATTATTTGATTCGTGATGACTTTGATTTTTGTAAGAGATAATAACTAATTTGCTAGGGAACCATGGCTTGATGGCTAAGTTAGTGAACAAACTTTGTTTGGGTGACTTGGCTATGGCTCTTACGATTAATTCTGATAATGAATTTGTTATTTCACAATTTTCACCAATCATATAATTACATTAAATTGTATAAATGTATTCAACGACTGTGTATTTCACTATTCCAAACAAAAGCAAAAATTAAATAAAAAAAACTATTATCAATATATGTAGTCTTGTACTTAAACAAAAAAATAGTTTTGTAAAGAGGGTACAAAGTAATCAGTAATCATTTGAATAAATAAGCTCAAAGTTTCATTCAGCTTTTTAATGTTAAATTAATTCGGAAAAATCAGTGTTTATATTGTAGACTTTTGTTTCAAATCGAAAGAAACTTAAAGCTTATCTTGTAGCAAATCCAAGCTCCTTCGAAAGTGTGTATGTTATTGTTTCATTCAGTTTTGACTCGGCCATCACAGGCGGCTTAAATAGGGGACATTCAGCGGCGGAGCTGATCACAGACATTTGAGACATTTGTCTAGGGCCCTTGTTTATTAAAAGACTCCGTTTGTGGTTATGATAGAGACAAAAGCAATTTGAAAAACTCAAAAACAGAACAAAACCAATTTAAAAACAGAGCAGAGTATATGTTATAAAAGCCTAAAATACCACGATAACAAAAGAAATAAATGAGCCAAAGTAGAAAATTCCCATTTATGAATCGGTTTTTTTATTATAATTTTTTTTTGTCTTGAAAAAGTTGTTTTTTCATGTTATTTTGGATATTTAAAATCATTTATTTTTTAAAAAAATATTATGTCTTTACAATGTAAAATATAAGGCCCCATTTTTCTGACTATAGCCCCCATTACGTCAATTCCGCCATGTCCCGACATTGAGTGTGACCGCCCTGGTCCTGGTCCTGTTGGCCATACACATCTCTTTTTATCTCCCAAGATCAAATGAAACTCGAAGGTAATATAATTTGTCCTCTTTTGTTCTTCTTCATAATGCTCCGCTTGTTATTCTCATAGCTTTCTAAATTCTTTCACTGAATTTGTAGTAAAAATCCAGGTTTTGGATTATGGATGTTAAGCAGCCGAGAAAGTCCTATCCAGAGATGTGGCAGTATCCTACAAATCCCGACCGTTGTTGTATCTACATAGTCCCAAACTGTATACATGACGTAAACCCAGAAGCCTACACGCCTAAATTAGTCCTCATTGGACCTACTTAGCCGAGTTCGCACGAAGGGTTGAAGGGGAAAATATCATCGATGAATTCAGAAGAACGATCGAATTATACGAAGAGGACATCAGGGCAAGCTATTCGGAATCAACGGCCTGGATTCAATCTCAAGAGTTTGTGGAGATGGTCTTGCACGACTCTGTTTTCATAATTAAGTTCATGCTGCGGTTTTCCAAAACGATGTCTATTAATTTCACTATTCCGAACAATAACAACAACAACAAAAAATAAAATCCATTATCAATTTGTAGTCTATATAGACATACACGAATCGCTAACGCCAACTAAGCCCGATCAAGTGAGTCTGTGTAAGGACACTTTCTTTTTGATCTTCAGGCTACTTACTTACTTACATTGGGTAATGATTGCATATATCTCATGCAACTTTTACATGCAACGGTTACTCGTACATAATGTTCTTGGAGGATCTTCCAAATAAATTGAAACAACATATCAGTAACTACTTTTGCAGCAAAGATCTAACGTTGATGAAAACGTGAGGTTTACAAAGGTTGGTTGCTGGACCCAGGGGCGGATCTAGGTTGGTAATGGGTGTGGCACGTGCCCCACACTGATCATACAAATTTTGTAAGGAGCTAGTACAGTTGATGGTTAATTAGGTTTACTGGTTGCGATAACATCATGGCCTCATGGGGAACGTGTTCGATTGCCCTTTCCACCGTTTTTGTGTTACCCATATTTTTTTAGTTATGATTTTTATGTACCCATATCTCATATTCTTTTTATCACTTTCCTCTTTGCTTTTAGTTGGTTGCATTTTATATTTCCACTACACTTATTATTGATTTCTCTCTTAAATTTTCTAATGTTAATATGTTATTTTAGAATCTAATAAACTAATAGTTTTTAAGTAAATCTAGTTAATTATATATATGGATCTAATTTACCAAATGTTTAAGAATAACGTTTTATAAAAGCTATTTTATTATTACATATATCATTTTATATATTCCTATAATAAAAATGGTTTTATTTGTTAGTTTTTTTAATACTCAAAATTTGAAATAAATACAAGTTTAATTTTATTTTTTGTTACGATTTTTTTTTAATCTTTTTGTTATATTGTTTATTTGTGCCCCATACAAATATTTGGTCTGGATCCGAATAGACAGAGTTCAACAAACTCGGTAATAACTAGGGTAGTTATGTTGCTCACTAATTTCCAACTGAACGTTGGCGTTTTTATTATGAAAGAGAGTTGGCAATAATTGTCATACTTGTGGATAAGATCTTCCAAATATACTGAAACAACATATCAGTTAACTACTTTTGCAGCAGATATCTAACGTGGAAAACGTGAGATTTAGAATGGTTAGTTGAAAGAAATCAAATTATGGCTAGCAAATAAGATGTTTTAAAATAAAATAAAAAGTATCCACCTAGCCAACACATGCTTCTCCTATAAATACTTGTAGATCAGTAACCTAACAAATCATCCAAACTTCAAATACTCCTGTCTTGAGCAAGATTCTGGTCCAAGTTGTGGTAATTTTCTCTTTCTTTTCAACTCTAGCTCAGTTTGCTTTTAAGTATTATTAGATGGGTATCTTTGCATAGACATATTTTTCTTTCCTTTTGTTGTTGTTTCAGTAAAATCAGAAAAATGCCAATATTCGAGAAATACTCAGGACACATTAATGCGTACAAATTTGCTTGTGAAGAACACCCAGAGCTCAAAACCTTTGATGCTTCGCTTCAAGAGAAGACCACAAAAGTGTTGGACTCGATCACATATAAAGCCAAGAATGGGTGTTTGTCCTTTCACGGATCACACAAGGAGATCTACGAGCATCTAGTTGAAGCAAACCAAGCTGTGGCAGATTTCATTACAGATAGCAAAGCAGATGTGTGGGAGAACGAATATCTAAGGACTTTGGTCAAGGCCTATTTTGAGAATACGACCAAGACTTTAGAGTATTTTAATAGTGTGGGGAAGTACGTCAACCAAGCAGAACTGGGGCAACTAATCATCCAATCTGCGGTGAGTGAGTTTGACAAAGTGTACTCATCGGCAAGGGGTGGAGAGAACAAGTATGAAAAGACCTTGGGGGAGCTGAAGAAGTTTCAAGACATGAAAGAAGAGTTAGATGGTAGCAAGTTCAAGGATCAGTTCGATCTGGTCAAAAAGGAGACTATGTCCCTTCTGGATCAGGTGAGTGATCTGAAAACAAAGCTTGATGAGGAATTTAAACATATACAAGCATGTAAAACAGTTTCGAATGTTATTTTCGGCGCTGTGTTTGCCGTTCTTGCTGTCTTATCCTTGTCTACATTTGCATTCGGCGGGTTTCTGGTGATAGGTGGAGTGACAATAACCGGAGCTACAATGGGTGTGGCTGCGGGTTTAGCCTTACCATTTGTTGCGTTGGGATGGGTAGGGACCTACAATAACTTGGTGAAACTGGAGGAAACCCTCAAGAAACAGAAAGAAATACTACTAGCAGAGGACAAGAGTTTGGATATCAACAAAGATTCCATGGTGACCATAACTGCCTCAGTCGAGGAGCTAATCACAATAATCTCGAGAATTATGCAGTATGTGGATTCTGCTACCCAGAGAGCTGAAGATGAGCAAGCCACGGTGTTTGCCATGCAACATATCAAGATGAAAGTAGATGCTTTTACTGAAGAAATCGACCAGGTTGGTGCAGTTGTGGCTAAGCTTAGCAAAATGATCACTAACGCCAGGATTAAGGTTCTGGCAAAGATCAACGCCTAATATATATATATATATATATATATATATATATATATATATATATATATATATATATATATATATATATATATATATATATATAGATCAATCAATATCACTCCCCCACTATGTTATCTGTTATTTATAATTAGGGTTTACAGCCCATTGTACTGTTTTTCTTTTTATATTTACTATCATGCCGATTGTGTGTGTGTGTTCGAATATTTAAATAAATAAGTGTTGTCTTTTTTTTTGTATTCCAATAATTTATATGTTTTCAAAGTTTGAATTATATTAATGCATATAATGTTTCACTTTTTATTGATTTTATAACATTATTTACATATTTAATGTGCAGAGATAATGAAATAGACTAAGTTTTTAACATTTAAAAAATTAGAGAGTAGTAAGAAATGATAAATAATATATTTTCAAGCCAAAATGCATGAATGAAACTTTTTTTTTCTTCTCTCAACTAAGAACTCATCTACAAATTATTAGAGTAATAATATATAATATGTAAAATTGTATTATTACTTAGTATTTGTGATTTTATGAATCTAAAATGAACTATATTTGATTTAACTACAACTAATTTATATATTGTTGGCTATGTTTAGTCTTTCATTTTTTTTTGGAATTCACTTTTTAACATACACTCGGCCAGACAAAGTTCAAACAAACTCCATAAAACCTACTCTTCTCCGTTTCATATTGTGTCGTTTAAAATTTTTCACACACCTATACAGAGTCCATAAAACCTACTCTTCAGGTTTTCGATTATGGATTTTAAGCAGCCGAAAAAGTTCTATCCAGGGATGTGGCAGTATCCTAGAAATAGCGACCGTTGTTGTATCTACAGAGTCCCAAAACGTATACGTGACGTAAACCCAGAAGCCTACACTCCTCAACTACTCCTCATTGGACCTCTTCACCATTCATTAAAATCTCAAGCTCTCAAGTCTCTTGATCTTGGAGAGGATATCACATTCACAAAGTCAATGGGCTACTTAAACATGGAAGAGCATAAGAAGATTTACTTTGCAGAATTCACACAAAGGTTTGAAGGGGGAAATATCATTGATGTATTCAGAAGAACGATTGAAGAAGACGAAGAGATCATCAGGGAAAGCTATTCGGAATCAACGGCCTGGATTCAATCTCAGGAGTTCGTGGAGATGGTCATGCACGACTCTGTTTTCATAATAGAGCTCATACTGAGATTTTCTGAATTCTGTACAAAAAAGATAGGAGATCCTCTCATGGACGATGCATCTCTTCACAACACAATCCGCTATGATCTCATGTAACCAGCTTCCTTACTTCATCCTTGAGAAACTCTTCGATCCAATCGTCCCAAGAATCTGTGGAAACCAAGCTACATCTCCGTTGTGGGAAGTAATCATCGTTTACTTTCGATTCGTCGATAAAACCGGAAATGATTCCAAAATTAGACATTTCACTGATCTGTTTAGGTGTGTCTGGGTGGAGACACTTCCTAAGCACGATGAAGGGAAACGAAAACCCATACAACAGATCTATAATGCAGATAAGCTATATAGTGGGGGAGTAAAATTTAAGGCCGTAAAAGGCAAGTTCTTGTTGAATGTGACATTCGAGAATGGTTGTTTGATGATACCTTGTCTTAGCGTTGACGAATCACTTGAAGTGACATCGAGAAACATAATGGCTCTTGAGCAATGCCATTACATGTCCAACCCCTATGTATGTAACTACGTCGTCTTCCTAGATTACCTCATTGACACTGAAAAAGACGTTGACTTGCTTGTCGAGAAAGGTAAGCCCTTTTATCCTTAATTTATACCAGTCTACATATGTGTACTGAGTGATTTGCGGTGGTTTTGGTTTTGGAAGGAATCATAAGAAACCTGATTGGGGAACCCGCTTTAGTTGCACGGATGGTGAACAAGCTCGGGTTAGGCATATCTGAGGATGGTTCATACTATACTGATATAGCGGTTGAAGTCAACACGTACTATTCAAACGCAATCAAGGGGTCACACACCGTCCTCAAGCGTGTGTATTTAGGTGACTTGTGGACAGGGACAGCTACCATCGCCGCTACATTTCTACTGGTGATGACTCTTGTCCAAACAGTGGTTTCAATCATTCAGGTTATGCAGAACGCTTCTTAGAGATGATGTTGCATCTCTCTCTCCGGTTCGTCTCCCATTTTCACCTTACTCTTGGTACTACTAAATAATCATGCAGATTAATAATTAATCCTCTGTCTTTTAATTTCTAGCTCTCTTTTAAGGTTGTTGATCTGTATCCTGATGCTATTACATGGCATAAGACTTGTTATTGATAAGCTTTAGAAGATCTAATAAAGTCGTCATCATATCTCTGGTTGCTGTTAAATGTCTGAACTAAGACAGAAAATACAACCTTTACCACAGAAACAAAACAAAACCTTAATGAAATTTCATCAACTTGCTCTGATGATGAAGCTGTATCCTGAGAGGGTGGTTTGACGTTTTTACCCTTGTTTCGATGAGAAGAAGGCTTAGGGTTGTAGTAACTTGAACTCGAAGCAACCGAAGAGTTATAGAGAATCCCAGTGAGTCTCTTAAGTCTACTACTCCAGAAATTCTTGACATCGTTATCAGTTCTTCCTGGTAAATACGTAGCGATTCTCGCCCATTTGTTACCAAGTTCTGATTGTAAGTCGATCACTGTCTTCTCTTCCTCCTTCGAGAACTTGCACCCACTGTTACATCCCA
Source organism: Orychophragmus violaceus (assembly GCA_030180135.1). Taxonomy (NCBI): domain Eukaryota; kingdom Viridiplantae; phylum Streptophyta; class Magnoliopsida; order Brassicales; family Brassicaceae; genus Orychophragmus; species Orychophragmus violaceus. The sequence goes on along the minus strand of CM058231.1, from coordinate 103,742,314 downwards.
AAATAGAAACCTTTAACTTGAAGCACACGAAACCAAGGTTGAAGAAGATGATGAGGGAGGGAATACTTACGATTTGAGATTGGGACGGAGTTTGTTGACCCAACGGAGACGGCAGGATTTGCCGTTGCGTTGAAGGAGGCCTTTGGATAGAATGGAGCTCCAGTCACGAGGACCGTATCGCTTGACATGGTTGATGAGTACTTCGTCTTCTTCGGCTTTCCATGGTCCTTTCTTTATCTCTTCCTTCTTCGCCACTTCCATTTTCCTCATCTCTCTCTGTTACATCTAATCCCCTCCAAGAATACCACTGGCAAGATCAATCCAGGTATGAAGGGTATATGGACATTCAAAGTACAAGTGATCTATGTTCTCTAAAGGATGAAGGCAGAAAATACATGAAGTTGAGATACTATTACTCCAAAGGAGCATCCTATCACCCGTAGGTAAGCGATTTAGTCTCGTAACCCACACATGGAAAGCAAACTTAGGGGTGTTATGTCTAAACCAAACTCTCCAAGAGACTACCGGGCAAGTCTGACGAATCTGATCCCAATTGACTTTAGGTCTAAAGAAAGGCTTGTAGTCAAGCATTTGTTTCCAAAGAACAACATCCTCTTCATCCATCTTATAACTTTTAAATTATTTTTACATGTGACTAAAGTCTATATTTCAAATAATGCAGAGGGACCATAACTTTGTATTTTATGAACTGGGCCTGATAGTCTGAAAGACATGTGTGTGTGTGCGTGAATATTATTCGTGATGACTTTGATTTTTGTAAGAGATAATAACGAATTGGATTGGGAACCATGGTTTGATGGCTAAGTTTGTGAACAAACTTTTTTTGGGTGACTTGGGTATGGCTCTTACGATTAATTCTGATAATGAATTTGATATTTCACAATTTCCACCTATCATATAATTACATTAAATTGTATAAATATATTCAATGACTGTATTTCACTATTCCGAACAAAAGCAAAAATTAAACAAGAAAAAACTATTATCAATATATGTAGTCTTGTAAACAAAAAGAAATAATGTTGTAAAGAGGGTACAAAGTAATCATTAATCAATTTGAATAAATAAGCTCAAAGATTCATTCAGCTTTAATGTTAAATTAATTCCAAAAAATCAGTGTTTTTATTGTGGATTTTTGTTTCAAATCAAAGAAACTTAAAGCTTATCTTGTAGCAAACCCAAGGTGTGTCTCTTATTGTTTCATTCAGTTTTGACTCGGCCATCAGAGGCGGCTTAGATAGGTGGCATCGAGTGTGACTGTCCTGGTCCCGTTGGCCATACACATCCTGAAATCAGAGACAAGATTCATTATAAAAACATTGATACGAAAGTGTTAGTACTAATGTATCTTCTTTTTAGAATTTCATCAGGTTTTATGATGCGTTTTGTTAGAAAAATGTTCAACCGAAAGATATTGCATACAAACCACATAAGAAAAAGATCAAATATAAAGTTGGACTAACCAATATTATAATTGGTTAGTGAGTAAGATTACTCTTCGGAAAGCATCGTCAGTTTAACTTCTGTTGTATTTTCTCAGTATATAGCTCATATAAACCTTTTTGCAAATACATGAGTTGATGTAATTCTGCATATGTATTTGATTTTGTAACAAATAATGTATTTGTTGATTAATGAAATTATGATTTTGTCGTAACAACTACTTTTAAATTATTTTTACATGTGATTAAAGTTTTTTTTTAACAAGGGTTTTCGTATTAAACATGAAACAAAATACAGTGCTATGATTTTTTCAAATCATACAATTTTCTAAAGAAAAATCAGACATACAAAGGAGTTAAAGATTACAAATTAACTAGACTTAATTAGTCTGCAAATAACCAAAAAGCTAAGAGATTGATGAGTTTAGTAAGCTAATAACTCACTAAAACTTACGAACTGATTTAGCCACATCCACCACGGCCTCGTCGACTCAGATTTCCACGCCGACCAATAGTAGTCCAAAGCATTTCTTGAACTTTTTGAGTTGGTTTAAGTGGTCTACCACCTCGAGATGTTTGGGAAGTATACTCCCCAAACGTGTCACTATGGTCCAACAAGGCAAACTGATTTCCCTCTAAACTCATACTAACTTCATCATTGTCTTCAGTATTACATATAGTCATCTCACTTGATATATGTGGAGTTGAATCCAAGTCTGAGAGTAGTGTAGATAGAGGGTTACCTTGCGTAGTTTCTCTAACATCTTGAACAACACTAATGACGGGTGCATTTTCTATAACTATTGGACCAGCCTTTAGAGATGCTTCATCAAGTGGGACAATCTCTACTGTGGAAGAAAAGATGATATTATCTGTAGAGTTTTCACCTGTCTCAATAGCTGGAATATGAAGTAAAATCGGTGCAGCAGCCGCTTGAGATTCTGGAGCATTGTCTGAAACCGATGCAACAGCCGGTTGAGATTCTAGTGCATTATCTGAAACACTGACTGTAGCAGTAGCAACGCTGATAATAGAAGGTGTTCCTGAAACCACGAATATTGCCTCAGAAGCAATATTATCCACAACATCTTTTTTAGGAGCAGCAGAAGACACTAGATCAACTCGTGCACCATGTCCTGATCCCGAAGCATGAATACCCAGGCAATAAGAGGCTTTATGACCCAAATGCTCACATTTACCGCACTTTGAAGGCAACTATGTAGACAACACATCAACCATAGAGATAGAGATAAAACAACTAGTGTCTTCTTGAGCTACCTTTTGAGGGAAAGGTTTATTTAGCTTTACCTCAACCAAAATATTTGCTTCTCCCATTTGTGTTGGGTCAAGCCAAGGCTTACTTGTTAACATCGGCTCTCCAATACCAGAAGCAATCCAATCTATTCCTTTAATAGAGTACAACTGGTTCGGTATATTCGTCACAAACATAAGGCAATCATCTACATGTCAATCATAAGAAGACATAAGGCAAACATAAGGAACAAATAAGGCAATCATCTACATGTCATATACCTCTCTGAATAACTCATTTACGAGTAGCTTCATCTGGTATATGGAACAAATAAGAAGACTCCTTATTTTCGAATAAAGATGCGACACTTTCGACCCCAAATTCGAGTAACAATAGCATATATTAGTCCACCAGAAGGAGCAGCACAACGATAGAACTGTCCAACAACATACTGATTTTGGTTCTCTATACCCTCAAGAAGAACATGGCTCGGGATACTAACCTTCGGTGTGCCGTCTTCCATATAAACCGGCCTGATAGACATGTGTGTGAATATTATTTGATTCGTGATGACTTTGATTTTTGTAAGAGATAATAACAAATTGGCTAGGGAACCATGGTTTGATGGCTAAGTTAGTGAACAAACTTTGTTTGAGTGACTTGGCTATGGCTCTTACGATTCTGATAATGAATTTGTTATTTCACAATTTTCACCAATCATATAATTACATTAAATTGTATAACTATATTCAACGAATGTGTTTCACTATTCCGAACAAAAACAAAAATTAAATAAGAAAAAACTATATTATCAATATATGTAGTCTTGTACCTAAACCAAAACATAGTTTTGTAAAGAGAGTACAAAGTAATCAGTAATCATTTGAATAAATAAGCTCAAAGTTTCATTCAGCTTTTAATGTTCTAATTCGGAAAAAAATCAGTGTTTACATTGTAGACTTTTGCTTCAAATCGAAAGAAACTTAAAGCTTATCTTGTAGCAAATCCAAGCTCCTTCGAAAGTGTGTCTCTTATTGTATCATTCAGTTTTGACTCGGCCAGCAGAGGCGGCTTAGATAGGTGGCATTGAGTGTGACCGCCCTGGTCCTGTTGCTATACACTTGAAAGCTTATCTTGTAGCAAATCTAAGCTCCTTCGAAAGAGTGTCTCTTATTGTTTCATTCAGTTTTGACTCGGCCAGCAGAGGCGGCTTAGATAGTTGGCATTGAGTGTGACCGCCCTGGTCCTGTTGGCTATACACTTGAAAGCTTATCTTGTAGAAAATCTAAGGTTGTAAATCTCCTTCAAAACGTGAGATCCCCATTCTTTCTTTCAGATTTTTTTGGATGTTAAAATAATTTATAAATAATCAGTAATTATGTGTATAAATAAGCTCAATGTTTCATTCAGATTTAAGTCGGCCATACACATCTCTTTTTTTTCTTCTCCCAAGAGTGAGTGAAACTCGAAGGTAATATCTATAGTTTGTCCTCTTTTTCTTCTTCATAATGCTCCACTTGTTATTCTCATAGCTTTCTCAATTCTTTCACTGAATTTGTTGTAAAAATCTAGGTTTTGGATTATGGACGAAATAAGTAATGAAAGGAAAGACCCGCGCCCGGTCAACGCTCTTGTTGCTAAGCTGCTGAAAATATTATATCCAGGGATGTGGCAGCTTCCTAGAAATCCTGACCGTTGTTGTATCTACAGAGTCCCACACTGTATACGTGACGTAAACCCAGAAGCCTACACGCCTCAATTAGTCATCATTGGACCTCTTCACCGTTCACTAATAGATCAAGCTCTCAAGTCTCTCAAACGTGGAGATGATATCACATGCACAAAGTCAATGGGCTATTTAAACATGGAAGAGCATAAGAATTTTTACTTGGGATACGTAAGAATGAGGGAAGGGGAAAAGACCATCGATGAATTCAGAAGAATGATCAAAGCAGACGAAAAGATCATCAGGGAAAGCTATTCCGAATCAACGGCCGGGATTCGATCTCAAGAGTTCGTGGAGATGGTCTTGCACGACTCCGTTTTCATATTAATTTTCATATTAAATTATAACTTGTCAAAAATATACAGACGCGCGATGCTTACTGATCCTATCACGGAGCCATGTCTTCGAAACGCAGTCAGACAAGATCTCATGTTGCTCGAAAACCAGCTTCCTTTCTTCATCCTTGAGAAACTCTACGTTCCACTCGCCTTACAAATCTTTAAAACCGGACGAACATTCCGGGAAATAATCAGCTCCTTCTTCGGCTTCGACGGTAAAATCACAAATAATTCCAAATTTAAACATATCACTGATATGTTCAGGTGTGTTCACGTGGAGACACTTCCTCAGCAAGATGAAGAGAGTCAGACACTTCTTGAGCACGATGAAGAGAATCAGATATTTCCTGAGCAAGATGAAGAGAATCAGACACTTCCTCAGCAATATGAAGTGATTCAGAGACTTCTTAGGCGATATGAAGAGAATCAGACACTTCCTCAGCAAGATGAAGAGATTCAGAGACTTCCTCAGCAATATGAAGTGATTCAGAGACTTCTTAGGCGATATGAAGAGAATCAGACACTTCCTCAGCAAGATGAAGAGATTCAGAGACTTCATCAGCAATATGAAGTGATTCAGAGACTTCTTAGGCGATATGAAGAGAATCAGACACTTCCTCAGCAAGATGAAGAGAATCAGACACTTCCTCAGCAAGATGAAGTGATTCAGAGACTTCTTAGGCAATATGAAGAGAATCAGACACTTCCTCAGCAAGATGAAGAGAATCAGACACTTCCTCAGCAAGATGAAGAGATTCAGACACTTCCTCAGCAATATGAAGTGATTCAGAGACTTCTTAGGCAAGATGAAGAGAATCAGACACTTCCTCAGCAAGATGAAGAGAATCAGACACTTCTTGAGCACGATGAAGAGAATCAGACACTTCCTCAGCAAGATGAAGTGAATCAGACACTTCCTGAGCAAGATGGAGTGAACCAGACACTTCTTGAGCACGATGAAGAGAATCAGACACTTCCTCAGCAAGATGAAGAGAATCAGACACTTCTTGAGCACGATGAAGAGAATCAGATACTTCCTCAGCAAGATGAAGAGAATCAGACACTTCTTGAGCACGATGAAGAGAATCAGATACTTCCTCAGCAAGATGAAGAGAATCAGACACTTCTTGAGCACGATGAAGAGAATCAGACACTTCCTCAGCAAGATGAAGAGAATCGTACATCCATAAAACATATTTATAATGCAGATAAGCTACATAGTGGGGGAGTAAAATTTAAAGCCGAAGGAGACGAGTTCTCGTTGAATGTTACATTCAAGAATGGTTGTTTGAAGATGCCTTGTTTTACGGTTACTGACAGCCTTGAGATGAAACTGAGAAACATAATGGCTCTTGAGCAATGCCATTACCCTCTCAACCCCCACGTATGTAACTACATCCACTTCCTAGATCACTTCATCGACACTGAAAAAGACGTTGACTTGCTTGTTGAGAAAGGTAACCCCCTTTTATATTTTAGTTCATATCAGACTACATATGTGTATTAAGTGATTTGTGGTGGTTTTGGTTTTGGAAGGACTCATAAAGAACTTGATTGGTGAACCCGCTTTAGTTGCGCGAATGGTGAACAAGCTCGGGTTTGGCGTCTCTGAGACACCTTCATACTATTCTCGTATAGCGGATGAAGTCAACGCGTACTATTCAAACCCAGTCAAGGGGTCAATGGCCATCCTCAAGCGTGTGTATTTCAGTAACTTGTGGACAGGGACAGCTACCATCGCCGCTATATTTCTATTGTTGATGACTCTTATCCAAACAGTGGCTTCAATTATTCAGGTTATCCAGAACGCTTCTTAGAGATGACGTTGCCATCTCTCTCTCCGGTTCGTCTCCGGTTTTCAAATTACTTGTGTGTACTACTTCTAAATAAGCTTGCATATTAATAATTAATCTTCTGTCTTTTCTTGCTCTCTTTAAGATTGTTGATATGTATCCTGAAACTATTATGTGCCATAAGACTTGTTATGATAAGCTTTTAAATGATATAATAAAGTCGTCATCATATCTCTGGTTGCTGTTAAATGTCCCTGAAATAAGACAGAGCATACAACCTTAACCACACAAAAAAAAAACAAAACCTTAATGAAATTTCAGACAAACGTCTTGAATCTACCGGAGAGCTGTTCCTTGATCGTCTTCAATAAGAGATTTAGCCTTTTATTTATTTTTGTCAACATCCATGATCAAATATGTAACCTAATCTATGATCAAATCCATGATCAAATATGTAACATAATCTATGATCTAATCCATGATCACTAAAAAATATCAAATCCATTACGTCATTACATAACGTCAGAACATAACGTCATTACGTTAAAACGTCATGAGGAAATCTGTAATGACTGTACATCATTACATTATACAAATCCATGATCAAATATGTAACCTAATCTATGATCTAATCCATGATCACTAAAAAAACATATCAAATCCTAAAAAAAATCAAATCCATTACGTCAGAACGTTACGTCAGTACATTACGTCAGTACATTACGTCATGATCAAACTTGTATTTTATGCAACAACGACCATGAGGCAAAACATCATTTGTTCTTTGATTGTGCTTTTAGCAATTGATAATCAGAGGGGTTTGGCCGACAAAACTCAGAGGACAAAGCTCTGTGACGTGGAAGAGACAACAAAACAGTGAATACCTTCAGATCGAAAACAACCTGGCATCTCATACGATCAGTAGCAGACGAGAAACCCTGGTTCAGAGGAATTTGGTTTCGCTATTCTACTCCAAAATACTCATTCCTAGCTTGGCTGACTATTTTGGACAAACTGAAAACAGGACAAAAAATGCAGAACCAACACTAATATATGTAATAGAGCATATTACATGTTAGGATTTCCACAACGGAAATATGAATGAACCAACACTAATATATAAACGGTAGGGGTCAATTTACTAATTACCAATTGGTTTTTAGTTGAAAATCTATAATATGCCAAAATTAATAGTACACTTAAAAATATAATCTAAATTAATTTGGATAACGTTTTAATATAGCTCGCACCATGCATTCTCTCCATATGTATGCATATTTATTGCCAGTACACATTCTTTTCTCCACCGTAGTAACAATAGTTTCATCACACCATGATGATGGTACGGATGGTCTCAAATAGTGCTCACACAAACAGACTGTATCATCTTTGTAATGCATCCACTGAATAAGTGTAGCTATATGAACTAGTATACAAAACTTGATTCTATTGTGGGTTGTGCTGTGTAGTCCGAATGAGATTGCATAATATCAGTTCTTCGTGCCAGTTCATCTTCGTTTGCGCTTGGACACTCAGCTAGACGAAGTTGAGACAAACTCAGTAATAACTAGGATAGTTTACGTTTCTCATTGAATTTCCGATTGAACATATTTTTAAAATTAATTCGTATCATATTTCATTTTTCAATTTTTTTAATAATAATAACAAAATACTTTCATTGGTAATAAATAATAATAAGAGTTTACATTTTTCAATATCTTTTTTTTTGAACATCAAAACTTTCATTAAAAGAAGATTGGTAGTTATGCCCCCATAGCAGCAGCAATATTACAAAGAGAGAGTTTAGCTAGTGAATCAGCCCGACAGTTGAACAGACGGGAAATAAAAAAGAAGAATAAAAGTTCGAATTGAATCAAGAGGGATTTGATATAATGTACAAGACATTTTTCAATATCTAAAGATATATAAGCCCATAAGATTCTATATCGCAAGGTTTTTAAATGTTTTAATGGAAATTGCTATCCAGTCAATGTATAACCATTATTACTTCTAAAACTTTCTTCTTTCGAAGTGGATCAATTGTGAGCTATATTTCAACCAAGAAATCTAAATATAAAAACTATATGCAAAATATGATCATCAAAGGTAATTGTTGTCGTGTTACTTCACAAAAGACCAAACCAGTATGACGGTGATTATTATTGTAATTCGTTAACGTCTCACCAAGAAAGTCAGCTTTCAAGTATATGTTAAAAAATGCGAAGTTGTTAATTTGTCTAAGTCCTAAACAGCTGGTTACTTATCCAATTCGATCAGAACAATGCAACTTGTGTCATCTAGATTCGTTTTTATCGTCATATCTTACTTATTCTTTTCTTTTTTACGTCCCATGTTAGTAAAATCATACATATTAACTTTTTCTTCTCTTACATATTTCATGGTAAAATCATACATATTAACGTTTTCTTCTCTTTACATATATCAATAATAGTAGAGAGGGCAAGATACGTGTTCTAAAGTTAATAAAAAAAATATGAGGCAAAAACTCCAAATCAACATGGTTATGGCTAAACCAAAAAAGGATCATTGGACAACACTCAAATGGATTTTAAAATATCTTCATGGAGCAGTTCATGTGTGTTTAAACTTTTCAAAGCCACAACACTTTGAGATAGAAGATTACAATGATTCAGATTATGCCACTGATTTTGACAAAAAAAGATCAGTGATCGGATATGTTTTTTAAATTGGTGGAAACACCGTTAGTTGGAGAGCCACACTTTAGCATGTGGTATTATTATCTACCACATTGACTGAATATATGGCTCTATATGAAGCCGCTAAGGAAGACCTATGGCCAAGAGAGCTTTGCAATGAATTGGATTTCAACTTTCAAACACAATTAAGCTTAATTGTGATTCACAGTACGATTTGCCTAACTAAAAGTGTAGTTCATCACGATAGAAATAAACATGTGGCTAATAAGATTCATTTCATTCGAAGATATTGTGCATCTAAGTATGGTTCAAATACTTAAGATTCATATGAACCTAAACCCGACGGATATGGTTATGAAGTGTTTACCTAGAAATTCTTTTAAGAAGTGCCTCGTAACACTTCAGGTCCTCGTCTGAGCGCCATAGCACATACTCGTTGAGGGTCATGTTGGTTGGGTCATCTTGCACGAGTAAGAAAAGAGAAGCGGTTTTAGTTTCTAGAGGATAAACCAACATGCATATTAGATCTGATAAACGGATGAGATATCTAAGGAAAAAGAAGAAGTTTTTTTTTGTGTGGAGAAGGCCTTACTTTACACATGCAGGAAGAGCATCGTAGTCTGCCATCTATTCAGGAGCTGTTAGAGTCACAAAGAAGAGAAAATGTTAGATGGTTTTTCAGATCGGTAAATATTTGTTCAAAATCGAACACGGAAAGGAAAGATGAAGAGGTTTTAGAAGTTGAAGTGTCAAGAGTCGGAGAACTTAATCGGTTCGAAGTTGAAGTATATCGGAGGCAGAGGCGGAGAAAGCTGAAGCGATGGAGAGGGAGGCGGAGATAAGTACATATTTTAGCTCGTTTTAGCTTTCATATTTGATTAGTTTGTGTGTCCTTTGCATTCATTTCTAGTCATTTATTTAGGAAATCATGAATTTAGATTTAGGTGAGTCTAGAATAGGATCTTGCATATTTTGTGAGTTTTGGAGTCTTTATTAGGTGATTTTGGAGTTTCGGAGGAGTTCTTGATAATTAGAGAGAGTCTTGGGATATAAGGAGTGTTTGGGATCACGAAGAGATGGTTTTAACAAAGAAGAGCACTTACTGAGCCATGCCGATCAGACTATGCCGACCGTTCTGACCCTTACGCCCTTACCGAGGAGTGCCGAACATCTTTGTCCAGTACCACGCCTTCGTCCACGAGCAACATTCCACATAAGAAATTTCGAGCCGTCCATACCGACCAGACCAACTCGCTATCCTCGTGCGGGCTTGCCCATGCCGATCAGAGATGTTTGGTACGATTGTGCCGACCAAAATATACCGACTGAATCCATCCAGAACAAAGCCTTCGTCCACAAGCCACATTTTGGCCATAAGAAATGCCGACTGCTTGATGCCGACCGGAGACGTCTGGTACACTTTTACCGACCTAACCACGCTGGCCAGATCCGTCTGCTATTGAAGCCTTCATCCGCGAGCCAGCTTCCATAGGATAAATGCCGAGTGATGAGTGCCGATCGGACCAGATCGATATGGCCATACCGACCAGGATATACCAACCACGGTTGGTCGGTATGAGCAGTTTATATTTACCATTTTGCCATTACGGATCCCGTGGCCTATAAATGTGTTTTTGGACCTAATTTTAAAAATATCTCTCCTCTTAAGTCTTTTCTTTACCTCTTTAGAGTTCTTAATATTGTAAACAATCTCCTTTTAAGTTTAATCAAGAACTTCTTTTATTTGTTAATCTTTTCATCATTTTTTTTCCTAATCATGTTTTCTCACTCTAGCTTCATGGATTTAGGTGTGAAGATTGTGATTAGTGAGTAGTTCACTTTGGGTCTTTGGGATGAGGTATATTAGGGTTAGATTAGAGATTATCTAGAGTGCTTAGTACTAAGTTAATGTTAATCATTCTCTATTAAGTTGTTCTCTAGGCTAGATTTGCTTCTTTGATCACTTAGGACATTAAAATCATCTTTTAAACCGAATTTGGTTTAGATTAAATAATACATGTATTCTTGGTGTGTTTTTTTCATTTCCTAAGTTGGACTGATCCTCAAAGTACTACGATGACATAATATTAGGAATTTGAGTAATTGATCTTACGATTTCAAAATTCTTATTATCAGGCGGCGTAGAGCTGGTTTTCATGAATGGCTCAAACGCACCGGAGGACGATGATTTTCCAGTGTTTGGAAGGTTGGTCATCGTTTGGGTTCAAGAGAGAAAGAAGAGGCGATTAGGGTTTGGTGTTTCAGACAAATGAACGACAAAGGTGAAGATTGCGAGTGTGTTATTGTTTTGTCTGTCAGGTCAACAAGCGGGTTCACAGGTTGCGGATTGGATCGAGCTAAAAGGGTTTTGGGCTGAGCTAAACAAACAGTCTATTCCATACACTAAGCTCAGCTAGACTTTAGTTACAAAATTGGCCAAAGCCTGCTTTCCGATACATTCAAACAGTCAAGTCATCGTCTTCATAAGCTCATCCATCTGTTACAAGTTTGTTAGAGAGATACCGTTAACCAGTTAACGTCTCACCAAGAAAGTCAGCTTTCAAGTATATGTTAAAGAAATGCGAAGTTGTTAATTTGTCTAAGTCCTAAACAGCTAGTTACTTATTCAATTCGATTAGAACAATTCAACTTGTGTCATCTTGATTCGTTTTTCTCGTCATATCTTGATTCTTGACCAGGCTTAGTTAAATAGTTGATTTATTTATATATTTTGACTGTAGATTGAACATTGGCATTTGATTCCATCATCCTCCTATTTAGAAAATAAACGCCGCAGTGATTATTATTCTTTTTTTTTTACGTCCCATGTTAGTTAAATCATACATACTAACGTTTGCTTCTCTTACTTTTTTTATTTCACGGTATTTACTACAGTTAAGGTCTCCAGTCACGGCCAGCCCCCACTAAATCTTTTAAATAAATGGTATTTTGTCGGTAAACCTATAAATGAAGTTAATATTTCTAATTTTTCACTAATCATTTTTTTTTTTTGCTAAGAATGTAAATATCATTAAAATGAATCGTTCGGTGTTACACATTGAGTTAACAAAATGCTAGATCTAAGAATTGGTTTCATGGTAAAAAAAGTAAAAAAAACATGGAAGCAAAGGAATCAGTATTTTAATTCATTTGCTTGGGAGCATCTGACTTAAAATAGCGATAAAATGCTTGAATTCCGATGAAAAGAAATACAAAGCAGAAATCGAAGAAGAACCCTAATTGACTAAAGAATCGCAAACCAAAATCCAGGAAGTTTTATACGGTAGCTCAAGAAAAGAATCATTCCTCAACGACGGTAAAAGAGGTTCGGTCGCTGATTGTCCTCCACATCAGAAAACCGACACTCAAAAGACACACTTAAATCCGACACTAACCCGAGACTAGACAAACTAATGGAGCTTAATAGCGGTTATTCTCACTACCAAATTCATTCCCCGAAGTCGGCTAGCACATAACACACATCACCACTCCGCAGCCTTACTTCCTCCTCCTAGTTCTATGTGTATTTCACTAATCATATGATTTCATTAAATTGTATCAGTATATTCAACTATGTGTATTTCACTATTCCGAACAACATCATAAGAAAAAGAAAATTCATTATCAATATATGTAGTCTTGTACTTAAAAAAAAATGTAAAGAGGGGAGAAAGTAATCAGTAATTAATCATTTGTATAAATAAGCTCAAGGTTTCATCCAGCTTTACTCGGCCATACATATCTCTTTTTCTCCCAAGAGAGAGTGAAACTCGAAGTCGAAGGTAATAGTTTGTCCTCTCTCTTTTTCTTCGTATTCTAATTGTTACTCTCATAGCTTTCTAGATTTTTTCACTGAATTTTATGTACTCCAGGTTTTGGATTAGGATTTTAATCCAGGGTCCAGGGATGTGGCAGTATCCAAGAAACCATGACGATTGTTGTATCTACAGAGTCCCAAACTCTATACGTGACGTAAACCCAGAAGCCTACACGCCTCAATTACTCATCATTGGACCTCTTCACCGTTCACTAATATCTCAAGCTCGCCGGTCTTTTGATCTTGGAGATGATATCAAATATACTAAGTCAATGGGCTACTTAAACATGGAAGAGCATAAGAAAATTTACTTATCAGGATTCGCAAAAAGGCTTGACGGGAGAGAGACCATCGATGAATTCAGAAGAATGATCGACGAAGACAAAGAGATCATCAGGGCAAACTATTCGGAATCAACTGCCTGGATTCCACCTCAAGAGTTCGTGGAGATGGTCCTGCACGACTCCGTTTTCATAATAGAGTTCATATTGAGATCTGCCGAAACCGTTACAAAGAAGATAGGAGATCCTCTCATGTACGAGATATGTCTTGAAAACGCAGTCAAGCATGATCTCATGTTGCTCGAAAACCAGCTTCCTTACTTCATCCTTAAGAAACTCTTCGATCCAATCCTCCCAAGAATATGTGGAAAGCAAATAACATTCTGGGAAGTAATCATCACTTACTTCAATTTCGATGGTAAAATCGGAAATAATTCCAAATTTAGACATCTAACTGATATGTACAGGTGTGTTCACATGGAGACACTTCTTGAGCATTATGAAGGGGAACGTAAACACATAGAACATATGTATAATGCCGATAAGCTAGATATTGGGGGTGTAAAATTTAAGGTCGTAGGAGAAGAGTTCTCGTTGAATGTGACATTCGAGAATGGTTGTTTGAAGATGCCTTGTCTTACGGTTCATGACAAACTTGAGATGATACTGAGAAACATAATGGCTCTTGAGCAATGCCATTACCCTTACAACGCCCATGTATGTAACTACGTCCTCTTCTTAGATTACCTCATTGACACCGAAAGAGACGTTGACTTGCTTGTCGAGAAAGGTAACCCCTTTTATCCTTAATTTATACAAGTCTACATATGTGTGTATTGAGTGATTTGCGGTGGTTTTTGTTTTGCAAGGAATCATAAAGAACTGCGTTGGGCATCCCGCTTTAGTTGCGCGGATGATGAACAAGCTCGGGTTGGGCATCTGTGTTTTTGGTTCATACTATTATGATGTGTCGGTTGAAGTCAACGCGTACTATTCAAACCCAGTCAAGAGGTCAGAGGCAATCCTCAAGCGTGTGTATTTTGGTGACCTGTGGACAGGGTCAGCTACCATCGCCGCTATATTTCTATTGGTGATGACTCTTGTCCAAACACTGGCTTCAATCATTCAGGTTATCCAGGGCGCTTAGAGATGCCGTTGCATCTCTCTTTCTCTCTCCGGTTCGTCTCCGATTTTTCAAGTTACTCGTGGGTACTACTTCTAAATAATCTTGCAGATTGATAATTAATCTGTCTTTTCTAGCTCTCTTTTAAGATTGATGATATGTATCCTGAAGCTATTATGTGGCATAAAACTCGTTGTGATAAGCTTTAGATGATATAATAAAGTCGTCATCATATCTCTGGTTGCTATTAAATATATGGACAGAGCTTAGAACCTGAACAGAGTTTAGAACCTTTACCACGTCAGCTAACTTATGACATTTCTTCACATCCACAAAAAATAAGACAAGACCTTAATGAAATTTTAGACAAAGAGTTTGTCGATCTATATAGACATATACGAATCTCTATTCGCGAACACCAACTTAGCCCAGATCAAGTGTGTTGATGTAAGTTTGAAGCTCAAGTTACTTGAGAACTAAAGAAATATGGAAAGATGAATTATATTTGGGAGTTATCCAAATATAAGTCAAAATAGTATTTGTAAGTTTTCCTTTTTAGATTAGGAGTTATCTACTCTATATAAGGAGGTACCAAGTTGTGGTATAACTTAAGAGAATTGTGAGATTGAGATCACAAGGTTTTGAATGAGTTTCCTTGAATTAATAAGAAAGATATTCTTATTAATCTTTGAGTTCTTAATATTCTGATTCTATATTTGGTATCAGAGCTTGACGATCTCACATACCTATCGTTCGGAGTATGATAGCACGAGAAGATCAAGACGCCATGGATGATCCATAAGATCCTAAAACCGCGAAAGATAACAAAGCTGAAAACAACGAGTTCAAAACTAACGAAGTTGGACCTTCGTCCATCAAATGCCCTATGCTTAACAGCAACAACTACACGGTCTGGTCCATACGAATGAAGGTAGCGTTAAAAGTAAATAAGGTGTGGGAGACCATTGATCCAGGAACAAAAGACGAGGAGAAAAACAATATGGCAATAGCCTTATTGTTTCAGTCCATACCAGAGGTGTTAATCTTACAGGTCGGAGATCTAGACACTTCAAAAGCGGTCTGGGAAGCGATCAAAACACGACATGTAGGAGCTGATAGGGTGAGAGAAGCAAGGATACAAAACTTGATGGCAGAGTTTGATAGAATCAAGATGAAAGAAACTGACAAAATTGATGACTGTCGGGAAACTTTCTGAAATATCTTCAAAATCGATTGTGTTGGGTGAAATAATTGAGGAACCAAAGTTGGTTAAGAAATTCCTTAAGAGCTTACCGAGAAAGAGATATATACATATTGTTGCATCTTTTGAACAAGTTCTTGATCTTAACACTACGAATTTTGAAGACATAGTGGGTAGATTAAAGGCGTATGAAGAGAGAATTGCAGAAGAAGAAGAAGAAGAAGAAGAAGAAGAAAGCGTCTCAGAGAAAGCCTATCAAGACAAGTTGATGTATGCAAATACTCAAAGCCAACCATATTATGAGAACTCGAGTAGAGACAGAGGCATTACAAGGTGGACGTTTCTTCAGCAGAGGAAGAGGTAGAGGACGGTACGGCCAAAGACAAGATGCATCTACAATCACATGCTATAGATGCGATAAGTTAGGACACTATGCTTCAAGTTGTCCTGATCGTATGCTAAAGCTTCAAGAAGTACAGCAAGAAACACTGAAAGAAGATGATACAAAGGAAGCTGATGCATTAATGATGCACGAAGTAGTACTCCTAAACGAAAGAAAGGTGAGGCCTAGTATGTTCGAATCAAGCTCAGATAATGAGCATATCTGGTACCTAGATAACGGAGCAAGCAATCATATGACGGGCAATCGTAACTATTTCTTCAGCCTTGATGAGACCATCACCGGGAAGGTCAAGTTTGGAGATGATTCACGTATCGACATAAAAGGAAAGGGTTCGATTCGATTCGTATTTAAAACCGGTGAGAAAAAGATTCTATCTAATGTGTACTATCTACCAGAATTGCGAAGTAACATCATAAGCCTCGGACAAGCCACAGAGACTGGCTGCGAAGTTAGAATGAAAGAAGATTATCTAATATTGTATGATCGAAGTGGAAGGTTGTTAGTCAAAACTAACAGATCACAAAATCGGCTTTACAAGGTACTATTAGAGGTTGAAAATACAAAGTGTCTCCAACTCATATCCTCTAGCGATTCAATAAAATGGCACGCAAGATTGGGGCATATCAACTTTGAAAACATGAAGATGATGATCAATAAGGATCTAGTAATTGGGGTGCCAAGAATCACCGTCGAAAAGAAAATATGCGCCTCTTGCTTGGTGGGAAAGCAAACAAGACAAATGTTCCCTAAAGCAACCTCTTATCGTGCCTCTCAGAGACTTGAACTTCTACACGGATATCTATGTGGACCAATCTCACCATCAACAATTGGAATAAATAGATATGTGTTTGTAGTGATTGACGACTACTCTCGGTACATGTGGACAATACTATTGAAAGAGAAGAGCGAAGCCTTTGAGAAATTTAAGAAACTCAAGGCGTCGCTAGAACAAGAAACATGACTTTCAATCAAGACACTACGTACGGATAGAGGTGGGGAGTTCACATCTCAAGAATTTCAAAACTTTTGTGAAAAAGTGGTATTCAAAGGCACTTAACCGCACCGTACTCCCCTCAGCAAAATGGAGTAGTTGAAAGAAGAAACATAACGTTATTGGAGATGACCAGGAGTATTTTAAAACACATGAGTATTCAAAATTACCTATGGGGTGAGGCGGTCAGACATGCGACTTATTTGATAAACAGAGTGGCTACAAAAACATTGATCGATCAAACTCCTTATGAGGCTTTCAAGGGAAAGAAACCAAACCTTGAACACTTACGCGTTTTTGGATGCATTGGATATACCAGAACCGAGTCACCGCACAATAAAAAGCTTGATGATAGATCGCGCATACTTGTGCATCTAGGAACAGGACCTGGATCCAAAGCTTATCGTTTGTTTGATCCAACAAGCAAACGAATAACAGTAAGCAGAGAGACGTAATCTTCGATGAAGAGAAAAGGTGGAATTGGAATAACCTGGAAGGAGAAAAGGGTAATGATTCAGGAACTTTTAGCATCACCATCGGAGATTTTGGCAACAACGGTGTAAAAGACTTTGATGAGCCTCAGAGAACAGAGGAAAGAGACACTATTTCTCGAGTGATGAGTAATAACGATATCATCAGTGTCAGTTCAAGCGATGATGAGCAGAGCGAGAACGATACTGCTGCTGAAAACAATGGCGCCACAGATGAAGTTAGAAGTGACGGAGACAATGAGCACGATAAACTGCCTTTGAGGAAGTCAACAAGGCAGACTAAACTACCAGGGTACTTGAATGACTATGTGCTTCAAATTGAAGCCGAGTGTGAGCGTTTACTAATGACAATAAACGAAGATCCTTGGAGTTTCAGTGAGGCGTGTGAATCACAAGCTTTCACACAAGCATGGATCGAAGCTTGCGAAGATAAAATGTCATCAATAAACAAGAATAAAACATGGAACTTAGTGGATCTTCCCATAGGAGCTAAACCAATTGGTTTAAAGTGGGTATTCAAAGTAAAGAGGAATCCAGATGGAAGCATCAACAAATACAAGGCTCGACTTGTGGCAAAAGGCTATGTGCAAAGACATGGGATAGACTTTGATGAAGTTTTTGCACCGGTTGCACGCATTGAAACAATTTGTTTCAGTATTGCTCTTGTAGCATCAAGTAGCTGGGAAGTACATCACTTTGATGTAAAAACTGCTTTCTTACATGGTGAACTCAGAGAAGAAGTCTATGTTACCCAACCTGAAGGCTTTACAATCAAAGGAAGTGAAGACAAGGTATACAAACTAAGTAAAGCACATTATGGACCAAGACAAGCGCCTAGAGAATGGAACGACAAGCTGAACAAATTCTCAAGGAATTAAGCTTCTTTAAATGTTCAAAAGAACCGTCATTATATCGGAAAAGAGAGAAAGAACATCTCCTTATCGTGGTTGTGTATGTTGATGATCTGCTTGTCACAGGATCGAGTCTGAAGATGGTTCTCGAATTTAAAAAGGAGATGGCAAGTAAATTCGAGATGAGTGATCTCGGAAAGTTAACATACTATCTAGGCATCGAAGTACTTCAGCATGGAGATGGTATTACGTTAAAACATGAACGATATGCTCTAAGGCTTCTTGCTGAAGCCGGAATGGAAGAATGCAATCCGACTCACGTACCGATGGAACAAAATCTGAGATTATCGAAAGCAAGCAAGGAGAAGGGGATCGATGAAAGGAGCTATAGGAGGAACATTGGATGCCTTCGTTACTTACTTCACACGCGTCTGGATCTCTCGTTCAGCATTGGAGTTCTAAGTAGATATATGCAAGAACCAAAAGAATCACATGGAGCAGGATTGAAGCAAGTCTTGAGGTATCTTCGTGGAACTCTCTCTCTCACGGCCTCATGTTTAAACGAATGAACAAGATAAGCTTGATAGGCTATAGCGACAGCTCGTATAGTGTGGATATAGATGATGGGAAAAGTATAACTGGTCACATCTTCTATCTCGATAACTGCCCAATTACTTGGTGCTCACAAAAGCAAGAGATTGTGGCATTATCATCGTGTGAAGCTGAGTTTATGGCAGCTACTGAGGCAGCCAAGCAAGCAATATGGCTTCAAAAAATGCTGAGTGAAATCGTTGGAAAGGATTGTGAGAAAGTGACATTACGAATTGATAATAATTCGGCAATTGCACTTACAAAGAATCCGGTATTCCATGGACGAAGCAAACACATACACACAAGATACCACTTCATAAGGGAATGCGTTGAGAATGAGCAAGTAGAAGTAGAACACATTCCTGGAGATAAACAAAAGTCAGACATTCTAACAAAGGCACTTGGAAGAATCAAGTTTAAGGAAATGAGAAGTCTCACTGGAGTTAAAGATATCGGAAGAAATGACTTCAAGCTTAAAGGGGAGAATGTTGATGTAAGCTTGAAGCTCAAGTTACTTGAGAACTAAAGAAATATGGAAAGATGAATTATATTTGGGAGTTATCCAAATATAAATCAAAATAGGATTTGTAAGTTTTCCTTTTTAGATTAGGAGTTATCTACTCTATATAAGGAGGTACCAAGTTGTGGTACAACTTAAGAGAATTGTGAGATTGAGATCACAAGGTCTTGAGTGAGTTTCCTTGAATTAATAAGAGAAATATTCTTATTAATCTTTGAGTTCTTAATATTTTGATTCTATAAAGTGAGCCCGTGTACGGCCACTTTCTTTTTGATCTTCCGGCTATTTACTTACATTGTGTAATTATTGCAGCTCATGCAACTTTTACATGCAACGTTTACTTGTACATCATTGTCTTGGATTTCCTCATCGACACTAAGAAAGACGTCGACTTACTTGTCGAGAAAGCTAACATTTTTATTGTATTAGGCTAGCTAGTTTCAGTCGATATATATATAGACATATACATGTGTGTGAGTATTGATTCGTGATGGTTTTGATTTTTCTAAGAGATAGAAACGATTGGCTTGGGAACCATGTGGTCGATGGCTAAGATGGTGAACAAACTTTGTTTGGGAGTCTTGGACGATGGCTCGTACTACAAGGATCAATGAAATAAGTCACACTCCATCCTCAGGCACCGTGTATTTCAGCAACCTGTGGAGAGGGACAGCCACCCCAGTCGCTACGTCGCTATTGCACATTCTTATGGCTTTGATTGGTGACATGAGTTACCATTGATTTAGTTTGAGTTAAGGATCTAACTCATTGGTAACTCAAAAATGTTACCAATCATGCATTAATTTTAGTTTTTTGATTTTAAGATTGAATTATCATGTATTATAGTTGAATTAAAATCTTGAGTTATCTTCTTTGTAAAATTGTTAAGTCAAAACAAAAATAAACATCATGAGAAATGGCATGTGTTAGAATGTATTAGATGTTGAGTTAGTATTTATTTATTTATTTTTCAATTTCTCTAGCTTGAATACGTTGTCTTCTTTTGTAATAATATTTTCAACAACATTCCAATAAAATAGTAATGAAATTGACTTCGACTCATTTGATATTTGAAAGCTGTTTTACGTGGAAGATTTTAGGAATCTTGTTACATTTGAATTGGTCTTCTCATAATTTTAATCACGGATTTTATTTGATATTTTTTTTTAAAATAAAATCATGTATACAATTATATATATGTGTGCCTTTCTTTATCCATCAACTTACACGGACCCTTTTCATGACTCTCACTTTCTTGGTTATGAGAAAAAAAATTATGTTCATTTTTTCCTTTTTCTCTTCCTCGATCGTATTCGAAGGTGAGTTCTACACCTCTTACACCTCTTACCTATCTGATGATGATCTCTTTGGAAAAAATATTATTTAATTAAATATCTTGGTTCAATTATTTATGTTAAAAATTATTAGTTAGCCTGATTGGTTTCAATACTCAGCTCTCTGTATAACTCTTATGCGACAATAAATATGTTGATAAAAGGCAGTACGTTGCTTATGCCCACGAAAAAGTGGTGCTTCAGTCCTTTTAGCTGCCAAAATTGAGATTCATGAGCAGTAATGATTTCGTTTGTTGTTTTCTCTAGGCTTATGAACTCATTTTCTCCTACATATTTATCTTCCTCGTTAATCTTATGTTTCAAAAAAGTACATATGATTCGGTTTGAGTTGTATTTATAGTTCTGAATACATGTCTCGGGTGTGTCTATAAATTTTTCTAAACTGTTGTGTTTATAGTTTTAAATACATATCACATCCCCATTAATTTTAGACATTATTTTAATATCAATATATATTTTTATAATTTTCTTATGCAGATGTCTAATGATGGCAATGTTGATCATGGTGGTGGTGATGATGTTAGTGGAACTATTCGTCGTAAGGTAATTTTCCAAGTGATATAATAAATGTTAAAATTTAAAATTTATAATATTTTGATTTGTTAACATAAACTATATAGAAGCAAAAACAAATTACGTGGGAAGATGAGCATATTGGAATATATTTGGAGCTTCTTGATATTGAATTGGCTAAAATTAAATACAAACAAAATTTGCCGAAGGAAGTTGGAAGAGACCGTATTTGTAAAGAGTTTCTGGAGAGAACTGGTATCAGTCTTTCTTGGGATTCTTTCAAGAGTAAATATGATACACTGAGAAATCTGTATGGATCGTATAAGAGGCTGAAGAATTTTATTGGAGTGTCAGCAGATGACAATACTGGTTTGATTGAGATGGATTCTGAATGGTGGGAAGACCGCGAAACGGTATATTATTATTTATTTTGAATTTTATTTAATTTCTTGTAATAAATAGTTAAGTTGCTGATATCTATGTTATATTTTTGCATTGATTTGTGCAGGAAGTCCAATATGCAAAAAAGATTCGTGAAAATGGGATTCCACACATGGAACTTATGAGACGCATATTTGGACGTCAAGGCAGTAAACCAGAAGCTATGTACTCAACTCATATGCAAGATGCAAAGAATGCTGAACACAATGAGAGTGAGACGATTGATGCTGTTCCAGAAACACAGGATAATGATGGAGATAATTCAAACATTATACCCACAAGTGATGTGCATCTCCGTTCGCAAACCATTTCACCAGATGCTCCTCCAGTGTCACCTATTGGTCCATCAAAGCGGTCAAGCAGAAAGCAATCACGTGTTACTCCATACGAAAGTAATCGAGGAAAAGATGTATTACGGAGCCGGGAGAAAAACATACCACGAAGAAGAAAGTCATTTGAAACAGAGATGAATGATCAGTTCAAAGAAATGATGGAATTTCGCCGTGTTCAAGTTGCAGAAGCAAAAGAGCGCAGAGAAAAAAATGAAGCTCAACCATACAAAGAGGCATATGGGATCCTGCAATCAATTCAAGGCCTAACAAGGTGGACAGATTTTTGGTGGTCTTGTATCAAAGTACTGAAGGAGGATCCGTTTGCCCGAGAAATGATGTTCTACAATGAAAGTGATCATGATAGGATCAAATTTTTGGAGAGTTATACCGGATATGATCGTCACGGAAATTTCATTGGAAATCGTTTCAAGGATTTGGAACATTGCCATGGTGATTCTCCAGGTGTCATCCTAGAGCAAAACACCAAAAAAACAGATGTGGAGAGTCATAGAGAATTTGGTGTCCCAACCCGTTCAGAGTTAAGGTCATTGTTTGAAGAAATAGGATATCAACCTGAAACTGCAAAATTAGGTGATACTGGAGAACCGAGCCAGACGAGGATTGATCTTGATAATTAAAAACATATTTTAGATTTCTTTTTAAGTACAATAATTTAAGAGTTTATATGTTTTTTTCTAGAGCTAATAAATTAGTTTTATTCAATGATTACACATTTTATGATACGTAAATATTCTAATCATTTTATAATTATTTTATATTTACAGGTGATTCGATTAAATGAGTTGTATTCTCGAGGTTTGGAAAATCTTACAGACGAAAAGTTGTTAGAATTATACGATCTGGAAGATGAAGAGTATATGAATATGATTCTACAACCTTTGATGAAGTATTACAAGCGTCACTTTTCCAAGCAACCAATGGTGTTAGAACGGGGACTTGGTTGGCGAAATCTCGAGAATCAGATTCGTAATAATCCAAATCATTGCATGCACATGTTAAGGATGCATCCAGAAGCATTTCAGAACCTATGCACAATATTGGAGCAGAGCTACAACTTGAAGAGTACTGATAATGTCAGTGTTGATGAGATGGTCGCGATGTTTCTCGTTACGTGCGCCCAAAATGATACGCAGCGGTATGTTGGGTTGTCTTTTGGTCGTTCCCAAGAGACTATCTACCGAAAGTTTCATGCAGTATTAGACGCAGTGGAAAGTCTTGCATGTGAGTACTTAAAAACTCCAACAATGGCATCACTCAAGCATTACCCACGAAAGTTACGAGAAGATCCAAACTATTGGCCCTTTTTCAGTGGATTTATTGGGGCACTTGATGGGACGCATGTCAGAGTAAAAGTTGGAGGTAGCGATGCAGTCGGATATTGGGATAGACATGGACAAACAAGCTTAAACATAATGGGTATATGTGCCATAAACATGATCTTCAAGTATGCATGGCTAGGCGCATCCGGTTCTACACATGATTCATTGGTGTTGCAATATGCAATGGATGGAGACCCGGTATTTCCTAAACCTCCTATAAGTAAATACTATCTTGTTGATTCTGGATATGCAAACAAACGAGGATTTCTTGCCCCATATAGAGGAAGTAGTAGAGAAAATATCAGATATCATCTTTCGGAATTTGATGATGGTCCTCCTAGGAACAAAAAAGAGTTGTTCAATAGGTGGCATGCATCACTTCGTTCTGTAATTGAACGAACGTTCGGAGTTTGGAAGAAAAAATGGAGAATCCTTGACAATTTGCCTCGTTACGACGTCAAGACTCAAAACAGAATTGTGCATGCTACTATGCTTCTTCACAATTTTATCAGGCTTCACAAAATTCCAGATGCTGATTTTGAAGAAAATGATTCCAGCGCTCAAAATAATCAAAGGCGGCGAATTGAAGAATAAGAGCTTAGTAGACTCGAAGAAGAAGAAACAACAACCGACGGTCAATATATGAACAATGTACGAGATGAAATTGCAAACATGCTTTGGAATGTACGTTAAAAGGCTTTTTATTATTGTTGAGAATTTTTTTTAAATTAAAATTTAAGTTACTATTTTTAAAATTTATTTTTATTGATATTAAAATAAATAATATTATTATTAATAATTGCAAGATAAATAATACATACTGCAAATTATACAGCAAAAATGTTACCAATCGTTTGTCATAATCAAAATAATAATTCATATTTCTACAGCAACTATACAACATAAATCTACAGTTTTTACAGTTTTTACCATATAATTTTTACTGCAAAGTACATCGAATTGTACCACATACTGCAACTCAACTTGAATACTACATGTCACCAATCAAAACCTATATGATATTCAAAAATATTGTGATGCATGTACATTTTTTATTCCACTATGTTGAGATTTTAACTAAACTTGTTGCACTTGGGTTATATGATTGTTGATGTGATTTCGGTTTGTATGCAGGAAATAATAAACGACACAAAGAATTGTTCACCCTGTGTTCATCGGAATGGCTACGTCACAGGGGTGGGATCTGTCTCCCACAAGGATTGCACTATATATCTTTTGAATACAAAAGCAGAGATAAGTTACTTCAACTCCTAACTTATCTAAGTATCAAAAGATTGCAACCTAAGCAATATAAAACTTTAGCTCTTAGACACACCTTGTATCTCTTAGCTCTTTTCTATATTCTTCTAACCTCTCTAGCTCACGTAATATACTTCTGCTTCTGATGCACTTGTATATTCTCAAGCTGTCTTCTCTCTCGGTTTTTCTTAGGTTTAATGTTGTTTCATATTTCTAACATGTAAACCTAATTGTACGCCACTTATGTTTGCAGGATGCAGTTGGGCTTGGCTTCAACTTATTTCTGGCCCAAGCTGTGGAGCTGTAGAAGAGCTGATCCACCAAGAAAACATTGATCTGTTATTGGGCTAAGGCCCAAATGGGTTTGTCGGATTACCAAATATCCACAAACTCCACCTTAATCCGACCAAACCCTAAAACATCGCACACTCATCGTTCTGTCACTCTCTTCACTCTTCTCAGACAACTATGGCGAAATTATCGAGCTTCTTCCTCCGATCCATGGCTTCTCCTTCCTATGTGAGCTCAGCCGATCATCAGGTAAGCTCGATCTTCTTCATCTTTACCTTTATTCTTTGTAGAATCGTTGTTTCTCGAACATCTCTGACCTTCTGTCTTCTCGGGTTCGAGCATACAGGCTATGGAGACCTTATTTCCGCATGATCCATCAGATAAGTTCAAGAGAGCTCTTTTCTCTTTATTATCTCCGATCGATTCATCTTTGTTTCCAAAGATTTACAGATGCTGCCTTTCCCTTGCAGATCTCTTCATGATCCGAGCTCGTATTCTTCGATCCTGAGCTTTAATCTTCCTGGTAAGCTTCATGCTTCTCCTCATTAAGCTTCTTACTCGTTTTTCTCCATTTTTGTTCACTGACACTTTTTCTTTCTTTCGAATCTGGTCGTGAATGTCACCTTAAGACCCTGTAGCATCGATTTCGGCTCACGGTTTCAACAGATAAGAGACTTACTCCTTGTTCTTCTTCTTTACTTGAAATCGATTCTTCTTCTGTTAAGATCTAGTGAATCAATTTCAATCTGATGCTTCTTATTTCTTGTAGAGCCTGTGCGTGTCTTTGGAAGACCTCAGATCCTTCGATTTCTCAGCTTCGGTAAACTTCTCTTTCTTCTTTTCATCAGACACTAATGATCTTTACATAACTTTTTTATGTTTAATCGATCTGTTTCTGGTTTTGTAGACTTGATATTTCGAAGTCGGCTCATGGATTCTGCCTCTTTCGATTTGTCCTGAAGGTAGGTTTTAGCTTTACTCACCAAATAACAATCCTTTTGTTACTTGACAAAACTTTGGCTTTTAATCTCTGATGCTTTGTTTGTCTTTTGCAGAAGTCAGAGAAGATGATATGTGTCTTAAACCTCCCCCTCCTTAGTCTACGGTAAGTACATTGCTTCAGTTGTACTTGTCTGATGATGCCGATCACTCATAACTATGTGGTTCTCTTCTTTCGATTAAATGAGTTGTATTCTCGAGGTTTGGAAAATCTTACAGACGAAAAGTTGTTAGAATTATACGATCTGGAAGATGAAGAGTATATGAATATGATTCTACAACCTTTGATGAAGTATTACAAGCGTCACTTTTCCAAGCAACCAATGGTGTTAGAACGGGGACTTGGTTGGCGAAATCTCGAGAATCAGATTCGTAATAATCCAAATCATTGCATGCACATGTTAAGGATGCATCCAGAAGCATTTCAGAACCTATGCACAATATTGGAGCAGAGCTACAACTTGAAGAGTACTGATAATGTCAGTGTTGATGAGATGGTCGCGATGTTTCTCGTTACGTGCGCCCAAAATGATACGCAGCGGTATGTTGGGTTGTCTTTTGGTCGTTCCCAAGAGACTATCTACCGAAAGTTTCATGCAGTATTAGACGCAGTGGAAAGTCTTGCATGTGAGTACTTAAAAACTCCAACAATGGCATCACTCAAGCATTACCCACGAAAGTTACGAGAAGATCCAAACTATTGGCCCTTTTTCAGTGGATTTATTGGGGCACTTGATGGGACGCATGTCAGAGTAAAAGTTGGAGGTAGCGATGCAGTCGGATATTGGGATAGACATGGACAAACAAGCTTAAACATAATGGGTATATGTGCCATAAACATGATCTTCAAGTATGCATGGCTAGGCGCATCCGGTTCTACACATGATTCATTGGTGTTGCAATATGCAATGGATGGAGACCCGGTATTTCCTAAACCTCCTATAAGTAAATACTATCTTGTTGATTCTGGATATGCAAACAAACGAGGATTTCTTGCCCCATATAGAGGAAGTAGTAGAGAAAATATCAGATATCATCTTTCGGAATTTGATGATGGTCCTCCTAGGAACAAAAAAGAGTTGTTCAATAGGTGGCATGCATCACTTCGTTCTGTAATTGAACGAACGTTCGGAGTTTGGAAGAAAAAATGGAGAATCCTTGACAATTTGCCTCGTTACGACGTCAAGACTCAAAACAGAATTGTGCATGCTACTATGCTTCTTCACAATTTTATCAGGCTTCACAAAATTCCAGATGCTGATTTTGAAGAAAATGATTCCAGCGCTCAAAATAATCAAAGGCGGCGAATTGAAGAATAAGAGCTTAGTAGACTCGAAGAAGAAGAAACAACAACCGACGGTCAATATATGAACAATGTACGAGATGAAATTGCAAACATGCTTTGGAATGTACGTTAAAAGGCTTTTTATTATTGTTGAGAATTTTTTTTAAATTAAAATTTAAGTTACTATTTTTAAAATTTATTTTTATTGATATTAAAATAAATAATATTATTATTAATAATTGCAAGATAAATAATACATACTGCAAATTATACAGCAAAAATGTTACCAATCGTTTGTCATAATCAAAATAATAATTCATATTTCTACAGCAACTATACAACATAAATCTACAGTTTTTACAGTTTTTACCATATAATTTTTACTGCAAAGTACATCGAATTGTACCACATACTGCAACTCAACTTGAATACTACATGTCACCAATCAAAGCCTATATGATATTCAAAAATATTGTGATGCATGTACATTTTTTATTCCACTATGTTGAGATTTTAACTAAACTTGTTGCACTTGGGTTATATGATTGTTGATGTGATTTCGGTTTGTATGCAGGAAATAATAAACGACACAAAGAATTGTTCACCCTGTGTTCATCGGAATGGCTACGTCACAGGGGTGGGATCTGTCTCCCACAAGGATTGCACTATATATCTTTTGAATACAAAAGCAGAGATAAGTTACTTCAACTCCTAACTTATCTAAGTATCAAAAGATTGCAACCTAAGCAATATAAAACTTTAGCTCTTAGACACACCTTGTATCTCTTAGCTCTTTTCTATATTCTTCTAACCTCTCTAGCTCACGTAATATACTTCTGCTTCTGATGCACTTGTATATTCTCAAGCTGTCTTCTCTCTCGGTTTTTCTTAGGTTTAATGTTGTTTCATATTTCTAACATGTAAACCTAATTGTACGCCACTTATGTTTGCAGGATGCAGTTGGGCTTGGCTTCAACTTATTTCTGGCCCAAGCTGTGGAGCTGTAGAAGAGCTGATCCACCAAGAAAACATTGATCTGTTATTGGGCTAAGGCCCAAATGGGTTTGTCGGATTACCAAATATCCACAAACTCCACCTTAATCCGACCAAACCCTAAAACATCGCACACTCATCGTTCTGTCACTCTCTTCACTCTTCTCAGACAACTATGGCGAAATTATCGAGCTTCTTCCTCCGATCCATGGCTTCTCCTTCCTATGTGAGCTCAGCCGATCATCAGGTAAGCTCGATCTTCTTCATCTTTACCTTTATTCTTTGTAGAATCGTTGTTTCTCGAACATCTCTGACCTTCTGTCTTCTCGGGTTCGAGCATACAGGCTATGGAGACCTTATTTCCGCATGATCCATCAGATAAGTTCAAGAGAGCTCTTTTCTCTTTATTATCTCCGATCGATTCATCTTTGTTTCCAAAGATTTACAGATGCTGCCTTTCCCTTGCAGATCTCTTCATGATCCGAGCTCGTATTCTTCGATCCTGAGCTTTAATCTTCCTGGTAAGCTTCATGCTTCTCCTCATTAAGCTTCTTACTCGTTTTTCTCCATTTTTGTTCACTGACACTTTTTCTTTCTTTCGAATCTGGTCGTGAATGTCACCTTAAGACCCTGTAGCATCGATTTCGGCTCACGGTTTCAACAGATAAGAGACTTACTCCTTGTTCTTCTTCTTTACTTGAAATCGATTCTTCTTCTGTTAAGATCTAGTGAATCAATTTCAATCTGATGCTTCTTATTTCTTGTAGAGCCTGTGCGTGTCTTTGGAAGACCTCAGATCCTTCGATTTCTCAGCTTCGGTAAACTTCTCTTTCTTCTTTTCATCAGACACTAATGATCTTTACATAACTTTTTTATGTTTAATCGATCTGTTTCTGGTTTTGTAGACTTGATATTTCGAAGTCGGCTCATGGATTCTGCCTCTTTCGATTTGTCCTGAAGGTAGGTTTTAGCTTTACTCACCAAATAACAATCCTTTTGTTACTTGACAAAACTTTGGCTTTTAATCTCTGATGCTTTGTTTGTCTTTTGCAGAAGTCAGAGAAGATGATATGTGTCTTAAACCTCCCCCTCCTTAGTCTACGGTAAGTACATTGCTTCAGTTGTACTTGTCTGATGATGCCGATCACTCATAACTATGTGGTTCTCTTCTTTTGTTTAACCCTTTAGTGTATGAGCTTATTGATCTTATGCTCCTTTCTCTCGCATTGTTTCAGGTATCAACAAGCGACACTCCACCTGGAACATATTCTTCTTCCTGGTAAGCTCCTAGTTTCCTTTAAAATCTCTTGAGCCATGAAGTACTGTTTCTCCCTTGTATGGGTTTTGTTTCATCTACTCTTTGAACCCTGGTTCCTTTAGTAGTTAGAACACTGTCTTAGTTTGTCCTTAGCTTTCCAATGCCTTATGCTCTTGATCTTATGCTTCTGATCCTTAGCAGATTACTCCTTTTCTTTGTAGATCCGCAATATGCTTTCTATGGATCTTCAGGTCTTGACAAAATCTTCCTGACTTTCACCAAGACAACTGTAAGCCCCTATACTCTTCTAAATCACCTTTGACTTGTAATTTCTAAGATGTACTGGAGCCGTCAAGCTCTTATTCAACTTTCGTGTTTCTTCATTGTTTGACAGTGACTTGTGTCAAAACAATGCTCCACCTGGAACTGAAGCTTCTTCTTCAGAACCACAAATACTTGCAGCTTTACTGCCTTGGTTTCACTGTTTCTGGAAAAACGTGAGTAACTTCCTCAAGCCTTGATTCAACTTTGTCGACATGTTAATTCACTCATGTGCACTGAGTTAGGAACTAACATCTTCTTGAATCCTTGCAGGTACTCCATGAAACTGATATCTGCGTCTCGCCTTTAATACTCACAGGTAACTCTCCTTAACTCCTTACATCTTTGAGTTCTTCCATTATTGCTTAATAATAATAACCAGAAACTAACATGTTTCTTTTTCTGTCTCAGCGAGCTTGAGACTTCAATAATGGAGTTACCTGGAGTTGCTTGCAGTCTCAGGCGATGTTGCAGCATACCTGAAGATCTTGTTCAGGTACTGCCTTAATTAGAACCGCCTTAGTTAGAACCGCCTTAGTTACTGCATCAGTGGATTTTAGGCCTGTCTGAATCTTAGATAGTGTTACTGCTTCTTTAACTCCATCTCCAAAGATTCCCATCTTCAATATCTCTGAAACTTTTCCCAGAAATTCCATCTCATGCTCTCTGTTCTTTTCCACAGCCTCTTCTTTTGGCTCTTTTCTGCTCATCTCTTCTGCAGTAGCCATAGCATAGGCCTCAGGATCAAAATCTCCATTTTCTTCTTCACACTTAAACTCTTTTGAAGTTTCTGATTTTTCTGTTGAAGAAGAGTCTTTACCTTGTGCTGATGAATCTCTTAATTCAAAACCATATGGAGTAGGTCCTTGAATTAGATTCTTGCTGAAGCTCACTTTCTTAGACTTCTTTTCACTTGCTTCTTTTTCATCCTTAGACTTGATTTCTGCACTCTTAGCAACTCTGCCCTGTAGATAGTAAAGCCCTCCATGATATTTTCCAGATATCACCTTCTTCTTACCTTTGTATAATCGAACCATAAGGTTACTTCCTTCATATCTGCAACCTGACCTCTCTAACATCCCGTATGAGATCAGATTCCGGCTTACTTCAGGCATGTATTTCACATCCTTTAGTATCACTTCAGAACCGTCTGGATTCTGTATCCGAATCTTTCCCATTCCTTTGATGTCACCATAAGTGTTGTTAGCCATAAGAACCTTTCCTCCATTGTATTCCTTGAAGTCAAACAAGACTTCCTTGTCTGATGTACTGTGGAATGAAGAACCTGAGTCCATTACCCAATTCTTCATTGTGTCTTGGCTGTTCACACTCAACACTATAGGTTGTATAGGTGCTGCTGCTATATTTGCTGATTCTTTGTTCTTATTTCTCTCAGGGCATTCTTTTTTCCAATGCCCTTCATCTCCACATATGAAGCACTCACTCTGATTTTTCTTGTTGAACCTTGGCTGTGACTTAGACCTGTTGTCTCTCGACTTTGATCTCCCTTTTCCATTACTATTCTGAAATCTGTCTTTAGTTCTTCCCCTTGATTCAACATATAATCCTTCTGAGTTATATCCAGATTTGTTCAAGAGTCCCTTCTGCTTCAGCTCAATCTCCTTAGAATATGCAGAAGTGACCACCTCATGAACTGTTAGGGTCTCTTTTCCTGTACCATACTTGAGAGTATGTACTAGAGGCTCATACGGTGGAGGTAAGCTGGTAAGAAGCTGTATAGCCTGATCCTCATCACTTACATTGATGTTTAGGCTAGCTAGATCTGCAATAAGCTTAAGGAAACTGTCCAAGTTCTCTTCTATACTTCTGCCTTCATCCATCTTGTAACTAGCAAACTGTTGCTTAAGATAAATCATGTTAGGAAGTGACTTGTTCTGATAATCCCTTTCTAGAGCCTTCCACATTAGCAAAGCTGTAGGCTCATGCATCACCTTCCTAAGAATCATGTCACTTAGACATGTACCAAGCAAGTTCTTTACTCTGGTGTCTCTAGCAACTTTGAGAGAATCAATCTTCGGTTTCTCTCCATCTTCTAGCTTAGCAGATTCTTCAAACAATGTCGCACCCTCCTCCAATACTGATGCTAAACCTTGAATCTCTAGCTGTCCTAGAAGCTTGTATTTCCACATACCAAAGTCACCTTTTCCATCAAATTTATCCATCTCAAACTTACCCCTAGTTGGCTCCATTGTTGCCGTGAGTTGCGGAATACTCGGTAGGTAAGTTCTGCTTTAGATAGATCACAATAACCACTGCTCCTTCCTGGAAGCTCTGATACCACTTGTTGAGATTTTAACTAAACTTGTTGCACTTGGGTTATATGATTGTTGATGTGATTTCGGTTTGTATGCAGGAAATAATAAACGACACAAAGAATTGTTCACCCTGTGTTCATCGGAATGGCTACGTCACAGGGGTGGGATCTGTCTCCCACAAGGATTGCACTATATATCTTTTGAATACAAAAGCAGAGATAAGTTACTTCAACTCCTAACTTATCTAAGTATCAAAAGATTGCAACCTAAGCAATATAGAACTTTAGCTCTTAGACACACCTTGTATCTCTTAGCTCTTTTCTATATTCTTCTAACCTCTCTAGCTCACGTAATATACTTATGCTTCTGATGCACTTGTATATTCTCAAGCTGTCTTCTCTCTCGGTTTTTCTTAGGTTTAATGTTGTTTCATATTTCTAACATGTAAACCTAATTGTACGCCACTTATGTTTGCAGGATGCAGTTGGGCTTGGCTTCAACTTATTTCTGGCCCAAGCTGTGGAGCTGTAGAAGAGCTGATCCACCAAGAAAACATTGATCTGTTATTGGGCTAAGGCCCAAATGGGTTTGTCGGATTACCAAATATCCACACACTAGAGCAGCTAGAGCTGATTGTGTCCAGAATCTCTTTCCATATTTTTTTTTGCCAATATGATATTGAACTACAGGAGGTAAGGTTCCTGTGTAAAAATATTTTATATTTAAAATGAATCAGAGATAGAGCATAGTACATGTTAGGATCTCCATATCGGAAGTATGAATGAACCAACACTAATATATAAAGGGTAAAAGTCAATCTACTAATTACCAATTGTCTTTTAGTTCGAAGTCCATAATATGCCAAATTAAGAGTACACTTAAAAATATAATCTAATTTGAATTGGATGACGTTATAACGCGCACCATGCATTCTCTCCATATGCATGCATATTTATTGCCAGTGCACATTCTTTTCTCCACCGTAGTAACAATAGTTTCAACACACGATGATGATGGTATACGGATGGTCCGGATGGTCTCAAAAAGTGCTCACACAAACAGACAATATCATCTTTGTAATGCATCCACTGAATAAGCGTAGCTATATGAACTAGTACAGAACTTGATTTTGTTGTGGGTTTTGTTGTGTAGTCCGAAATCCGAATGAGTGCATAATATCACGGTTCCATACGATTCGTGCCAGTTCATCTGTCGTTTGCGCTTGGACACAGCCCCGGCCCAAACTTTTTGAAGTCCCTAGGGCAGAAAAAAATTTGGACCTCCTAAATCTAAAGAAAAATGGGGGAAAAAATTTTGGGCCCTAAAGTTAAAAACAAGAAAAAAAATTTCTGTTTTAAGATCTTTTAAGACTAAAAAACAATGGGACTTTTTCAGTTTTGGGCCTTTAAGACTAAAATAAAAGAAAAAAACAAAATAATTGAACCTAGTTTTCCCCTAAAATTTTTTAATCTGTACACAGGCCCTTGGGCCATTGCCCCTTTGCCCTACCCATTTGGGCCGGGCCTGCTTGGACACTCGGCTAGACGAAGTTCTGACAAACTCGGTAATAACTAGGAGTAGGATAGTTTACGTTGCTCATTGAATTTCCGATTGAACATATTTTAAAAATAAACTAGGTATAGGCCCGCGTTACGCAGCAGGATTTTTTATAAAATATATATATGTTTTTTATGATAAAAATATACAAATGTTGTAATGTAGTACTCTAAGATTTGTTAGTAAAAGATTTTAGTTTAACTCAAATAGAAAGAGATCGAGTACCTGTTTGTGACATGCATCTCTAAAAATTAAATTGGCAAGAAAGCTTCGACGATCGTTGAATGATCGAAGATTGCTCCATTACAAAACACAGAAGGCGATATAACTTGGTTATACAAGAGATGTGTGGAAGATTCTCGGATCTAAGAGAAGGAAAAACAACCTAAGATTTGAAGAGCCATAAGTGAATTCCCAAAGGTAAACAGTCAGATCGAGTACCTGTTTGTTATATGCAACTGAGAAAATGGTAAGAAAGCTTTGGCGGTCGCTGGCGAATCAAAAACCTTTGGAAAACGATGAGTTCTAGCAAATGATGATTGGATGTCATCTCGAGAGGTTAAAGAATCTTGGTCGAGAGATTGTTAGTTCTCGGCGAGTAAGATCATCGGTGTAGATTTCACGGCGGAACGACCGAAGAAGGGACTGGGGAGGAAATTGCCTTTTAGGGTTTCTGAGAAAGAGAAGGTATTGAGATTGGAGAGAGCTGGGAATCAACGATACAACTTATTAGTCAATTTTGTTTTTTTCAGAATAGGTGTATAATGACGTGGACAAACGTTTTGTTCTGATTGGTTAGAAGTTTTTTTTTCATTTAGCTTATGTGTCAACTTCACAAGCATTACTGAGGCTGAGGTGTCATCTATAAGAGAGACACTTCTCTCATTACAGTAATGATTTGTGTAAGTTGTGAAACCTATAAATGAATTTAATATTTCACAATTTTCACTAATCATATAATTACATTAAATTTTATAAGTATATTCAACGACTGTGTATTTCACTATTCCGAAGAAAAACAAAAATTAAAAAAGAAACAAATATAATAGACTATATAACACCATTTTCTACTTAAAATAAAACTATATAAGCACATCTCAAATTATAACTTTCACAAATATATTTTTATATAAATTGAAAATGAAAAACAAAAATCAATTAAAAACATCATCCGCTCTCAAAACATATTAAAACTATATAATCTATTTATAAAAAAAATAAAACTATTTTCATATCTTAAACTGTCAAATTTACAAATAAATATTATTCAAAAGAAAATAACTAAACTAAAAAGATCATAGATCAAAATCTTAATAATAAAACCGTATATAAAACTCAAATGACTAAAATATAAACTTGGTTATTACAAAAGTATTAGAAGAAAAAAAGTTTAAAGAAAAAACAATAAAAACCAAATCAAATGGTTAAACCATACTATCTAAAATTTTAAAATAAAAAACAAAAGATAATAAATTTTTAATTTAAAAATTGATAAAATCGTAAACTTTTATTTAAAAATAATAATAATATAAGTTTTCAATCTAATATAAAATATCTCTAGTATAAGATTAATATAAAAAGCATAAGAAAGGATATATCTAAATTAATTCGTATCATATTACATTTTCAATATATTTTTTTAATAATAACAATCAAATACTTTCATTAGTAATAAGAGTTTACATTTTTCAATATCTAAAGATATATAAGCGCATAAGATTCTATATCGCAAAGTCTTTAAATGTTCTAATGGAAATTGCTATCCAGTCAATGTGTAACCATTATTACTTCTAAAACTTTCTTCTTTCGAAGTGGATCAATTATGAGCTAGATTTCAACCAATTAATGAATCTAAATATAAAAACTATATGCAAAATATTATCATCAAAGGTAATTATTGTCGTGTTACTTCACAGATTATTCTAGTAAATCGTTAACGTCTCACCAAGAAAGTCAGCTTTCAAGTATATATATTAAAGAAATGCGAAGTTGTTAATTTATCTAAGTCTTAAACAGCTAGTTACTTATCCAAGTGGATCAGAACAATGCAACTTATGTCATCTAGATTCGTTTTTAATCGTCATATCTTACTTATTCTTTTTTTTTTTTACGTCCCATGTTAGTTAAATCATACACATTGACGTTTTCTTCTCTTACATATTCCACGGTTTATAATTAAAAATAGTAGAGAGGGCAATAAACGTCTTCTAAAATTAATCAAAGAAAATATGAGGCAAAACTACAAATCAACAGGATAATGGCTAAACCAGGAAGGGATTGGACACTAGTGAAATTAATTTTAAGATATCTTCAGAGGGTAGTTGATGTATGTTTAAACTTCTCAAAGTTAGAATACTTTAAGATAGAAGATTTCAATGATTCAGATTATGCCATTGATCTTGACAAAAAAAATCATTGACTAAATATGATTTTCAAATCGGTGAGAACACCCGACACTTCACTACAAAAAAACAGGGCGTTTACCGACGGAATTACCGACGGAAGAAATTCCGTCGAAAATTACCGACGATAAACCGACGAATTTTCGACGTGATGTTTTCAGACGGAATACCGTCGGAAATTTCTGACGGTTTCTCATTCCGTCGGAAAAACCTGACGGTAAACAGACGGTTAATTTTCCGTTGGTTTTTTCGTCGTATTTCGGTCGGTTTAGCGTCAATTCAGTATAGCCGCTAATATGACCGTTAATGTGATTGTGTTCGAACCTCGAATGGTGCGAAATTTTTTTTGTTTTTAAAAATATTTCTGACGGAAATCCGTCGATATTTATATTTTCGACGAAAATCCGTCGATATTTATTATTCTGACGGAAATCCGTCGATAATTACCGACGGATTTTTGACGGATTAGGGTTTAGGGTTTCGGAATGGGAAACAAATAATCGTAAAGCCTCTCAGTAGTTAATGAAATGATTGTTTGTACTATTAGTTTTCCATATCTGATCCAAATGACATGGTTTACTTGATTAGAAAAAATTACAACACGTCGGACCGAAACACTTCGTAGTATATAATAACGGTTAAGACGTAGTTAGTGTCTAACCTTATCTAACTTTTCATTTTTGTAATTTTCTTTAAACTGAGTTTTATAATGAAAAACTCCAATGTTATTGTTGCATATAAATGTGAACATTATAAAATGTCAAAGTCAAAACACTAATTGAAACCCTAAACCCTAAACCCTCAGAATTCCGTCAGAAATTTTTGACGGAATTCCGTCGGTTTTCCCTCAGTTTTTCGTCGGTTTTCCGTCATAAATTATGGCGACTTTTTCACGAAAAATTTGGCGTAACCGCCGAAATTTGGCAAAATTAATTTATTTATATTTCCGACGAAAATCCGTCGATATTTATTATTCCGACGGAAATCCGTCGATAATTACCGAGGGATTTTTGACGGATCAGGGCTTAGGGTTTCAGAATGGTAAACAGATAATCGTAAAGCCTCTCAGTAGTTAATGTAATGATAGTTTGTACTGTTAGTTTTCAATAACTGATCTAAATGACATGATTTATATGATTAGAAAAAATTACAACACGTCGGACCGAAACACTTCGTAGTATATAATAACGGTTAAGACGTAGTTAGTGTCTAACCTTATCTAACTTTTCGTTTTTATAATTTTATTTAATCTGTGGTTGATAATCAAAAACTTCAATGCTATTGTTGCATATAAATGTGAACATTATAAAATGCCAAAGTCAAAACCCTAATTGAAACCCTAAACCCTAAACCCTCATAATTTCGTCAGAAATTTTTGACGGAATTCCGTCGGTTTTCCCTCAGTTTTTCGTCGGTTTTCCGTCATAAATTATGGCGCATTTTTCACGAAAAATTTTGGCGTAACCGCCAAAATTTGGCGAAATCATTTGGACCGCCAAAATTTCCGACGGAAAACCGACGGTAAATGATTTCCGACGGATTTCCGTCAAAAATCGTTTTTAATTGTCTCTACCAAACTTCTTCTTCTCCATTTCTCTGAAACGTCTCTCTCTCATCTCTCGCCATCTCCGTTCTTCTCTCTAGAAATTCGCCGGTTTCTCACCGTGAAACACTAAATCCGACTGCCAAATTCATCATGAACATGTAAGTGATCCTTTCAACCGATTGATTTTCCTTTAAATCTCTTGTTTAGGTAGTAGGATTCTAGGAAATGGTTGCATGTCTAGATTGAAAGGTAGTTTGGGTTGAGAATGATGGATTGAACATTAGTTATTATGATTTTGTATTGTTTGGGTATGAATATTTTGATTTCTTAATTTTTTTTTGTTAAAACCGATTTAAACGTTTTGGAAAAAGTTTTTAAACGTTTTAAAACATGTAAAACTCTTGAAATATTTTTATGAACATGAAATATATTTTTGGAATTTTTTTGAATTTTTTTTGGAATTGTAAAACGTTTTTATCTTATAAAACCCATTTTCTAAAAACGTTTTTCACATTTTATATTTAATAAATATTTTAAATGTTATTTAATATTTTAGAAACTTTTCAGAAATTTTTAAAAGATTTTTAAGAATTTTTAAAACATTTTGAAATATTTATGAAATATATTTAGTAAATTTTACTAAATTTCTGTTTTATTATATTTCTAAATAATAATAATAATTAGTTTTCGAATATATTTTTTTTTACTTATCCGTCGGAATTCCGTCGGTAATATTCCGTCAGAATTTCGTCGGTAATATTCCGTCAAAATTCTGTCGGTAATATTCCGTCGGTATACCGTCAAAAATTCGTCGGTATTATGTCCGTCAAAATCCTGTCGATAATCCGTCGGTTTTATTTCCAACGGTAATCCGTCGGTTTTTACTGACGAAAAATCGACGGGAAATGTTTTCTGACGAAATAGAAATGACGAAATTTTTTGGTCGGAAATCCGTCGGAAATGACCATTTCCGACGGATATCCGTCGGTTTTTTTCCTCGATAATGGCCTGTTTTCTTGTAGTGCTTGGCTGAATATATGGCTCTATCTGAAGCCACTAAGGAAGGCCTATGGCCAAGAGAGCTTTGAAATGAATTAGATTTCAACTTTCAAACATTCAAGCTTTAATTGTGATTCACAAAGTACGATTTGCCTACCTAAAAACGTAGTTCATCACGATAGAAATAAACATGTGGCTAATAAGATTCATTTCATTCAAGATATTGTGCATCTAAGTATGGTTCAAATACTTAAGATTCATATGAACCTAGACCCTGCGGATATGGTTACGAAGTGTTTACCTGAAAATTCTTTCAAGAAGTGCCTCCTAACACTTCAGGTCGCCGCCTGAGCGCCATAGCGCATACTCGTTGATGGTCATGTTGGTTGGAACATCTCGCACGAGTAAGAAAAAAGAAGCGGTTTTAGTTTCCAGAGGATAAACCAACATGCATATTAGATCTGATAAACATATGAAATATCTAAGGAAATAGAAGAAGTTTTTGGTGGAGAAGGACTTACTTTTCACATGCAGGAAGAGCATCGTAGTCTGCCATCTATCCAGGAGCTGTCAGAGTCACAAAGAAGAGAAAATGTTATATGTTGTGTAGATCGGTAAAGATTTGGTCAAAAATCGAATAGAGAAAGGAAAGATGAAGAGGTTTTAGAAGTTGAAGTGTTAAGAGTCGGAGAACTTAGTCGGTTCGAAGTTGAAGTATATCGGAGTCGGAGGCGGAGGAAGCTGAAGCGATGTGGAGGGAGGCCGAGGTAAGTACATATTTTAGTGCGTTTTAGCTTTCTTAATCGAATAGTTTGTGTGTCATTTACATTCATTTCTAGTCATTTATTTAGGAAATCATGAATTTAGAGTTAAGTGAGTCTAGAATAGGATCATGCATATTTGTGAGTTTTGGAGTCTTTTTTAGGTGACTTTGGAGTTCTGTAGGAGTTCTTGATGATTGGAGAAAGTCTTAGGATATGAGGAGTGTTTGGTATCATGAAGAGATGGTTTTAAGAAAGAAGAGCCCTTACTGAGCCATGCTGATCAGACTATGCCAACCGTTCCGACCCTTGCGCCCTTACCGATGAAGGAGTGCCGAACATCTTTGTCCGGTACCAGGCCTTCGTCCGCGAGCAACATTCCACAAAAGAAGTGTCGAGCCAACCATACCGACCAGACCAACTTGCTATCCTTGTGTCGGCTTGCCCATGCTGATCAGAGCTGTCCGGTACGATTGTGCCGGGCAAACGATACTGACTGAATCCATACGGCACAGAGCCTTCGTCCACAAGCCACATACGGCTGAGTGCTTGGACAACTTCGCATTTCTTTAACATATACTTGAAAGCTGACTTTCTTGGTGAGACGTTAACGGTATCTCTCTAACAAAGTTGAATTGTTCTAATCGAATTGGATAAGTATATACCTAGCTCTCTTGAAAGCTGACTTTCTTGGTGAGACGTTAACTAGCTAGTTACTTATCCAATTCGATTAGAACAATTCAACTTGTGTCATATCTTGATTCGTTTTTCTCATATCGTTGATTAGTTTATATATTTTGACTGTAGATTGAACATTGGCATTTGATTCCATCATCCTCCTATTTAGACAATATACGCTGTAGTAATTATTATTCTTCTTTTTTACGTCCCATGCTAGTTAAATCATACATACTAACGTTTGCTTCTCTTACATATTTGACGGTATATACTATAAGTCTAAAGTCTCCAGTCATCTTGCCAAGCATCCCCCACTAAATCTTATAAATAAATGGTCTTTTATGGGTAAGCTGTGAAACCTGTAAATGATTTTAATATTTCACATTTTTCACTAATCATATAATTTCATTAAATTGTATAAGTATATTCAACTAGTGTGTATTTCACTATTCCCAACATCAGCAAAAGAAAAAGAAAATTCATTATCAATATGTAGTCTTGTACTTAAACAACCAAAAAAATGTAAAGAGGGGATAAAGTAATCAGTAATCATTTGTATAAATAAGCTCAAGGTTTCATCCAGCTTTGACTCACATCTCTTTTTTCTCCCAAAAGTGAGTGAAACTCGAAGGTAATATAGTTTGTCCTCTCTTTTTTTTGCTTCGTACTCCTCTAATTGTTACTCTCATAGCTTTCTAAATTCTTTCACTGAATGTTATGTAAAACTCCAGGTTTTGGATTATGGATGCTAAGCGGCCGAGAAAGTTCTATCCAGGGAAGTGGCGGTATCCTAGAAATCGCGACCTTTGTTGTATCTACAGAGTCCCAAACTCTATACGTGAGGTAAATCCAGAAGCCTACACGCCTCAACTAGTCCTCATTGGACCTCTTCACCATTCACTAAAATCTCAAGCTCGCCAGTCTCTTGATCTTGGAGATGATATCACATACACAAAGTCAATGGGCTACTTAAACATGGAAGATCATAAGAAGGTGTACTTAGCAGAATTCGCACAAAGGTTTGAAGGGGAAAATATCATCGATGGATTCAGAAGAACGATCGCAGAAGAAGAAGAGAAAATCAGGGCAAGCTATTCGGAATCAACGGCCTGGATTGAATCTCAAGATTTCATGGAGATGGTCCTGCTCGACTCTGTTTTCATATTTATGTTCCTAGTCAAAGGTGCATTATCATTCGCAAAATTACAAGCCAAAGAGAAGGTTGGAGATCCTCTCATAGACGAGAGATGTCTTCGAAACACAATCCGCTATGATCTCATGTTGCTCGAAAACCAGCTTCCTTACTTCATCCTTGAGAAACTCTTCGATCCAATCCTCCAAAGAATATTTAGATACACATTCCGGGATTTAATCATCACTTACTTTGGATTCGCAGATAAAATTGGAAATGATTCCAAATTTAGCCATCTCACTGATCTATACAGGTGTGTTCATGTGGAGACACTTTCTATGCGTAAGCGTGATGAAGGGGAAGGTATGCGTAAGCGTGATGAAGGGAAATGTAAACGCATACAACATATGCATAATGCGGATAAGCTAGATAGTGGGGGCGTAAAATTTAAAGCGGAAGGAGACGAGTTATCGTTGAATGTTACATTTAAGAATGGTTGTTTGAAGATGCCTTGTCTTACGATTCATGACAATTTTGAGATGATACTGAGAAACATAATGGCTCTTGAGCAATGTCATTACCGTTTCGACCCCCATGTATGTAACTATGTCGTCTTCCTAGATTACCTCATTGACACTGAAAAAGACGTTGATTTGCTTGTCGAGAAAGGTAACCCCTTTTATCCTTAATTCATACTAGACTAATTATGTGTGTATTGAATGCTTTGTGGTGGTTTTGGTTTTGGAAGGAATCATAAAGAACTGGACTGGGCATCCGGCTTTAGTTGCACGGATGGTGGACAGGCTCGGGTTTAACATCTTTGAGAATGATTCATACTTTTCTGATATAGCGGATGAAGTCAACGCGTACTATTCAAACCCAATCAAGAGGTCACAGGCCCTCCTCAAACGTGTGTATTTCGGTGACTTGTGGACCGGGACAGCTACCATCGCTGCTATATTTCTATTGGTGATGGCTCTTATCCAAACATGGGCTTCAGTTGTTCAGGTTAAACAGAACATAACAGTGGCTTCAATCATTCAAGTTAAGCAGGACGCTTCTTAGAGATGCCGTTGCATCTCTCTCTCTCTCCGGTTCGGTTTTCAACTTACTCGTGTGTACTACTTCTAAATAATGTTGCAGATTAATAATTAATCTTCTGTCTTTTCTAGCTCTCTTTTAAGATTGTTGTTCTGTATCCTGAAGCTATTATGTGGCATAAGACTCGTTATGATAAGCTTTAAATGATATAATAAAGTCGTCATCCTATCTTTGGTTGCTGTTAAATGTCTGAAATAAGACAGAGCATACAACCTTTACCACAAAAAACAAGACAAAACCTTAATGAAATTTCAGACAAACGAACAGAGTTGGTCGATATACACGAATTGCTAACAGCAACTAAGAAAGTCGTTCGCACTAGTCAGGTCTTGAATCTACCGGAGAGCTGTTCCTTGATCATCTTCTATAAGAGATTTAGCCTTTTATTTATTTTTGTCAACAAAACAATATGACCGTAACACGATTCAGCTATCTAAATTTGTGGTTTATGACTAACATGGTTTGAATACAACTCCTCAATGACAAATCCATAAATCCATAACTAACATGGTTTGAACTGTCAAATTCATGACTGTACGTCAATATCCCTGATCAAACCCATGATCAAATCGTAATGTCTGGACTGTACGTCAAATCTGTTAGATCATTACATTATACAAACCCATGATCAAATCTGTAATGAATGTACATCATTACATTATACAAATCGATGATCAAATATGTAACCTAATCTATGATCAAATCCATGATCACTAAAAAAATATCAAATCCATTACTAGGGCTGGGCATAATATCCGGACCCGAAATACCGAACCGAACCCGAACCGAAAAAGTAGAACCGAATCCGAACCCGAACCGACAAAATATCCGAACGGGTCCTAAACTCCTATATCCGAAAAACCGAACCCGAACCCGACCCGAACCGAGAACCGAATGGGTACCCGAAATATCTGAATTACAATTATATACCTAAAATATTAATTATATTTAGACCTACTATAACAAAATTATCCAAAATTATAATTATAAACTTAAATATATTAGTTATTTTTAGTCTAAAATAACTAAATTATCAAAAATAAACAAAATATATGAATGATTTTGTTATATTTATCAAAATTTAACGAATTTTTATTTAAATATAACTAATTTTTATTTTTGTTTTATGTTTTTCGGGTACCCGAACCCGAACCGAACCCGAATGGAATCGAACCGAACCCGAACCGAAATTCTAAAATACCCGAATGGGTTTTATATCTCAAACCCGAAAATCCGAAAACCCGAAAGACCCGAACCGAACCCGAACCGATACCCGAATGCCCATGCCTATCCATTACGTCATTACGTAACGTCAGAACATTACGTCATTACATTACGTCATGAGCAAATCTGTAATGACTATACATCATTACATTATACAAATCCATGATCAAATATGCAAT
The DNA here is from genome assembly GCA_030180135.1 of Orychophragmus violaceus. NCBI lineage: Eukaryota > Viridiplantae > Streptophyta > Magnoliopsida > Brassicales > Brassicaceae > Orychophragmus > Orychophragmus violaceus. The sequence goes on along the minus strand of CM058231.1, from coordinate 103,698,552 downwards.
CTAATCTATGATCTAATTCCATGATCACTAAAAAATATCAAAACCATTACGTCATTACGTAACGTCAGAACATTACATCAGTGCATTACGTCATGATCAAGCTTGCATTTTATGCAACACCGTGAGACAAAACATCATTTGTTCTGATGAAAACAACATGAATTTTAAATAATTTATTATTTTATTTTGTTCCAACAACCGCGTTCGGTTAAATAAATTAACGATGTCACGTTATCGATACACGGACGGGGTTAATATAGCGATTTGACCGTAGGGTTGAGAGTTAACTTGCATTTAACATAAGTGATAGGTTGATCCGAAATATGATGTCCCTTGAAGGGTTTATTTGCAGAAAACCCTTTGTTCTTTGATTGTGCTTTTAGCAAGGAGGTTTGGTCTTTCTTCTCATCTAAAATTCAGATAAACCCTTCAACTCTCTTTGAGGATGTTCTTAGATGGTTAAAAGACCTACTATGAATAAGAACTTTGCTTTAATCTTCAAACTAGCTTTCCAAGCTTCGATTTATTCGATTTGGAGAGAACAAATTTTAGGATTCATTTCTCCGGTGATCAAGCCAGCTCTTTCGTTGATAGAGGAGATCAAACATGCAATTCAATGTAGGATTAGCCCTCTATCTAAGGACCAAGGAGACGTGTTGTCTTCAGTCTCGGTTTTACACTCGTGGCTATATATCTCTCTTTTATCCATGGTTATAAATGGGTTTTGATTCCTGTTGATTTCTTGCTTGTAGCTCTTTCTGATCATGTCTCCAGACTTTGTAATTACTATAACTTGGTTTGCAAGGTAATTTTAATAATATAAGATATGTTTTTAAAAAAAGATCGAAAGAAAACAAAATTTACATTTGAAGCTTATCTTCAAATCCAAGGTTGTGAAGCTCCTTCAAAACGTGAGTCTCCCATTCTTTCATTCAGATTTTTTTGAATGTTAAATTAATTCTTTTTAAACAGTGTTTATATGACTTTGTTTGAAATCGAAAGAAAACAAATGTACACTTGAAAGCTTATCTTGTAGGAAATCCAATGTTGAAAGCTCCTTCAAAACCTGAGTCTCCCATTCTTTCATTCAGATTTTTTTGAATGTTAAATTATTATTTTTTAAACAGTGTTTATATTTGTGGTCTTTGTTTGAAATCGAAAGAAAACAAATGTACACTTGAAAGCTTATCTTGTAGCAAATCCAAGGTTGCGAAGCTCCTTCAAAACGTGAGATTCCCATTCTTTCTTTCAGATTTTTTTTTAATGTTAAAATAATTTATAAATAATCAGTAATTATTTGTATAAATAAGCTCAAGGTTTCATTCAGATTTAAATCGGCCATACACATCTTTTTTTCTCTCCCAAGAGTGAGTGAAACTCGAAGGTAATATTTATAGTGTCTTTTTCGTACTCTTCCACTTGTTACTCTCATAGTTTTCTCAACTTTTTGACTGAATTTGTTGTAAAAATGCAGGTTTTGGATTATGGATATTAAACAGCCGAGAAAGTTATATCCAGGGAAGTGGCAGTATCCTAGAAATCACAAGCTTTGTTGTATCTACAGAGTCCCAAATTGTATACGTGATGTAAACCCAGAAGCCTACACGCCTCAATTAGTCCTCATTGGACCTCTTCACCGTTCACTAATATCTCAAGCTTGCAAGTCTCTTGATGGTGGAGAAGACATGACATACAAAAAGTCAATGGGCTACTTAAACATGGAAGACCATAAGAAGATTTACTTAGCCGAGTTCGCACGAAGGGTCGAAGGGGAAAATACCATCGATGCATTGAGAAGAACGATCGAAGAAGACGAAGATATTGATCATGTATGTTTCAATAATGTGAAGTCTGCTTCACAAGTCTGCTTCACAAGTCTGTTCACAAGTCTGCTTCACAAGTCTGCCATGTTCATTTCGGACCAAAATGACAAAATGTCTAATTTGTCCTCTATCTAATTAGGTTTAGGGTTATTCTTGTGTACCCATCCTATATAACTTGTGTAGCCACCAAATATCAAAAGTTAAGTCATTTTTGTGACTATTCTCTCTTCTTCTCTTGAGCAAACAATTCTCCCATTTCTGAACCTTCAAGCTTAAATCTTTCTTAAAACTATCATGGTATCAGAGCAATAGAGTTATTGTTCTTTGATTCTCTCTATTCTCTTATTGATTCTACTCATTCTTAGTTCTAAATCTGGGTTTTTCTCTTCATTTCTGCTCTTCCAATTGTTTCTCTTTTCTGAAACCTTCAAGCTTCATCAATGGAAGACACTGTCCAAGTAAACTCAAGCCTCAAGCCTACTGTCATTCCTGTGGTTCTCAAGGGTTTAAACTACAGGACATGGCAGAGAACAACCAAGACCGCAATATGTGGCAGAGGACTTTGGGAGCACATTCTTGAGGACAAGACACCGCCTGATGAAGATCCAAAGGAGAAGAAAGATGAGGCAACAAAGAAGGAGGAGGCAAGGTGGTTTCAAGAAGACCAATCAGTTCTGGGTTTTCTTCAAAACTCACTAGATCCATCCATCCTTGAAGCTTACTCCCATTGCGAAACTGCTAAATCACTTTGGGACACTCTGAAGAAGGTGTATGGTGATGTCTCTAACCTCAGCCGCGTGTATGAAGTGAAGAAGACAATCAGTGACCTTCACCAAGAGGATTGTGAGTTCACCAAGTATCTTGGGAAGTTCTCATCTGCTTGGTCTGAGCTTGACATGTTAAGGCCAAGCACCATGGACCCAAAGGTTCTTAATGAAAGGAAGGAGCAAGACAAGATCTTTGGACTCCTCCTCAATCTGAATCCGGTCTACAATGATGTTATCAAGTCCATTCTAAGGGAAACTACTCTTCCTGACTTTGAAGAAGTGTGCTCAAGGATCCAAAAGGAACAAGGGAACATTGGGCTGTTTGGAGGAAAGGGGGAGCTTGTCACCGCCAACAAGAGTGTGTTCAAGCATGAGGACAGAAGCGTGTTCAAGCAAGAGGACAGGAAGCACATCTCCTGTGATCATTGCAAGAAGAAGGGACATGCCAAGGAAAAATGCTGGATCCTCCATCCACACCTCAAGCCATCCAAGTTCAGGGATTCAAAAGCCAACATCTCTCAAGAAGTGGCTGAGCAGGCGACTTCATCTACTCAAGGAGGAGAGCTTGCCTTGTTCACTAACACTGAGTATGTGAGGAGAAGTGATCTGGAGGATCTCATCAAGGCTTATGCCTCTAAACTCTCTGGTATCACACTTTTGTCTCATAAATTGCTTGCTCAATCTGATCATAAAATGGTAGTAGACTCAGGAGCTTCTCACCATATGATTAGTGACGCTAAGTGGTTAAAAGATATTAAACCGGCTCTAGGTAGAGTAACTATTGCTGATGGTCAAAGTATTCCCATTGTAGGAACAGGAAAGTTAAGACTTTTTAACAAAGATAGTGATGCTTTCTTTGTGCCTAAGTTTAAATCTAATCTTCTGTCTGTGAAAAGGATTACAAATGATCTGAATTGCAATGTTATATTTGGGCCTAATGAAGTTTGCTTTCAGGATATTAAGAATGGCAAGGTACTTGGAAGAGGTGGAACACAAGATGAGCTTTACCTCCTTGAAAACACTTCTCCAAGCAATTCAGATTCCTTAGCTTTCAATTCCTGTTTTTCTGTTAATCAAAATGTTTTGTGGCATGCTAGACTTGGACATCCTCATGCTCGTGCTCTCAGTTTAATGTTGCCTAATGCTAACTTTGATCATTCAACTTGTGAAGCTTGCATCCTTGGCAAACATTGTAGAACTATATTTCCTAAATCTACTACTATCTATGAAAACTGCTTTGATCTAGTGCATTCTGATGTTTGGACTTCACCATGTCTGTCCAGAGATAGGAACAAGTATTTTGTGACATTTATAGATGAAAAATCAAAGTATACTTGGGTCACCTTGCTTCCATCTAAAGATAGAGTTTATGAAGCATTCATTCATTTTCAGAATTACATTACTAATCAGTTTAATGCCAAGATCAAAGTGTTTAGATCAGATAATGGAGGAGAGTATACAAGTCAAAGATTCAAAGCAAATCTGAACAAACATGGAATCCTACATCAAACAAGCTGTCCACATACACCCCAACAAAATGGAGTGGCTGAGAGAAAGAACAGACATCTTATGGAGGTGGCTAGATCCATGATGTTCCATGCCAATGTGCCTAAAAGCTTTTGGGGGAGATGCAGTCTTGGCAGCTTGCTACCTCATTAATAGGATTCCAACCAAAGTTCTACAAGACATCTCACCATTTGAGGTATTAAACAAAACTAAACCCTTTATTGAACACTTACGTGTGTTTGGGTGTGTGTGTTTTGTCCATATCTCAGGTGATCAAAGAAACAAGCTAGAGGCTAAGAGCATCAAGTGCATGTTCCTTGGATATTCAACTACTCAAAAGGGATACAAATGCTATGATCCAATCAACAACCGCACATATGTGTCAAGAGATGTTAAGTTCATTGAGGGGCAGGGGTACTATGAGAAAAGGGATTGGGAAGGACTGAAGGATCTTTCAAGATCACCATCTGACCTTGCTACAAGTCTGAGGTTTCTCTTGAATCATTTGGGAAATGGCCCTCATAAAGTACCAAGACAAGGGGAAACAGAAACAGGAAGGCATCAAGAAGAGTTGCAAGAAGAAGAACCAGTGACAGCTAATCAAGAACCCACTCAAACTCAAGAGGAAGTTCTACCTCAGAATCAAGATCAAGACAACTTGAATATGAATGATGAGGAGATTATTCATCATGAAGAAGAAGAGATGGGTGTAGAGGAAGTTGCTCAACCGGTCCAACAACTCAGAAGAAGCACTAGAGAAAAGACGGATCTATCAAGCTACATCAACAAGAAGTTCTACTTCAACAATCAGGCTGTTGCTCATCCCAACCAGTCCATGTGTTCTATTGACTTGTTGCCATCAAGTCATTGCGCTTTTCTTGGGAAGATAGAGATGAATCATGTTCCTAAAACTTATGAAGAGGCTAAAGACACCAAGGAGTGGATGGATGCTGTGATTGATGAGAAGGGAGCTATGGAAAAGAATCACACTTGGAATGTGGAGAAGCTGCCAAAGGGAAAAAAGACTGTCAGCTCAAAATGGGTCTTCACAATCAAGTATAAGAGCAATGGAGACATTGAGAGGTACAAGGCAAGGTTGGTTGCAAGAGGGTTCACACAAACTTATGGAGAAGACTACACTGATACCTTTGCACCGGTAGCTAAACTCCATACAGTAAGAGTCACACTGTCCCTGGCTACAAACCTTTCATGGAACCTATGGCAAATGGATGTTAAGAATGCCTTTTTACAAGGAGAGCTTGAAGAGGAAGTGTACATGACTCCACCACCAGGACTAGAGCATTTGTGTAAACCTGGTGAAGTATTGAGACTAAGGAGAGCAATCTATGGTTTGAAGCAATCACCAAGAGCATGGTACCATAAGCTAAGCCATACACTCATGGACTATGGATTCAAGAAGTCTCAATCTGATCACACATTGTTTACTCTTCAAAGCCCTTTAGGAGTGGTGGTGGTTCTGATCTATGTGGATGATTTAATCATTACTGGAAGTGATAATGAGGGAATTCAGTCCACAAAGGCTTTTCTCAAAAGTTCGTTTGACATCAAAGACCTTGGAGAGTTGAAGTATTTCTTGGGTATTGAAGTATGCAGATTCAATGATGGGCTGTTTCTGTCCCAAAGGAAGTATGTTAAAGACTTGCTGACAGAAACAAGAATGCATGATTGCAAGATAGCAAAGACTCCTCTTGAAGATGGCTACCAAGTCAATAGAAAGGGGGAGAAATCAGATGAGGAGAAGTTCAAGGATGTCTCCTTGTATAGAAGACTGGTTGGGAAGCTTATCTATTTAACTCTCACTAGACCAGACCTATGTTTTGCTGTGAATCAAGTCAGCCAGCATATGCAATCACCCACGGTTTATCATTGGAGTTTGATTGAGAGGATCCTTAGATATCTCAAAGGCTCAACAGGACAAGGAATTTGGATGGGTAAGAATGATAGCACTGAGATTGTCGGCTACTGTGATGCAGATTGGGCTGGTGATAAGAGTGACAGGAGATCCACAACCGGTTATTGCACCTTCATTGGAGGTAACTTAGTGACTTGGAAGACAAAGAAGCAGAAAGTGGTCTCATGTTCAAGTGCTGAAGCTGAGTATAGAGCTATGAGGAAGCTTACAACAGAGTTAACTTGGTTGAAGGCTCTACTCAAGGACTTTGGCATTGAGCAATCAAGTCCCATTACCTTTCATTGTGACAATCAGGCTGCAATACATATTGCTACTAACTCTATGTTTCATGAAAGGACTAAACACATTGAGATAGATTGTCACAAGGTAAGGGAGAAGATTGAAGATGGGACGGTTCTACCTTGCTACACAAAGAGCGAAGATCAACTAGCAGACATCTTCACCAAGGCTGCAAGTCTCAAGGTTTGCGATCATATTTTCAGCAAACTAGGACTTGTAGACCTTCCTACCCATGATTAGAACTTCCCTGATCATGTGCAGCATACTCTTTTTCCCTTGATGTGGTTTTGTCCCAAGTGGTTTTCTACATCAAGGTTTTTTAATGAGGTGTTGCCATGATCATTCCAAGTCCAGACTTTAGGGTGATTCCAAAGTCTGAACTTGAGGGGGAGTATTGATCATGTATGTTTCAATAATGTGAAGTCTGCTTCACAAGTCTGCTTCACAAGTCTGTTCACAAGTCTGCTTCACAAGTCTGCCATGTTCATTTCGGACCAAAATGACAAAATGTCTAATTTGTCCTCTATCTAATTAGGTTTAGGGTTATTCTTGTGTACCCATCCTATATAACTTGTGTAGCCACCAAATATCAAAAGTTAAGTCATTTTTGTGACTATTCTCTCTTCTTCTCTTGAGCAAACAATTCTCCCATTTCTGAACCTTCAAGCTTAAATCTTTCTTAAAACTATCAGAAGATATCATTAGGGCAAGCTATTCGGAATCAACGGCCTGGATTCGATCTCAAGAGTTCGTGGAGATGGTCTTGCACGACTCTGTTTTCATAATAGAGTTCATACTGAGATCTGGCGAAACCTCAAGAAGAATAGAGAAGATTGGAGATCCTCTCATGGACGAGATATGTATTGAAAACACAGTCAAGTATGATCTCATATTGCTCGAAAACCAGCTTCCTTGCTTCATCCTTGAGAAACTCTTCGATCCAATCCTCCCAAGAATCTATGGAAACCAAATAACATTCCGGGAACTAATCATCATTTACTTTGGATTCATAGGTAAACTCAGAAACAATTCCACATTTATACATCTCACTGATCTGTTCAGGTGTGTTCGCGTGGATTCACTCCCTATGTGTAAACGTGATGAAGCGAAACTTAATTGCATTCAACATATGTATAATGCGGATAAGCTAGATAGTGGGGGAGTAAAATTTCAGGCCATAGGAGAAGGGTTCTTGTTGAATGTGAAATTCAAGAATGGTTGTTTGAAGATACCTTCTCTTAGGGTTGATGATGAACTTGAGAAGACACTGAGAAACATAATGGCTCTTGAGCAATGCCATTACCCTTTCAACCCCCATGTATGTAACTACGTCTTCTTCCTAGATCACCTCATTGACACCGAAAAAGACGTGGACTTCCTTGTCGAGGAAGGTAAACCCTTTTACCCTTAATTTATACCAGTCTACATATGTGTTAGTGTGTGTGTTGAATGTTTTGTGGTGGTTTTGGTTTTGGAAGGAATCATAGAGAACTGGATTGGCCAACCCGCTTTAGTTGCACGGATGGTGAACAAGCTTGGGTTAGGCATCTTTGAGACACCTTCATACTATTCTGATATAGCGGTTGAAGTCAAGGCGTACTATTCAAACCCGGTTAAGAAGTCAGACGCCGTCCTCAAGCGTGTGTATTTCAGTAACTTGTGGACAGGGACAGCTACCATTGCCGCTACATGTCTATTGGTGATGACTCTTATCCAAACAGTGGCTTCAATCATTCAGGTTATGCAGAACGCTTCTAAATAATCTTGAAGATTAATAATTAATCTTCCGTCTTTTCTTGCTCTCTTTAAGATTGTTGATCTGTATCGTGAAGCTATTATATGGCATAAGATTCGTTATGATAAGCTTTAAATGATATAATAAAATCGTCATCATATCCCTGGTTGCTGTTAAATGTCTGAACTAAGACATATCATACAACCTTTTGTTCGGCCTAATATATTAATGAATACTAGATTTTGACCCGCACTTTCTAAGTGCGGGTTTAATTTTCTTTACAAATTTTATTTTTTATTCATTTTGTTAATAGTAGTTTAGATTTTTAATTATATAATCTAATTTTGATTATAATTGTTTAATCAACATTATAAACAGTGAGTTAGCAATTTAGTTTTTTTTAAATGAATTATGTGTTATTTGGAGGAGATATATCGTAAGGATTAAGAGATTAAAATAACGATTTCGCATTATATATTTTAATCTGTGTTGTATCGTAAGATCATAGTTTGGAAAATATATATATATATATATATATATATATATATGAAAACAACTATTGTAAAAGTTATGTGGTATATGTTTAATTTTTATTTTATTTATCTAAAATATTATTTTATAAAATACATGTTGTAGTCGTATATATAATTTGCAAATTTGATGGAACTATCCGTTAAAAACTTCATCTAAACATAAAACATAATTTGTCGCTTCAAATATTTGAATAATATAAGTATGAAATCGTTTTAATATTTTATTAAATTTAAAATATATCAGCTGAAATTATTTACTATATGCGAATTTTTGTTTAGAAAATTTATAATCGAGATTGGCTAATTAATTTTTCAACCCGTTTAGTTAATTAAATATTTTTTAGTTTGATGGAAAAACCTGCTAAAAAGTACAATCATAAAAACATCAATCGTAATATGTGTATATATATATATATATTTGAAACAAAATAAAAATATATTAAAATATATTATAAATATATTTTGAATTAAATCATAAATTAGAGAATCTTAATTTAGATATAATAGTTGATGTATAAATTATTCATTATATTTATCAATAATTTGTTTTGATTTTAATTAATTAGGAAAGTGGGACCCATTAGATTTTGGTTTTTTGGCTACATGTTTAATAATTGTCTTGTTTGGAAACATGGATTGTAGAGATAATGTTATATTCCCTAATTACCCTTAATGAAGGTTACAAATCCTAATAATATCAAGGGCAAATTTCGAAAACAACATTTATGTACCATGGTCAGTCACCTGTTTTAATAGTATAGATTTTGGTTTATAAAATATTATACGGGTAACCGTTGAGCCGGTTTTTCCAAACAATTTTGTTTTCGTATTTTTGCGGTCTACACCTTTACCACAAAAAAACAAGACAAAACCTTAATGAAATTTCACACAAACGGACAGAGTTCGTCATAGAATCACGAATCGCTAACAGCAACTAAGAAAGTCGTTCGCACGAGTCAGGTCTTGAATCTACCGGATAGCTGTTCCTTGATCGTCTTCTATAAGAGAACCAAGCTTGAAATTTGCTCATGATGTATCATCCGCCTCTCTGCAAACAAAAATCCAGAACGCTGCGGTTTATCAAGAGACAATCTTTGGTCGAATTTTGTACTTAAACCCCTAAAAATGGCGTACCCGTGATCTGTTTTTCCGGTATCTGAGGAGTAATCTTTAGAAGATCTAATAAAGTCGTCATCGTATCTTTGGTTGCTGTTATATGTCTGACCTAAGACAGAGCATACAACCTTTACCACGTCAGCTAACTTATGACATTTCTTCACTTCCGCAAAAAATAAGACAAAACCTAAATGAAATTTCAGACAAAGAGTTCGTCGATCTATATAGACATACACGAATCGCTAACGCCAACTAAGCTCAGATCAAGTGAGCCCGTGTAAGGCCACTTTATTTTTGATCTTCCGGCTATTTACTTACATTGGGTAATGATTGTATCTCATGCAACTTTTACATGCAACGTTTACTTGTACATCATGTTCTTGGATTTCCTCATCGACACTAAGAAAGACGTCGACTTGTCAAGAAAGCTAAATTTTTTTATCGTATTAGGCTAGCTAGTTTCAGTCTATATATATGTAGACATAGACATGTGTGTGAGTATTGATTCGTGATGGTTTTGATTTTTGTAAGAGATAATAACGAATTGGCTTGAGAACCATGGTTGGTGGCTAAGATGGTGAACAAACTTTGTTTGGGAGTCTTGGACGATGGCTTTTACTATTCAGATATCGAATCAGACATCATCAATCACTACAAGGATCAATACAATAAGTCACGCTCCATCCTTAGACACGGTGTATTTCAGCAACCTGTGGAGAGGGACAGCCACCCCAGTCGCAACATTGCTATTGCACATTCTTATATGATATCCAAAAATATTGTGATGCATGTACATTTTTTTTTTTTGGACAAAGCATGTACATTTTTTATTTCCATAGATTGTGTCCAGAATCTCTTTCCATATATATATATGCCAATATCTTTATATATGATATTGAACAACATGAGGTAAGGTTTCTGTATAAAAATATTTTATTTTTAAAATGAAATCAAAGATAGAGCATAGTACATGTTAGGATCCCCACATCAGAAGTAACGAATGGAACAACACCAATAAATATATAGGGTAAGAGTTAATATACTAATTACCAATTGGTTTTTAGATGGAAGTCCATAATATGCCCAAATTAACAGTACACTTAAAAATATAATCTAATTTGAATTGGATAACGCTTGAATATAAAGCCATGCATTATGTGCATATGCATGCATATTCATTGCAGTACACATTCCACCATAGTAACAATAGTTTCGTCCAATACTAATCGTGAAACTCCATGAGCAATAGGATGTTGAGGTCCAAAATTCCCATTCCCATTTCCTCGGAAGGAATCTCCGGGGATTTGGTCGGGATGGTCTCAAAAAGTGCTCACACAAACAGACAATATCATCTTTGTAATGCATCCACTGAATAAGTGTAGCTATATGAACTAGTATACAAAACTTGATTCTGTTGTGGGTTGTGTTGTGTAGTCCGAATGAGTGCATAATATCACATAGACCTGGGCAAAATATCCGGACCCGAAATATCGAACCGAATTCGAACGAAAAAAGTAGAACCAAATCCGAATTCGAACTGACAAAATACCTGAATGGGTCCTAAACTCCTATATCCGAAGAACCGAATCCTAACCGAACCGAGAACCGAATGAATACCTGAAATATCTGAATTACAATTATATATCCAAAATATTAATTATATTTAGACTTAATATAATAAAATTATCCAAAATTACAATTATAAAGTTAAATATATTGGTTATATTTAGACTAAAATAACAAATTTACCAAAAATAAATAAAATATATGAAGGTTTTTGTTATATATTTCAAAATTTGATAAACTTTTATTTAAATATAACTAGTTTTTATTTTGTTTTATGTTTTTTGGAATCCGAATTCGAACCGAACCCGAATGGAATCGAACCGAACCCAAACCGAAATTCTAAAATACCCGAATAGATCTTATATATCTAGACACAAAAACCCAAAAATTCGAAAGATCTGAACCGAACTCGAATGGGTACCCGAACGCTCAAACCAATTATCACGGTTCAATACGATTTGTGCTGGTTCATCTGTCGTTTGCGCTTGGACACTCGGCTCGACGAAGTTCTGAGTCTTCTGACAAACTAGGTAATAACTAGGATAGTTTACGTTGCTCATTGAATTTCCGATTGAATATAATTTTAAAATAAATTCACTAATCATATAATTACATTAAATTGTATAAGTATATTCAACGACTGTGTATTTCGCTATTCCGAAGAAAAAAAACAAATATAATAGATTATATAGCACAATTATCTACCTAAAAATAAAACTATAAACTCATCTCAAATTATAATTTCCACAAATATATATTTTATATAAATTAAAAATGTATAAACAAAAATAAATTAAAAATATCATCCGCTTTCAAAACATATTAAAACTATATAATATATTTATAAAAAAAATAAAACTGTTTTCATATCATAAACTTTCAAATTTACAGAAACACTTTATTCAAAAGAAAATAACTAAACATAAAAGATCCCGTCCTTAGGATAGATCCAAATCTTAATTATAAAACTGTATATAAAACCCAATTGACTAAAATATAAACTTGGTTATTACAAAAGTATTCAAAACAAAAAAAGTCCAAAGAAAAAACATTAAAAACCAAATCAATTTAAACCATACTATCTAAATTTTTTAAAATAAAAAACAAAAGATAATGAATTTTTAATTTAAAAATTTGATAAAATCGTAAACTTTTATTTCAAAATAATAAAATATCTCTAGTATAAGATTAATATAAAAAGCATAAGAAAGGCATATCTAAATTAATTCGCATCATATTACATTTTTCAATATATATTTTTAATAATAACAATCAAATACTTTCAATAGTAATAAGAGTACATTTTTCAATATCTAAAGATATGTAAGCGCATAAGATTCTATACCGCAAGGTCTTGAAATGTTCTAATGGAAATTGCTATCCAGTCAATGTGTAACCATTATTTCTTCTAAAATTTTCTTCTTTCGTAAGTGGATCAATTATGAGCTATATTTCAACCAAGAAATCTAAATATAAAAACTATAAGCAAAATATTATCATCAAAGGTAATTATTGTCGGTTCAAATTTATGGTAAGCTGGATTGTTAAGAGTTTCTCTCTCTAGCGAGAGCGACTCCTTTCGGTCGCTGCCGTCGCCCTCTTCTCCGATTCCCATCTTTCAAAAGGTCGGCGAGTTTCCGAATCAGGATTTTTCTGATTTACTCTCCCTTTTTATCTTTCTATATGTTGGAGTTCGAAATCTTTTTTCCCCGTCTCTTTCTTCCGATCGCGACTGACCTCTCCGTTTGATTCTCTTGGATTCGCGTTATGATCGGTTTTGTTTTTTTGGATTTCGTTTCCAATAAGTCCGACGTCTTCTTTTGGGCTGGTTGTTCCTTTCCGATTACTCGGACTCTACCGGTTTAACCGGTTCTAATCATCTTTCCGACGACGGTCTTGTTTCCTCTGCTTCTTTCGCCGTGTCTTCCCTGTGTTATCTCCGGCTTCGTTCTTCCTCGTCCTTTCTTGAGGATTAATATCGCATGCGTGCCACCTGCTTTAGAGGACAAGCGCACGGTGGATACATAGGGGTTTTTAACCCACTCGGCGTTGGCGCCTTCTTGGGCTGGTCGATTCCAGCGGAGTTACGGTTGACGTTTTATTTGGATGCAGGTTCTTGCACGGTGGATTTGGGAAGTGTTGGACCGGCAAATGGTGCTTCGCTCCTGCAGAATGGTGGTCCGGAGAGTTTCGGCGGCGTCTTCTTCACGTTCGCGGGCTAATTCCGGCGGTGCTCCTTTCCGGCGCGTGTTTATCCACATATCCCTTCTCGTGGATCGCTTCCACGTGGCGTTCCTATCTTATGAAGTGGGCTTTGCTGGGCTTTCGTTTAATCGCGTTGTTTCTTTATGTATTGGGCTACGGCCCGTTTGTAAAAATTTTAAGGCCTTGGTCCATTAATGACACCAAGAAAGTCAGCTTTCAAGTATATGTTAAAAAAAGTTGTTAATTTGTCCAAGTCCTAAACAGCTGGTTACTGATCCAATTCGATCAGAACAATGCAACTTGTGTCATCTAGATTCGTTTTTATCGTCATATCTTACTTATTCTTTTCTTTTTTACGTCCCATGTTAGTAAAATCATACATATTAACGTTTTCTTCTCTTACATATTTCATGGTATATAATCAATAATAGTAGAGAGGGCAAGATACGTGTTCTAAAGTTAATAAAAAAAAATATGAGGCAAAAACTCCAAATCAACATGGTTATGGCTAAACCAAAAAAGGATCATTGGACAACACTCAAATGGATTTTAAAATATCTTCATGGAACAGTTGATGTGTGTTTAAACTTTTCAAAGTCTAACACTTTGAGATAGAAGATTACAATAATTCAGATTATGCCACTGATTTTGACAAAAAAAAAGATCAGTGATCGGATATGTTTTTTAAATTGGTGGAAACACCGTTAGTTGGAGAGTCACACTTTAGCATGTGGAATTATTATCTACCACATTGACTGAATATATGGCTCTATATGAAGCCGCTAAGGAAGACATATGGCCAAGAGAGCTTTGCAATGAATTGGGTTTCAACTTTCAAACACAATTAAGCTTAATTGTGATTCGCAGTACTATTTGCCTAACTAAAAGTGTAGTTCATCACGATAGAAATAAACATGTGGCAAATAAGATTCATTTCATTCGAAGATATTGTGCATCTAAGTATGGTTCAAATACTTAAGATTCATATGAACCTAAACCCTAACGGATATGGTTATGAAGTGTTTACCTAGAAATTCTTTTAAGAAGTGCCTCGTAACACTTTAGGTCGTCGTCTGAGCGCCATAGCGTCATGTTGGTTGGGTCATCTTGCACGAGTAAGAAAAGAAAAGCGGTTTTAGTTTCTAGAGGATAAACCAACATGCATATTAGATCTGATAAACGGATGAGATATCTAAGGAGAAAGAAGAAGTTTTTTGGTGGAGAAGGCCTTACTTTACACATGCAGGAAGAGCATCGTAGTCTGCCATCTATTCAGGAGCTGTCAGAGTCACAAAGAAGAGAAAATGTTAGATGGTTTTTCAGATCGGTAAATATTTGTTCAAAATCGAACACACAAAGAAAAGATGAAGAGGTTTTAGAAGTTGAAGCGTCAAGAGTCGGAGAACTTAATCGGTTCGAAGTTGAAGTATATCGGAGGCGGAGGGGGAGGAAGCTGAAGCGATGGAGAAGGAGGCGGAGATAAGTACATATTTTAGCTTTCATATTTGAATAGTTTGTGTGTCCTTTGCATTCATTTCTAGTCATTTATTTAGGAAATCATGAATTTAGAGTTAGGTGAGTCTAGAATAGGATCTTACATATTTTGTGAGTTTTGGAGTCTTTATTAGGTGATTTTGGAGTTTTGGAGAAGTTCTTGATAATTAGAGAGAGTCTTGGGATATGAGGAGTGTTTGGGATCACAAAGAGATGGTTTTAAGAAAGAAGAGCCCTTACTGAGCCATGCCGATCAGACTGTGCCGACCGTTCCGACCCTTACGGCCTTACCGAGGAGTGTCGAACATCTTTTTCCGGTACCACGCCTTCGTCCACGAGCAACATTCCACATAAGAAATTTCGAGCCGTCCATACCGACCAGACCAACTCGCTATCCTCGTGCCGACTTGCCCATGCCGATAAGAGATGTTTGGTACGATTGTGCCGACCAAAATATACAGACTGAATCCATCCGGAACAAAGCCTTCGTCCACAAGCCACATTTTAGCCATAAGAAATGCCAACTGCTTGATGCCGACCGGAGACGTCTGGTACACTTGTACCGACCTAACCACGCTGGCCAGATCCGTCTGCTATTGAAGCCTTCATCCGCGAGCCAGCTTCCATAGGAGAAATGCCGAGTGATGAGTGCCGATCGGACCAGATCGATATGGCCATACCGACAAGATCGATATGGCTATACCGACCAGGATATACCAACCACGGTTGGTCGGTATGAGCAGTTTATATTTACCATTTTGCCATTACGGATCCCGTGGCCTATAAATGTGTTTTTGGATCTAATTTTGATAATATCTCTTCTCTTAAGTCTTTTCTTTACCTCTTTAGGGTTCTTAACTTTGTAAACAATTTCCTTTAAGTTTAATCAAGAACTTCTTTTATTTGTTAATATTTTTATCATTTTTTTTCCTAATCATGTTTTTTTCACTCTAGCTTCGTGGATTTAGGTGTGAAGATTGTGATTAGTGAGTAGTTCATTTTGGGTCTTTGGGATGAGGTATATTAGGGTTAAATTAGAGATGATCTAGGGTGCTTAATACTTAGTTAATGTTAATCATTCTCTATTAGGTTGTTCTCTAGGCTAGATTTGCTTCTTTGATCACTTAGGACATTACAAATCATCTTTTAAACCGAATTTGGTTTAGATTAAATAATACATGTATTCTTGGTGTGTTTTTTATTTCCTAAGTTGGACTGATCCTCAAAGTATTACGATGACATAATATTAGGAATTTGAGTAATTGATCTTACGATTTTAAAATTCTTATTATCAGGCGGCGTAGAGCTGGTTTTCATGAATGGCTCAAACGCACCGGAGGACAATGATTTTTCATTTAGCTTATGTGTCAACTCCACAAGCATTACTAAGCCTGAGGTGTCATCTCTAGGAGAGACACTTCTCTCATTACAGTAATGATTTGTGTAAGTTGTGAAACCTATAAATGAATTTAATATTTCACAATTTTCACTAATCATATAATTACATTAAATTTTATAAGTATATTCAACGACTATGTATTTCACTATTCCGAAGAAAAACAAAAATTAAAAAAGAAACAAATATAATAGACTATATAACACCATTACCTACTTAAAAATAAAACTATAAGCACATCTCAAATTATAATTTTCACAAATATATTTTTATAGAAATTGAAAATGAAAAAACAAAAATCAATTAAAATATCATCCACTCTCAAAATATATTAAAACTATATAATCTATTTATAAAAAAATAAAACTATTTTCATATCTTAAACTGTCAAATTTACAAATAAATATTATTCAAAAGAAAATAACTAAACAAAAAAGATCATAGATCAAAATCTTAATAATAAAACCGTATATAAAACTCAAATGACTAAAATATAAACTTGGTTATTACAAAAGTATTAGAAAAAAATGTTTAAAGAAAAAACAATAAAAACCAAATCAAATGTTTAAACCATACTATCTAAAATTTTAAAATTAAAAACAAAAGATAATAAATTTTTAATTTAAAAATTGATAAAATCGTAAACTTTTATTTCAAAATAATAATAATATAAGTTTTCAATCTAATATAAAATATCTCTAGTATAAGATTAATATAAAAGCATAAGAAAGGCTATATCTAAATTAATTCGTATCATATTACATTTTCCAATATATTTTTTAATAATAACAATCAAATACTTTCATTAGTAATAAGAGTTTACATTTTTCAATATCTAAAGATATATAAGCGCCTAAGATTCTATACCGCAAGGTTTTAAATGTTATAATGGAAATTTCAATCCAGTCAATGTGTAACCATTATTACTTCTAAGACTTTCTTCTTTCGAAGTGGATCAATTGTGAGCTATATTCCAACCAAGGAATCTAAATATAAAAACTATATGCAAACATTATCATCAAACGTAATTATTGTCGTGTTACTTCACAGATTATATTCTTGTAATTCGTTAACGTCTCACCAAGAAAGTCAGCTTTCAAGTATATGTTGAAGAAATGCGAAGTTGTTATTCTGTCATCTAGATTCGTTTTTAATCGTCATATCTTACTTATTCTTTTTTTTTTACGTCCCATGTTAGTTTTTTTTTTTTTTTTTATAACTGAAATTTTATAAAGGCCACCATGCAAGCCATGGGCCAACCAAAAAATAACAATATCCGAGCCCAGCAAGGGCCCTTAATACAGCAACAGATTAAAAACAGAGAGCCATAGAGCTAAAATTGGAACAGAACTTGGATCGCTTGCTTGAGACCGTGAAAGAGGAATCAGCTTGCATTTGATTGTGTCCTTGATTGATGCTATCAGTTGCGTTGGAGATTGAGTTGCCGTTGAATGTATCCGGGAGTTCCGTTCACGCCAAATGGAATAAGCTGAAGCCTGCAGAGTCAGTCTGAGAATGAGATTGGTGTCTTTGTTCCTTGTCGGGTCTTTAAGCCATCTCAAAGCATCTTCGATACGCTGAGGAGGATGAGCATGCAATCTAGATGAGAAAAAAGACCAGACCTCTGCTGAGAAGGGACAATCAAAGAATAGGTGCTGATGAGATTCCGGGTGAGTGTTGCAAAGCACACATAGAGGAGAGACCTCCATGCCCCAGCTTCTCATCCTATCTCGCGTTGTGAGTCTTGACTGAGCTATTAACCAAGTGAGGAAAGCGTGTTTCGGTATTCTACCAGTGAACCAGACTCCTTCAAACCATAGGACCTTCGGACCTGTTGGGTTGACTTGATGCCAGACCTTCGACGTTGAGAAATCATCTGTAGGGGTATCGTTGCCAATTCTCCATTTAAAACAATCCTCCATATCCAAATCAACTAGAGGAACTTCCCTGGGCAAGCAATCTCTCAGGAGCGCTAGGATTGGATGGCGGCTTCTGCTTCGATTCACCCACCATTCATTATTACGGACCGCATCTGCAACCTTGGCTTCAACTGGAAGACCCGAGACAGAGGGGCCAGAAGCTCCAGTCAAGCTAAGCAACGGACCAAGTCCCGTCCAATCATCATGCCAGAAGCTTGCAGATCTCCCTGATCCAACTTCACAATACACAAAGGGTCGAGCCAGTGGACGTAGCTTGCAAAGGCTTCTCCATATCCAGCTACCTGTGTTTGGAGTTCGCATATCCCAATAGTTCTGCTGTCCTATTAGGTTCCTTCTGACCCACGAGACCCAAAGAGAGCCCCCTGCTACAAAGATCAGCCAAATGAGCTTGAGACAAAGCACCTGGTTCCATATCACCAACCTCCTGAGTCCTAAACCACCACATTCTTTCTCAGTACAAACAGCTTCCCAACTTACTTTTGCACCACGAGCAGTTCTTGTTGTTCCCTTCCAGAGAAAGGCGCAACACATTTGCTCAATCTCCAGCAGGCACTTACTGAGGAGGATGAAGACCGAGGCCCAGAAAGTGATTGTTGAGTAAATGACGGTCTTGATCAGTTGTAGTCTTCCTGCAAAGGACATGAAACGGAATGTCCAGGAACCAAATCTTTGTTTGATCTTATCTATCAGTGGCTGGTAATCCTGCTGCTTTAGTTTCTTAGAAGTCAAAGGGAGGCCTAGATATCTTACTGGAAAACAGCATTGCTTCAATCCGAGACTGTCTGCAAATCCTTGAGCTAAGTCATAGTTGGCTCCATCTAAGAACAGTGCAGTTTTCTGTCTGTTGATGCCCAGACTGGAAGCCTTTTTAAAGTCATCCAGAATTTGTAAGATCCCTTCTAATGATTCTTCAGATCCGTCAAAGAAGACTAGTACGTCGTCGGCGAAACTAAGATGAGTGATAAGAGGAGCATCACACGCCGGATGGATCCTAAACAGGCCATTGATTACTCCTTTGTCCAGTTGTTTAGATAATACATCCATGGCCAGAACAAATAGCAGAGACGATATAGGGTCGCCTTGTCTTAACCCCTTCTTCCCTTCAAAGTACCCGATAAGCTCACCATTAAAGGAGATACTATAGGATGGGGTAGTTACACACTGCTCAATCCAGTTAATAAAAATCTGGGGGAGTTCCAACGCCTTCAAGATGTTGATCATGAATTCCCAGTTTATACTGTCAAAGGCCTTAGACAAGTCAATTTGAAGGCATCCACGGGCAGTAGGGCCAGGTTTATCAAAGTCAGTAACCAACTCCGAAGCTAAAAGCAGATTCTCACAAAGCAGTCTTCCTTCCATAAACCCCACCTGATTGCTCTGGACCACTTTAGTCGAGAATAACTTGAGCCTCTTCTTCAAAATTCTGGCAATAATCTTGTAAACCGTAGTACACAATGACACTGGTCTGAAGAGATTAAGTTTGTCAGCCCCCACAAACTTAGGAATCAATGCAATAGCTGTTGCATTGAACCTTTTCAAGAGACGGCCAGAGGTAAAAAATTCTTTTACAGCAGCAATTGTATCCTCACCCACAATTTCCCAAGCTTCTATGAAAAATTCCTTTGAGAACCCATCGGGACCCGGAGCCTTGTTGTTTGGCATCTTAAAGAGAGTACTAGTGATTTCTTCATCAGATGGTATCACTATCAGCTTTGCTGCTAACTCTGAGGAACAACGAAAGGGTAGAAGGTCCTTGATGTCAGCCACCGAGGAAGGTTGAATATCCCTGCACTCCGTTCCCAGCAGGCTTCTGAAATAGTTTACTGTCATGCTCTTAACTTGCGTCAAGTCATCAATCTTATTGCCTCTCTCGTCAATTAGGTAACGAATTAAGTTATAAGCCTGATGCGCCATGACAATCTTGAAAAAGTAGGCAGTGCAAGCATCGCCACTAGCCAACCATCTAACTCTAGATTTTTGGCGATAAAAGGATTCCTGAGCTTTTGAGAAGAAGTTCCACTTCTTCCTTGCAACAAATTCTTCTCTAAACAGCGAGGCCGAGGGAGATACAAGCATTTCTGTTTGAACTCTCTCCAACTCCGATAATGCATCTCGTGTTCTTTGTTGTATGTTACCAAAGCCTTCTTTATTGAGCTTTTTGCAATCAAGTTTCGCCTCCTTTAACTTCTGGCCTAAGGAGAACATCCTTGAACCAACCGTAGTTGGTTTATTCCAAGCAGCCAACATTCTTGACTTAAAATCTGGATGAGTGGAGAGAAAGGAGAAGTAGCGGAACATCTTTTTGCTTGAGAGGGAGATCGCATCAGTGGTTATTAGTACAGGGGAGTGATCAGAGTCCCCTGGAGGATCAAAAGTAGCCACGGAATCAGGAAATGTGAGTAGCCAATCCGTGTTCACCAAGGCCCTATCTATTTTACGAGAGATGGGATCATCTGGCCTGCTGTTAGTCCATGTTAAGGGGACACCTTTACTTGGCATGTCAACAAACTCCACCTCCTCCAGACAAGCATGGAAGTCTGCCATTCCTCTCAGGGGGAGATCATAGGGTAACACGGAGAAGTGCTCAGAAGCAAACAATATCTGATTATAGTCTCCCACCATCAGACACGGATGGTTCCTAACCGGAGAGTTTCTTTTGATATCTCGTATCTCAGCCCACAAGAACTTTCTTTGGACTTCTAGATTGTTGGCGTAGACAAATGCCACTGAGAATGCCACTTTGGTAACCGGATCCAGAATAGCACAGAAGATCATCTGCTCCGATTTACTTAGCACAATAACTGAGATGGATGGGTCCCAAAGTAGCCATATTCGACCATTATCTGAGTAATTGTAGTTATTATCCCAACGCCAGGATGGGAAAGCCGAGGAAACTATACTACTAGCACATTTCTCACGGACATGTGTTTCCAAAAGAGCGCCTACTAATGGCTTATTCTTATTAATCCATGATCTGACCACTCTTTGTCGAGAATGGCTATTAAAGCCTCCTGTGTTCCAGCAGAATATCTTCATATCTACACCAAAAAAGGGGGTAAGTTATACTTATCAGAGATTCACAGCCGTCTTCGAGGTTGATCCCCGAATTAGGTGTGAGGTGTTGTGAGTCAAGAAGCCAAAGGGGCTTCCACTTTCAGCTATGCGTTTAGCTTCTTGTCTCTCTCGTTTCCTTCTATTTCACAGCTCTTTTGCAGGCAGAGAGAAGCCCTCATCATCCACGATCTTCAGATATTTTTCCGGTGCCTTCAGAACTGATAACCCCTTCCCTAGTACCATTACCCTTGCAACGGAGTCGTCCTCTGAACGTTGCAAAGGCTTTGGTAATACCCTCGAAGCGGAGTCGTCCTCTGAACGCTCCTTGGGTATAGAATTCGTATCCAACACACTCTTTGCACCCTGAACATCATCAGAACCCATAACTCCTTCCATCTGAGGGTCCGACAAGACCAATTCCGGGCCCTGTAATTGATCTCTAGCAGTCTTAACTGGAGGAGGTAAGCTTGCATATCTGACCTTCTTCTTCCTCTTTCCAGATTTGAGGGCTTCATTCTCCTTTGGGTCATTAACAGAGAGCTCCACATTCTCGACAATAGCTTTCTCATTATCAATAACTGCCAAGGAAATGTCTGTTACTGCTTCTGCAACCTCTGTAATATTAGTCTCCTCCTTGTCCAATATCTTTCTCTTCATCAGAGGCAGAGGGCATTTGTTGATCAAGTGACCAAAGCGAGAGCAATTTGAACACTTAGGAGGCAGCCTTGGATATTCTACTCTCACTCTAACCGAGTTCTGTTGAGCATCGCGAACCACAATAACAGTTGGAGGATCCTTCTCCAACGCAATTTCAACCTTCACTTTCGTGTCTCCAAAATGAAACGGATCCAACTTTGACTTCTCAGTATGTAGCGGCTCACCTATGGCACTGTATATTACACTGATACCGTCTAGCGAATACATCTGCGGTGGTACATTTTTGAGGACTGCCCAAGTCGGGGCTGTTTTCAATTCTGGCATCTCGAGCGACGCCTCCGGAGACCATGGATAAACCGAGAAAGCACAGTTGCCGGCTTGCCAATATCCGACTTGAGTAACCCATTCTCGTGTTGAAGCGCAGGGAACGTGAATTAAGCAGGAGGTAGAAGATACCGATCTGATGGTGATTTTGCCAAATTTTCCCCATGCTTTGTTTAGGTCATGGAAAATCTTGGCAGGAGGAGGAGCAAGCCCATGGAATTGAGCTACGATGTGATCCTTCCAGGTCGTCGCCGTCGCCAATAGAACGGAGGATGGCGCCTGAACGACTGGCACACCATCTTCCATCGTAATCGGGGTGACGATTTTCCTGAGGTTTCTAAGAGAGGGCTTGAAACGGTCCGCATAGGATGGAGCCCCACGCAGAGGAACCGAATCTGGAATCGAAGATGGACCCGTTGCCAGATTAGTCGCTCCAGAGGTCGTCAGAGATAATGACGGAGAAGCAGACACATCGGAAACCAGATCAATCGGAGCAGTGGAAGCGAAGGGGTTCTGAAAGACTAGATCCGGCGGATCCGGAACTTCGATGACCGTGGAAGCCATTGAAACAGACGAAAGAAGGGGAAGACCAGACACGGCCACCGGCGAGGGACCGACGGGGTGGCTTGACGGCAAACACCTAATCGCTCTTTTTGGTTCTCTCAGGCACGAATCTCGAGGTGAGATCTATCCTTCGAACACATTCCCATGTTAGTTAAATCATACATATTAACGTTTTCTTCTATTACATATTCCACGGTGTATAATTAAAAATAGCAGAGAGGGCAAGAAACATGTTCTAAAGTTAATCAAAGAAAAGATGAGGCAAAGCTCCAAATCAACATGGTAATGGCTAAACCAGGAAAGGATCATTGGACAACACTCAAATGGATTTTAAAATATCTTCAGGGAGCAGTTGATGTGTGTTTAAATTTTTTGAAGTCACAACACTTAGAGATAAAAGGTTTCAGTGATTCAGACTATGCCATTGATCTTAACAAAAAAAAAGCCAGACCGGATATGTTTTTCAAATCTGTGAAAATACCGTTAGTTGGAAAACCACATTTCAGCATGTGGTAATATTAGGCTGAATATATGACTCTATCCGAAGCCACTAAAGAAAGCCTATGGCTAAAAAAGTTTTGCAATGAATTGTGTTTCAACTTTCAAATGTTCAAGTTTAATTTCGATTTTTAAACTGCGATTTGTCTAACTAAAAAAAGTTCATCACGATAGAACTAAAAATGTGGATAATAAGATTCATTTCATTCGAGTTATTGTGGATCTAGGTATTGGTTCAGATACGTACTGTAAGATCTCAACTCGGTCTATCCCAAGATAGAAAGAGTTTTAGGGTTTGTAATTAGGGATTCTAAAAGAAGAATTAAAGAACGCGGTGAGATTTAGGAAATTAGGATTTAAAGTCGGCGTTTCCGAGATGGAAGCCGGTAAAAGAGAGTTCTAAAGTCGCCGGAGAGAAATTAGGTTAAGAGTTTGCTCTAAAATCTCTTAAGCGAAAAATATTAAGAAAAGCGTGTCTATTGAATGAATATCGAGTTCCCTTATATAGGGTTACAAGTCGGTTTATCAATAAAAGGAAACTAAGAGATAGTTACGAATCTTTCCTAATAACTCGGCCTTATCTTGATATGGAATATTGCCTTTTACCGACTTTCTCGCGCGGCGCTTTTGGGCTGGATGATATATCATGGTTTTTACTAGTTTTAGACCATGATATAAGTGTGTTTTTAGTGTCTTTTGTGTTCTTTTAGAGTCTTTTACAGGTGTAATCAGGTTTGGAGCTAAATTGGAGATAATGGAGCATTTTGGAGATTTTTGGAGTGTTTGGCCGAGAGATAGAGTTCACTGTCCGAAACAGAGGAAGGTGTCGATCGTTGCACTCTAGCATCGATCGATGCACAAGCGAGATGGGCCAAAAACTCGGCGGTTTAGAAGAGTGAAGAATTTGCACTTTGATCCAGAAGTTCCTGATATTTACAAAGAAGCCCCTGGCCGAGATTATGCCTATATAATAGAGTTTTTAGAGTTTTTATAGAAGAGGCTTTTTACTTTTTACATTACGCAATTCATAATTAAGAGCAGAGGATTTTAGAGCTTTTGGGGCTGATCTGAACCTGTTACATCATCTGTATTTGGAGAAGATTTCGAACCCCTTTTACTCTTATTCTTTTATGCAATTTATTCATTCTATGATTATGTTTTCATTATCTATGTCTGAGTAGATTCCTAGTTAGGTCTAGGGTTTCTCACATAGGATTTCATGACTTGCTAGATTTGTTCAAATTCAGTTAATGATTCATAACTATATCTGTTCTTCAATTTAATTGTGCTTAAAGCTAGTTCTAACCTGATCAATTAGAATCTAGATCTTAGGTTGCTAAATACGTCACGGAAGTGGGGTTTAGGAATCTGAACTAATTAAATTGGGCAATTAAACTATTCGCAAACGGAAGTTTGGTTTAGGATAATTGTGAACATATCAAACTTGGACTTATTGCTAGTTTAATCTGTTAGTTCTCGCAAACGAAAGTTTGGTTTGCTGCACTTAGACTTAGAGAATTATCGCAAAGGAATTTGGTTAATTCTATATCTGTGTTTTGAGTTCTAGAACCGTTCTTAATTAGATCCTTGCTGAATGAACTGTCTGCTTGTCTGATTTCCTGAGAATACCCTAGGCTTGACGCTTTTAATTACTTGCTTTCACAACCGTTAATCTCTGCTACTGATTTACTTTCTCGCACCGCAATTTATTTCATTCACTACTTGCTTATTTCTAGTAATTTCTTCCTACAGTTTGATTCTCTTGAGACCGAGTGTCCCTGTGGATTCGATAACCCTATATACTACTTTGACATTGCTGTTCACTTGCAGTTTAGTATAGGGAAAACTTACACCTATCACTGGACACCTTCCAAACCCTAATGTAAGTCGGTTATCCCGAGTTCGGTTTAACCTAAGTTTTACCGCCTTGGGCTTTAATACCGACTTTCCATTCTGGGCCGACCTAAACTCATGAATAGGCCTTTTTAGGAAAGTGCTAATCTTGACTCTAACAATAAGCCCCCCCAGTGTGGCGGCTTGTACTCAAGTCGTCAGTACGAGGAGTTAACTTATGGTTTATGATTATGAGTTTATAGGCCCATTTCCTTCATTGGTCGGGCTTCGCTTCTGCTCAGGCCCATCTCTTATTGAGCTTTGCTAAATCTGATAACTTGATCTAAACCGGAGAAGATCAGATGAAACCGGAATTGATTCTCGGTTCAATTGGTCGGATAGGTGCGAAACTCGAAGCGTCACCTAGGTAATTATTACCTCGAGTCCTGCGCCGTCATTTTCACCATAAATAGCCCCTTCTCACTTCTCATTTTCTTCATTCTGCCCGAGTGAAGAGTTTCGAAAGGTAATTTCTTCTCTCTACCGTATTTATTTTCCGGTTGCCTTTCCGCCGTCGCTCCTCCTTAGGTTTCTAGGTTGTTTAGATCAAACCTCGTTCGTTGTTTAGTGTTCTTCGTTTGTTCTTCATCAATTATGTCGTTGATCCGTTGCTCGGGAAGTAAAGATAAGGAAGTCGTTCCCGTGTCTTCTGGTTCTTCAAGTCGTCACAATACTTCATCCAGTTCGTCATCCGCTACCACGTCCTCTGATTTGAGAGGTCATCCCGGCTATCGCGCAGCTGAAGAATTTATTTATCGTCGAGAGCTTTCGCTTCAGTCGGGTGACGCAGAGGGCTCTGGTCAGGGTGAGCCTCTTATTTCGCAGCTTCGGGATTCGGATCCCGAAGGTTCTGACGAAGATGTAGATATAGAGGGGATTGATTCTGATGATGGTGACGCCGGCACCGATACTTATTTTCCTCAGATTTTTGATAATGTCTTCGAAACTCGGTCGGATGAGAAGTCGATAACCTCTACGCTCCAGGGATGTGGAGCAGATCCGAGAATCAGCTTTATTGTTCCCGGTAAGCTTGACCGTCCTTGGAATCCTCCGCCGGGCTATCTGAACTTGTACGAGTCGTATTTTATTAACACCGATACTAGGGGAAGCCGCTGTTGGTTCCCGCTTCCCGACCTGCTGATATCTTACTGCCATCGCCGGGAAATCGCCATTTCTCAGTTATCTGCTGTCGCGGTTCGCCATATGGTTGGCCTCCTTGTGCTTGGTGCCGAGATCGACGTGACAATCACCGTTGGTTTCTTTGAAGAAGCGACCTCAATCAATCGGATGTCGAAGACCAGTCCTGGTTGCTTTGCAGTTAAGATGAAGAGTGGCCATCGAGTGGTGACAGACGCGCCTAGCAAAATCAACAACTGGCAGCGACATTACTTTTATGTCGAGATGTCTCCCTTGGTTGTTCCTGACGATCTTAGAGACCTTATCCGATCGTCATGGAATACAAAATTTGGTAGATATCGTTCTGATCTTGCCGATATAAACGTGGATGATTTACTCAATTCCGTTTTGTTTTTGCAGTGCATCATCCATTTCTCAAGCCGTTTCCTGATCACTTCTTCCAGATTCTCCAAAAGATCCAATCCCTCGGTCTCCGTAAGTGGTCAGATTTCTCTCGAGATCGGATCGGCAAGTCTCTCCCTCGAATTTCCAAAGGTACTCTTATGTCGATATTTGATACTATTGGAGTCAGTTTACTGATTCCTCTTCTCTTTTCTTTGTTTCTTTAGTGAAGTGGAATACCAAGACGAAGGTTACACCGGAACAGCTTGTGAAACCGAGGAGGATGGGCAAGGTGAAAAGAATTGAATCAGTCGATTATTCGAAGAAAATCTCGTCTAAATCTTCATCCCCTGCCAAACCGGTAAAGGAGAAAAACGTATCTGCATCGTCTCAAGGCGGAAGTCATCTGGCGGATGCGGGAGATAAGTCGATCGTTTCTCAGGTCGCGGCGACTATCCAACCGGAGGCGACGGTCCCATCTCCCAAACTTCCTCCAAAGGTTCCATCCAGGAAGCGACCTGCGGAAGGTAGAGCCGACCAGGGAAAGTCGACAAAGAAGGCTACTACAACCGGCCAATCTGTTATCCCTGATGCGACGGCTACCGATGAGACTGAGAAAAGCCTGGACCCGTGGAAACGTTTTTATCAGGAAACCGGAGATGTCGTCGATGCTTATGGTAACACAAAACCCTTCGTTTCTAGCAAGGAGATTGTTCATGTCCGTCCTCGAGCCCCTATAAAGGAAGGAGATTCCCGACCTTCGATCCATAACTTTGCATACCAGTATGAGAGCGAGGTCCCGCTAATTGACAACCCGCGGGCGTGTTTCGACATGTTGACTTGTGTCCGTGGAAACGAGAGAGATTGGCCGGTTCTGCGAGAGCTTCCACACTCAGACGCCATTCTTCGGCTGAAGCATGCCGAAGCAACAGTAAGTCCTTTTTGTTTGGACGTCGTTTGTTGGTTCTTTCTTTTTGCTGATAAGAAATCCTTGTTTGGTTTTCAGATGATTGCGGCGTCAAACCGTGTTGCTCTCGAGAGTTCTTGGAGCGCTAAAAAGATGGCCGACGCGGTAAGTAAGCGGGACGAGCTTCTCAAGAAAGCTAAGGAAGAACAAAAGGTTCTGTCGGCGAATAACGTGGCATTTGCGGATAAGTTGCGTGGTGTCGAAAAGCAGTTGAGCCTTGCTAAAGAGAAGTCGAAAGTCGACTTTCTCAAGTTGCAAAAGAAAATGGAACACCAGCAAAAATTTTACTCCGACATGATTCGGAAGGAAAGGGACAGGGTCGAGGCCGCTGTTAGGGCGAAGGCACAAACTCATTTCGATCTCTTTCAACGGTATGTGAAGGATCAGGATGTTGCCGTTGCCCTGCAGGTTGAGCAAGCTCAGGTTTCTGGTTTAAATAACTGCCTGAATAAACTTAGCGGCGAAGGCATATCATTTCCCCAGACTCTCCTGGATCAAGTTGCCGCTGACGAAGTCGCGGTGAATGCCAAGATCGATGAGACAGAGGTCGTGACCAAGGAAGAACTTACGTTTGTTCTTTCTCCTATCCACCATCCTCTTCTCAATCTTCTCAATGATTCTCCTCCTCCCGTCCCGCGTACTGTTGATGAGTTTGGAACGAATCACGGGGTTATCCCAGAGGCTGTTCCTGCAGATCTTGTTCAATCTTTTAGCTCGGAAATAGCGACTTTGGCCAGTGTCTCTGGGCGTCAAGAGGAGTCTGTCGAGAAGGAAAAGTCGTTGGAAGTCTGATAATCCTCTTTGTATTTTTCATGTATCGGTGTATCTTTATTGTTATTATTTTTTGTAAGACTTTTATTCCTCTTGTTTATGAGGAAGGTTATGCCTATCGGATGATCCTTTCTTGTTTTCTTCTTTCCTCTTTGATGAATGAAGTTGGTTTTTACCTGTTGTTTTTTTTTCTTTAGAATTTTTAAACAAGTAACAACTTTCATCAAGCCGTGCCATAGTATTAAATTTGTTCTTTGACAATCTTTAAACAAATGGCGACTTTTAAGTTATTTTTGCCATAAGGCGGTTTGCGAGGTGTATGCATCTCGGCTTTATTCTAGGGGCGGGTGACTGCGCGGTGCTCGTGGCCCGACTTATTTATCACCCACGGTAAAAAATGTGCGAGACGGATCTCGGCTTTATTCTAGGGGCGGGTGACTGCGCGGTGCTCGTGGCCCGACTTATTTATCATCCACCGCGAAGAATGTGCGAGACGGATCTCGGCTTTTCCTTACCACGATGTGCACCTCGTGCGCAAGGAAGATCGCGCCCCTGGCCAGGAGGCATGATGCTAATGATGCGAGTCGTTTGCTCGTCTTTTCGCGAGTTGATACTCGGCTTTTTGCGAGTTGATACTCGGCTTTTTGCGAGTTGATACTCGGCTTTTTGCGAGTTGATACTCGGCTTTTTGCGAGTTGATACTCGGCTTTTTGCGAGTTGATACTCGGCTTTTTGCGAGTTGATACTCAGCTTTTTGCGAGTTGATACTCGGATTTGTTAGTATCATCAAATATTTGAAAGTCGGAGAAAGGATTTACCTGATTTTCTGCTTGACTTTCAAGATGGTAATTTATCTGAAAAATAAAGATTTTATTAGATTTGTGACTGTGCCGGTAGAGGCTGCCTACGTATCTTCCGAGGAAGAATCAAGTCACTCGTAGTTCATAGTACATAATCTCTTTTTTTTTTTTTTGACTTGCCGTCTTAGTGGTACTCCTTCAGGCTTGCCGAGTTCCAGGATCGAGGTAAAGCCTTGCCTTTCATTGACTCAAGCTCGTAGACTCCTGGTTTGACGACTTTTGTGACTTTGTAGGGTCCTTCCCATTTCGCCCCGAGTTTCCCTGCTCTTCGCTCCTTGGTGTTTTCGTAAACTTTGCGGAGGACGAAGTCACCGACTTGAAAATGGCGTTCCTTGACTTTCTGGTTGTAGTACCGAGCTGCGAGCTGTTGGTAGTTCTGAATCCTGAGTAGGGCTCGATCCCGTTCTTCCTCTAAGGTGTCGAGAGCCTGGATTTGCATCTTTTCATTGATTTCAGTATGGTGCGGCATGAGAGAGCGGCGGAGAGTGTAAATGTTAGCTTCTGCCGGTACCATTGCTTCCACGCCAAAGGCTAAGGAAAATGGGGTGGCTCCTGTTGCACTGCGGGGTGTCGTTCTATGCGACCAGAGGACTCCGTCTAACTCATCTGCCCAAACTCCTTTTTTGCTTTCAAGGCGTTTTTTGATACCGGCAATGATGGTTTTATTTGTAGCTTCGGCTTGGCCATTCCCCTGAGGATACCTTGGTGTCGACTTGCTAAGACGTATATCCCACTTCTTGCAGAATCCTTCGAATACTTTCGAGATGAATTGTGATCCGTTATCTGTGACGATCTCATAAGGTAGCCCAAAACGACATATTATATATTTCCAGACGAAATTTTGAACCTGGACATCGTGGATGGCGAAGTAAGCCTTGGCCTCTACCCACTTTGTGAAGTAGTCGGTCATAATGAGCAGAAAACGTCTTTGATTGGATAACGGTAATGGTCCAACGATGTCCATTGCCCATCTCATGAATGGGTAAGCCGCAGTTGACGTTGTGAGTAGCTCTGTAGGTCGATGTATGAATGGCGCATGTCGCTGACACTTTTCACACTTGTTAGAATAGGTCTCGCAGTCGGTTATCATAGTCGGCCAATAGTGACCATTCAACTTGATTTTGAGGGCGAGAGATCTGCCTCCGGAGTGGTTTCCGCATGCTCCAGAGTGCGTTTCTTCGAGAACCCGACTTACTTCGTCTCCATTTATGCATCTGAGGAGGATCTTGTTAGCAGAATACTTGTAGAGGATACCTTCATGTATAGTGTATCGCGCGCTTTTGACTTTAAGTCGTCGTGCTTCCCATTTATCTTCCGGGAGCTTCCCTTCCGTCAGGTATGCTCTTATCGGAAGTCGCCAGTCTTTGTTGTCGCCGGTTAGGACAGCGATGAGGTCTATGCCTTTTGCTTGAATATTGTAGCACATGTCGTCCTTATCACTCAGGATCATATCTTCAGTTTCTTCCTGATTGCTCTCAGGGGGCGGGATGCTTGGCTCGTGGATCGTTTCTACCGGGATCCGTCGACAGAGATTGGGATTAGATGCCAGGGACGCAAGTGCATCTGCCGGGGCATTCTCCTTTCTTGGTATCTGGACAATGTCGAAGAATTCGAAGGAACTGGTGAGTTCCAACGCCGTCTTTCGATAAGCCTCCATTCGTTCATTTTTAGCTTCGTAGTCGCCGTTGATCTGGTTGGCTACAAGCATGGAATCACAGTGGGCCAAGAGATGTCGTACTCCGATTTCCCTGGCCAGTCTGAGACCGGCTAACAAAGCTTCGTACTCGGCTGTGTTGTTAGAAGCCGTGAAACCTAGTTTAAATGACTGCTCTAATATCTCGTCGGTTGGTGATATGAGACGTATCCCTATCACGGCTCCTTTTTTAGATGAAGCCCCGTCAACGAATAGTTTCCAATTTTTGTCTTCTGTCTCGGTACCGACATCCAATTCAGGTGATAATTCGACAAGGAAATCAGCTATTACCTGCGATTTGGCGGTTGTCCTGTTCCTGTACTCGATGTCGTGCTCACTTAACTCTATTGCCCACTTGGCTAGACGACCAGACTGTCCCGGGCTATGAAGTATCGTTCGAAGAGGTTGACTGCTTAATACAGCAATCGGATGTGACTGAAAATAAGGTCGCAGCTTCCGTGCCGAGATGACGACTGCGAAAGCCAATTTTTCCATTGCTGGATACCTGGTTTCGGCTCCGTTCATTGTTTTGCTGACGTAGAAGACCGGCTTCTGTTCTCCTCGATCTTCCCGAACTAGCACGCCACTCACTGCTGTTGTTGAAACGGCGATATAAAGCAGTAATGTCTCACCATTCTCGGGTTTAGACAGTATCGGCGGGTTCGACAAGTAGTCCTTGAGTTGGATGAAGGCTTCTTGACACTTCTCGTCCCACACGAATCTTTTGTTCCCTCGTAGGAGCTCGTAAAAAGGCAGACATTTTATCCGTTGACCGGGATATAAACCTGTTCAAGGCGGCTATGCGGCCAGTGAGGCGTTGTACCTCTCGAGTGTTCTTGGGAGATGGTAAGTCGATTATGGCTGTGATCTGCTTTCGATTAGCTTCTATTCCTCTCTGAGTTACCACGTATCCTAGGAACTCTCCCGATGTCACCTCAAATGTACACTTAGTTGGATTAAGTTTCATGCCGTATCGGTTAAGGATGTTGAAACATTCCTTTAGATGACCGACATGCTGAGAGGCAATCAGAGACTTGACTAGCATGTCGTCGATATAAACTTCCATCGTTGCACCAAGTTGCCCTGCAAACATCCGGTTTACCAGCCGCTGGTAGGTGGCGCCAGCGTTTTTGAGGCCGAAAGGCATGACTTTGTAGCAATACGTGCCTCGTTCAGTGATGAAGGCCGTCTTTTCTCTGTCGTCTGGGTTCATGAGGATTTGGTTATACCCTGAGAACGCATCCATGAACGATAGCAGTTCGTTCCCGGCCGTCGCCTCAACAAGTCGGTCGATGTGCGGCAGCGGGAAACTATCCTTGGGGCAAGCTTTGTTGAGGTCCGTGAAGTCGACACACACTCTCCACTTCCCGTTTTTCTTCTTCACGACCACTGGATTGGCCAGCCAGTCAGGATATTTGACTTCTTGGATTGAACCGGCTTCGAGTAGCTTCTCTACTTCATCGTTGACTGCTTTAGCTCTTTCTGGGCCGAGTTTTCGCCTCTTTTGCTTGACTGGCTTGTAAGTCGGATCGACATTCAACTCGTGAGTTGTAATGGTTGGGTTGATACCCTTCATATCCTTCATTGTCCACGCAAACGTTGTAACGTTTCGCTGTAGGAAGGTGATCAGTTCCTCTTTGATGTCGTCCGGTAATCCTGCGCCAATGCCCACACACTTGCTTGCATCTGATTCGTCAATGATGACTTGCTGGATTAGTTCTTTCTCCGGTCCTTTTCCTCCGTGTTCTGTGTTGATCATGCAGGAAGGCACCCTGATCTTATGTTCTCTTGCGAAACACGACCGACTTGCGCTCTGGCATCCTTTGACTGTCTGGATTCCTTTAAGTGTCGGGAATTTCAGACATTGATGGTACGTCGAGGATACCGCCTTCATGCTATATAGCCATGGAGTTCCAAGGATCACGTTATAGATGGTTGGCTTGTCAATGACGTGAAACCTCACCAATCTGTTAACTCCTCCTGCGAAGACAGGCAACTTGATCGTTCCAATTGTGTACGTCGTCTCACTCGTGAACCCGGTGAGCGGCTTGGCCTTCTGCTTGATATCCTCCTCCTTAATGTCCATCTTCTTGAGTGTATCTAGGAAAATTAAGTCTATCGAGCTCCCGGTGTCCACCAGTATTCGAGATACTTGGCAACTTCCGATCAGAAGCTCAACCACCAGCGGGTCGTTATGGGGGTAGTGAGTTCCATAGAGGTCCTGGTCGGTAAAGATGACGGGCGGATCGTCTGATAGGATTGGTTGAGGAGCCTTTTGCGCGGCCAATGCTAGGCGTTCATAGACCTTGATTGACCTGACCGAGTCATTTACGGAGATTAGACCACCCATGATCATGTTGATTCTTCGGATGGTTTTGGGGGTTTCTTCTTCGTCGTCCTCCTCTTCTTCTTCACGGTTACGTTTCAAAGCTATGCTTTTGATACGCCGTGGCGGTTTATCTTGCTTGGGAGCCTGCTCGTCGGCTTTGTCTTCCTTCTGTCCCGATTCTTCCTTCTTCAACCTTTCGATGGCCGCCTTGATTTCTTCATTGGAAAGTCGGGAGTAGAGTGCGTTTCTGAGATTCCGACATTCAGCCGTGTCGTGCGTCGTAGCTTGAT
This sequence comes from Orychophragmus violaceus, assembly GCA_030180135.1. Classification (NCBI taxonomy): domain Eukaryota; kingdom Viridiplantae; phylum Streptophyta; class Magnoliopsida; order Brassicales; family Brassicaceae; genus Orychophragmus; species Orychophragmus violaceus. The sequence continues at coordinate 103,664,841 of CM058231.1, read as the reverse complement.
GGTATTCACAGTACTTGTCCCCCGTAGCGGAGGCTGCTTGCGCCTTCTTCGCCTCTTTCCCTCTTTTATTCCACGGCTTTGATGACCGGGACTTGTCGGCGCCGTCCACAACCATTGTTTTGGCGCTTTTACCGTCGTAATGCTGCCTGGGTTCTCTTTCCTCCTTCTTATCTGCCTGTTTGCCAGGACCGAATCTCTTTGCCAATGCGACCTTCTTCTCCTCCAATTCCACGAATTTGTTTGCCCGATGAAGTGCGTCCTCGATAGTTAGTGGCGGGTTGATGACTAAATCTTGGTAAAATGGCGATTCGTGCCAGACGGCATTTGTCAGGGCTGCGATAGTGAACTTATCTGGTGCCTCAGCTCGTGTCATCACCGCCCTGAACCTTTCTACGAAATCTTTCAAGGTTTCCTTCTTCTCTTGCGTCATCGACATCAACGCGCTTAGCGAAGTGTCTTTACGAATGTAGGCAAAGTGATGCCTTACGAATGCCCATGTGAGGTCCGAGAAGCTGTCGATTGACTTGGATGGAAGTCGGGAGAACCAGTTTAGCGCGTCTCCTTCCAGGGTTTCGGTGAATAGTTGGCAGAAGCCGATGTCGCGCTCCTCACTTGATGAGAACCGCGCCTTTGCCGCCATGATTTTAAACGTTGTGAGATGGGTCGCTGGATCTTTGGTGCCGTCGTACATCGGTAGCCTAAGCTTCTCTCTTTGCCTGATATACGTGTTCGTGATGCGCGAGGTGAAGGGAGTCCTACGAGTTTCCTCGATGATTCGGTCTATCTCGGGTGCGGACCCCTTCACGCCATGGACCTCCCCTTTTAATTCTTTTAGGGTGTCTTTGAGCTCAATCAGTTGTTTCTCGACATGGTTGCGACTTGCTCCGCGAATAGACGCTCCGTGAGTTTTCTCGTACGACATACCTCGCTCGCGGCGATGGTTGTCTCGGTGCGAGCCAATCTCACGTCGCGAATTTCGTCTGTGGTGCACGTCCCGTGTCTGATGACTGGTATGTTCCTCCCTGTTGGGTGAATACCTCTCGTCTCTTCGGTCGTTATGTCTACTTTCGCTCCGTTTGGGTCTTTCAGAACCCTCCTTTCGATGTGAGCTATGCTCGCGAGTATCCTTGTTGCTTTTCTTACGCGGGTTGCTCCTGTTGGAATTGTGTCCAGTAATCTCGGTACGGTCTCTAGAAAGTAAGAGTATGTCAATGATCAGACATAAGTCATATAATACTGGGGTCATGATGGCTTGCTAGAGTCCGCTCATGATCTATAAGTCTCGGACTTATTGCCTTTATTATATGATCCCATATGGGTCACACGCTTAAGCTAACAGGAAAATGTGTAGGAACGGCTTAGCAGAAGTACGGTAAAAGTGCTAGGCATTTGTCGTACTTGGAGAGAGATTAATGGGTCTGATTAAATCCAAGGGATTTAATCAGATTGGCATTTGGGCCCAAAAGCCCAAAAGGGAAAGAGAAGGGTTTTAATGGATTAAAAGCCAACTCTCTTTCTCCTCCAACCTAATCCCAGCCGCGAGCCTCTCTCCCTCTCTGCGCCTCCTCTCCTGCTCGGTCTAGCAGCCATTTCCTGTGAAGCGTGTGTGAGCCTTTGGAGGATTCATCTCTCGGTGTTTCTCTGATCTCTGACATGTTCTCTCCTTCCGCTGCAATTAACAGGTAAAAGGTGAGATCATAATGTTTCTATTCAAGAGAACCTAGATCCGCATGTTTAGGAACTGTTGAATCTGTGAATTGAATCAGGATTAACAACTAAACAATCCTTCAGTGGTATCAGAGCCATTGGTTCTTAGGATTTCTTGTTTAGATTCATGTTTAGGTTGTTTAATCTGTTTAGAAGTGTTTTTGAATCAACTACTGATAAGACAAATCACTTAAGAAACATGAATTGAACCCTAAACACACTAATCAAATCGCAAAACCAAGCTATATGACTTGGTTAGGCGATCGGCCGAGATGATGAACCGATGGCCAAGCCGTTCGTATGGATCGCGCGTTGGCCGGTTGCATCGCTCGACCGTGAGGAGCAAGGCGCATGGCTTATCGCGTCATGCCCGTCCCGCTCGCGTGATCACATCGTCCCGATCGTGTCATGATCGCGGCTCGACCGTGCGATGTGAGCGTGATCGAGAGCTGATCCGATCGGCTGAGCTGACCGCAAGGATCATCGGCGATCGCGTCACGCCAGCTCTCGACCCGTCCCGTCCCTGTCCCGAACGTCCGGATGGATCGTCCCGTCCGCTACCGTCTCGATCTCGGATCGTTGCGTGCGGCTCGCGGCTGGACGATAGTTTCTTGGAAAAGAAACTAGGTCACGACCAACTCGGTTCGGTTCGTGACCAATTCGGTTCGGTTCAAGGCTCGGTTTAAAATTTTAATTAAAATTGATACGTCCTGGTTTAATAAACAGATTTAATAATTTTATTAAGTCTGGTTAAACCGGGATAAGAAATCCAATGTCGAAAGTATTATTGGATTTTGTGCCTAAACCAGGATTTTCTAATTTGATTTGGTTGGACCAAATAAATTGAGAAAATCCGGTTTAGTAAATAACCGGTTGACAATTGTGGTCATCGTAGTAATTAAAATTTGGTTAGACCAATTTTAATGAACCAGACCGGTTATGTCATTTAATTGGACAATTGGGTCATGTCTTGGACATGGACAAATTCTTGGGCCTCGGGCCAAGAAGTTAAAACAATTGGGCCAATTATTTGAGTCTTTCTTCAGATTAATTTAAAATTTATTTTATAAAATTATAAATCGATTTTAAATTAATAAGTTTCCGAAATTTTGAAATTAGAAAGTTTCTTAAAATAGAAGTTTCTGGATTTGCGGGTTTTGGATTTTAAAGAAATTTCTAAAGTTAGAAAGTTTCCGTTTTTTTAGAAAGTTTCCAATTTTAGAAAGTTTCCAAAAATAGTAGGTTTCCAAAATGGAAAGTTTCCCAAAATAGTAATCTTCTATTTTGGGAATGAATTTTAATAAACCTACAAACCTCAAATAATATCAAGCGTTGGATGTCTTGTCCATTCTATGTCAGCTGTCGAAGCCCATTCAATTGTATTCATGGCCTTACAGTGTGAGGGTGTCTACTTTTGCGTGGATAAGACGGTTTGTGATTCATAAATGTCATTGGGAGTCCCAGACATTAATGATTACATGACTGTATAGTCTGGTTTTCTTGACTAGGCCATCGGGAGTCCCGGGCCTTGAGACATCAGAGTGAATTGGGCCTCGGGCCCAGATTCACAACCAAGAATTATATCACGGATATAATTAGCCGACATAGGGCTTACCAAAATAAGCTAAGGTTGGGTGACGGCCAGTGGCCCACTTTGATCTTAGTTATATGTGGATCTTGGAATCATTATATTCTATTGAGGGTAACTTAGGTTATTGAATATAATGCATGATTGATCATATTAAGTATAATATAAGATTAATCATATTGAACATATTAACTAATAACCTTTTTATCTATATATTTCAGCTATGACTACTACAAGCACTCAAAACACATTCTCAATCCGGTCTGTTCTCGAGAAGGAGAAGCTGACTGGAACGAACTTCCTGACGTGGTCAAGGAACTTGAGGCTGGTCCTCAAGCAGGAGAAGAAGGATTATGTCCTTCGTGATCCTCTCCCCGAGAGGCCTGCTAACAATGCCGCCAGGACTCTGCATAATGCTTGGGAAAAGCATTCGTCAGATGAAAATGATGTGTATTGCCTTATGTTGGCGACAATGACTGCTGAGCTGCAAATGCAGTTCGAGAGTGTGTTGTCACCAATTGAGATAATGGCAAGCCTGAAATCGCTTTTTCAGGAGCAAGCAAGGACTGAGAGGTTTCAGACAGTTAAGAACCTCTTAGACTGTAAGTTGGCTGCGAATGCGGCAGTGAGTCCTCATGTCTTGAAGATGATGGGTTATCTCGATCATCTTCAGAAACTCGACTGCCCTATCAGCCAGGAACTTGCTTGCGACATCATTCTGCAGTCATTACCTGCAAGCTATGATCAGTTCATTCTGAACTTTAACATGCATGGCTTGAGTAAGACATTGCCTGAGCTTCACGGAATGCTCAAGACTGCAGAGCCCAACTTGAGGAAAACCGCCAAGGACCCCAATGTACTTATGGTGCAAAAGGGCAAGGGGTTTAAGAAATCCTCTGCTAAGGATAAGGGAAAGGCCAAGGCTGTCCAAGTCGCGGACAAGGACACGCCAAAGCCCAAGCCCAAGTCCAAGGCTGGGCCAACTGACATATGCAGGTTCTGTAAAGAACCAGGGCATTGGAGGAGAGAATGTAAGAAATTCCAAGAAGGTCTAAAGGAATTGAAGAAGAAGACTCTCGAGACTTCTTCGACAGGTATTTTTGTTATAGAAGTTAATACAACTACTTCTGATAATACCTCATGGGTTATGGATACTGGTTGTGGGGCTCATATTTGTACTAATATGCAGGCACTCAGCAACAATAGAAGGCTGAAGCAAGGACAAGTGGAGCTACGAGTTGGGAATGGAGCGAAAGTTCCAGCACTAGCTGTAGGCACATACTTGTTGTCTTTACCTTCGGGATTGATTTTAGAACTCAATAATTGTTATTTTGTACCTGCTATAAGCAGAAATATTATTTCAATTTCTTTGTTGGATTTGGAAGGTTATGATTTTTCAGTTAAGAATAAATTATGTTCCTTCAATCGCAACAATTTGTTCTATGGTTCTGCCCCTCTTACGAATGGGCTTTACATACTCGATCAATCCGCGCCAATTTATAACATTAATACCAAACGGTTCAAACCTAATGAGGAGAACCGAACGTTTCTATGGCATTGTCGTTTAGGGCACATCAGCGAGAAACGCATCAAGAGGCTCCATTCGAATGGACTTCTTGGCTCATTTGACTTTGAGTCATGTGAGAAATGCGAATCCTGCATGATGGGCAAAATGACACGGACCCCCTTTAATAAACCTAACGAGAGGGCCAGTGACTTATTGGGCCTGATACACACTGACGTGTGTGGCCCAATGTCCACAAATGCAAGAGGAAACTATCAGTACTTCATTACCTTCACTGATGATTTCAGTAGGTATGGATATGCTTATTTAATGAAACATAAGTCTGAATCTTTTGAGAAGTTCAGAGAATTCCAAAATGAAGTACAGAACCAACTTGGCAAAAGCATTAAGGCTCTTCGGTCCGACCGAGGAGGAGAATACTTAAGCCAAGAATTCAGTGATCATCTAAGAGAGTGTGGGATCGTATCCCAACTCACTCCTCCCGGAACACCTCAATGGAATGGTGTGTCTGAGAGGAGAAATCGGACCTTATTGGATATGGTTTGATCTATGATGAGTCACACAGACCTTCCAATATCCCTTTGGGGATATGCTCTGCTAACAGCAGTGTTCACTCTAAATAGAGCGCCATCGAAAGCAGTAGCAAAGACACCATATGAATTATGGACTGGAGTGGCTCCAGTGCTGTCTTATCTTAGAATTTGGGGTTGTGAAGCATATGTCAAGAGATTAATCTCAGACAAGCTTACACCAAAGTCTGATAAATGCTACTTCATTGGTTATCCGAAGGAAACCAAGGCTTATTACTTCTATCTACGTTCCGAGAACAAGATCTTTGTTGCCCGGGATTGTAACTTTCTTGAGAGGGAGTTTCTCTCTAAGAAAGACAGTGGGAGTAAGGTACTGCTTGAAGAAATTCAAGATGAACAGGATACTGCTCAACCTAATAAGGAAGAGCAGCAGGAGGACCTACAAGAAATTGTAGAGCCTGAACCTGTAGTACCTGAAGTTCGAAGATCCGGGAGGATCCGTCACGAACCCGAGAGATATCAAGGATTCCTCGTGACTGACTGTCATGATCTTCTGATCATTGATGGTGTTGAACCATCGAACTTCAATCAAGCCATGATGGGCCCAGATTCCTCTAAGTGGCGCAAGGCCACTGATTCCGAAATGGACTCCATGTCGGTCAACCAAGTGTTTTCGTTGGTTGACTTACCCGCTGGTGTAAAAGCCATCGAGTGCAAATGGATCTTCAAGAAGAAGATTGACGTGGATGGAAATGTCCAGATTTATAAAGCCAGGTTGGTGGCAAAAGGTTTCAGACAAGTTCACGGTGTGGATTACGATGAAACCTATTCACCAGTGGCTATGATGAAATCTATTCGGATTCTACTAGCAACTGCAGCTTTTCATGATTATGAAATTTGGCAGATGGACGTGAAAACCGCCTTCCTGAATGGTATTCTGGAAGAGGATGTGTATATGACGCAACCTGACGGTTACATAGATCCAAAGAATGCTGGAAAAGTATGCAAGCTTCATAAATCCATTTATGGTTTGAAGCAAGCATCGAGGAGCTGGAATCTTCGTTTTGATGAAGCGATCAAGCAATTTGACTTCATCAGAAACGAAGAAGAGCAATGCGTGTATAAGAAAACTAGTGGGAGCAAGATAGTATTTCTTATTCTGTATGTCGATGACATACTGCTTCTCGGAAACGACATTCCAATGCTGAAGTCCGTAAAGGACTGGCTTGGAAGTTGTTTTTCCATGAAAGACATGGGTGAAGCCGCATACGTTCTTGGAATCAGGATCTACCGGGATAGATCTAGAAGGCTGATAGGCTTGTGTCAAGATTCATACATTGACAAAGTCCTACAAAGATTCAGCATGAAGGATTCCAAGAAGGGCTTCACGCCAATGGTACATGGCACAACGCTAAGCAAGAAGCAGAGCCCTACGACGGCTGCTGAGCTTGAGCGCATGAAGAATATTCCTTATGCATCTGCAATAGGATCTGTCATGTATGCCATGATCTGTACTCGTCCTGATGTTGCTTATGCATTGAGCATGACGAGTAGATACCAGTCAAATCCAGGTGAAAACCATTGGATTGCCGTAAAGAATATCTTGAAGTATCTAAGACATACTAAGGATAAGTTCTTGGTGTACGGTGGAAGTGATGTGCTTAAAGTCAGTGGATTCACGGACGCAAGTTTCCAGACAGACCAAGATGATTTCCGGTCACAGTCCGGTTATATCTTTTGTCTGAATGGCGGTGCAATCAGTTGGAGAAGCTCCAAGCAAGACACCGTTGCTGATTCCACTACAGAAGCTGAATATATCGCCGCCTCAGAAGCTGCGAAGGAAGCTGTTTGGATACGAAAGTTCATTATTGAACTAGGTGTGATACCAGATGCGGCTGAGCCTCTAGCACTGTTTTGTGATAACAATGGTGCTATAGCTCAGGCAAAGGAACCAAGATCACACCAGAAATCCAAGCATGTTCTAAGAAGATTTCACTTGATACGTGACATCATTAATAGAAAGGAAGTCAAGATCAGCCGAGTTCAGACAGATGATAACGTCGCTGATCCGTTGACAAAGCCACTCCCAAGGCCTAAGCTCGAGTTTCTGACTGAAGCTGTAGGCATTAGAGACATTGAAATGTAATCTAAATTTGAGTGGGAGTTTGAGGGCTTTTATTTAGTTATTTGATATGTTCTTGTAAAACATTCTTATGTTTAATGAAATTATTATTTCAAGATTATTTTAACTGTGATGAAATAATCGTTCCAAAGTGATATAAATCATTTTATAGATCATCGAAGTAAGTGACTTGATCTTGAGTAATCAAAGTCATTTAGCTTGATCATGAGACCCTATATTTGATAGATGGATTATATCATCCTGTCCCTAGTCGAAGGTTGTTGAAATTGGAACACCAACAACCGTGTGAGACTAGATTGATATGTGACTTATGACAAAGTCTCAGTGTGTCATAGATGCTCGGCATCAAAGTCAGTACATAGGTATATGTTGGGAACATACGACCGGACAAGACCCGCTTATAAGAACTCTTCAGGATATTTATATCTGTGTCATAAGAGATTCTTACTACGACTATAGAGTATAGTCCTTAGACATGAGTTCGCATGCATGTGACTGCACATGGACTGATGCACTTTGATCATTGTCTAACGCTGTCGTTCTGCGATAGTTATAAGGACCTTGTTTGGGTACATTATGAAATGAGTAGTTTACAGTGATGGAACAAGACGGGATTTGTCCCTCCAATATAAATGGAGTGAATATCTCTAGGCCAATCGGAGATTTGAATACTGGAAAATGCATGGCCATGCTCAAACGGACTGTCCCGAGTCGTTTGGATTGTCAGTATCGAATCAGAGTCCGATGAACAAGATTAGGCTTTATAAGGATGACACTAATCTTGCCTTATGACTAATCGAGATATTGTGACAAAAGGATTATGAATACAGAGATTCCAGTACAAGTGGGAGATTGTTGGAATTGTGTCCAGTAATCTCGGTACGGTCTCTAGAAAGTAAGAGTATGTCAATGATCAGACATAAGTCATATAATACTGGGGGTCATGATGGCTTGCTAGAGTCCGCTCATGATCTATAAGTCTCGGACTTATTGCCTTTATTATATGATCCCATATGGGTCACACGCTTAAGCTAACAGGAAAATGTGTAGGAACGGCTTAGCAGAAGTACGGTAAAAGTGCTAGGCATTTGTCGTACTTGGAGAGAGATTAATGGGTCTGATTAAATCCAAGGGATTTAATCAGATTGGCATTTGGGCCCAAAAGCCCAAAAGGGAAAGAGAAGGGTTTTAATGGATTAAAAGCCAACTCTCTTTCTCCTCCAACCTAATCCCAGCCGCGAGCCTCTCTCCCTCTCTGCGCCTCCTCTCCTGCTCGGTCTAGCAGCCATTTCCTGTGAAGCGTGTGTGAGCCTTTGGAGGATTCATCTCTCGGTGTTTCTCTGATCTCTGACATGTTCTCTCCTTCCGCTGCAATTAACAGGTAAAAGGTGAGATCATAATGTTTCTATTCAAGAGAACCTAGATCCGCATGTTTAGGAACTGTTGAATCTGTGAATTGAATCAGGATTAACAACTAAACAATCCTTCAGCTCCTGGACTCGCTGCTCCGGCTCTGTTCATGGTGGCTTTCTTCAGATGTGCTATAGACCAGTCGTCTGGCGACTTTGTCTTTCACCTTTGACGGCACCTCTCTCCTGGGTTTTCTGGATTGTTGTCCTGAAAGGATCTTTGCTTGCTCTGTTTGCAGCAGGTCAATTTTCTCCGAGAACGTTTTGATCAGGTCGTTCTGCGAGTCGATCTTGGCCATTAGAGTGGCTAAAACCTTATCTTGCTCGATTTGGGCCTCTGTTTCGCTGAGTGACGGGGCGTGTTTGCCGTCATCTCGAGCTTTGCTTGTCTTGGCGGTGTTTCGCGGCTGCTTGCCGCCTTTGGCCGCATCGTCTTCGTGATCACTCTGGTTGTAATCACTTCCCTCATGGTCGCTTAGGTCAACCTTAGGGTTTTCCGAATCTGTTTCGTTACCGTTTCCCGACATCTCGTTTCAGAAATTTCTCTTAGAAGTCCCCACAGTCGGCGCCAATTGTAAGATCTCAACTCGGTCTATCCCAAGATAGAAAGAGTTTTAGGGTTTGTAATTAGGGATTCTAAAAGAAGAATTAAAGAACGCGGTGAGATTTAGGAAATTAGGATTTAAAGTCGGCGTTTCCGAGATGGAAGCCGGTAAAAGAGAGTTCTAAAGTCGCCGGAGAGAAATTAGGTTAAGAGTTTGCTCTAAAATCTCTTAAGCGAAAAATATTAAGAAAAGCGTGTCTATTGAATGAATATCGAGTTCCCTTATATAGGGTTACAAGTCGGTTTATCAATAAAAGGAAACTAAGAGATAGTTACGAATCTTTCCTAATAACTCGGCCTTATCTTGATATGGAATATTGCCTTTTACCGACTTTCTCGCGCGGCCCTTTTGGGCTGGACACCTTCCAAACCCTATGATAACAAGAATTTTACTTCCTTGAGGTATCAATTCCTCTTACTTATCGTGTAGTAAGAGGTATCGAACCAATTGGGAGTGGATAAGCCAATAAGAATGCACCAATCCTGTAAAGCCAAGCAATTTCAATCAAGATGAGATACTAAATATCCTAATTGCAATCAAACAAGTAAACAAACTAAAAGGAACCAAATTCAATAAGCAAGCAAGAGAACAAATAAGACAATTCAAAGATATGATTAAAGATCAAGCTCTTGGGTATAGGAAATTGATCTAAGCAACTAAGCATTGAACCAAGATGTCAAACACAACATTTAGAATGCTAATCCTTTAGCTTATGAACACTAATTCAAGTTAATACATTCTCATGTCATTAACCCTATGCTAAACAAGCATTAAACATCAATTCCCATTGGCTAATCACAAGCAAGCATGCATTAATCACAAGTCCTTTAGCCACTAAACACCTTAAACATCAATCATCATTGGTTAAGAATGTAAAGCTCTCATTAAATCAAAGCTAGCATTTCATCGAACACCTTATGTGCAATAAAATCTCAAAGTTCTAGATCAAGGTTAGCTAAGCCTAATCTAGCAATAAGAACATTTAATGAGAAAGGATCAATCAAAACTAAGCCCTAGACATCAAGATTCAATCCCTAATCACTCAAATCTTCCTAACCCAAAAGCTCAAAGGGAAACTACTCACTAATCATAATGAGATCAACAAAACCCATAGAAGTAGTGTTAATCATCAAGATTAGTGAAGATGGAAAGATTAGAAGAAGAAATCAATAAACTTTCACTAAAATAGCCATATCCAAAAGAGGTTTTGATGATTACAACTTAGTGAAAGAAAAAGAGATAGATCTAGGGTTTTTGACCCAAAAATCTATTTAAAGGTCCCTAAACACGAGCTGGGTCGACCCAACAAACCTGGGTCAACCCAGAAAACCAAGTATCAAATCTGGTCAAAGTTCCAAAAAGTCAAGGAAAAGTTGTCGCCAGCGGTCTCGATATGCCCGCTGGGTGAACCGCTGTGCATCCGGCATTTTGGCTCGTGTTCGTCGACGGAGCAGACTGTCCTCCGCGGTCTCGTTCTGGCCGCTGGCGAGACCGCTGGCTGGTAAAACGACCATAACTTTTCGACTACAGCTCCAAACGACTCGAAACCAACTCCATTGGAAAGCTACCTCAATTTACTATAACTTCTATTAGATGCTCCAGAAGCTAAATATGCACGGAAAGGCTTCATTTTGATCCATCTTTCAAGAACATCATTTCGATCAACATCACCATTCACTCCTCCAAAGCTCCAAGTGCTCCCAAGTCATCCTAGTAGCCTTCCAACACCTAAAAAGAAGCAAAACAAATGCAAAATGCTCCTAGACTAACTAAGACATGATCCTAGATGCAATTATCCAAAAACACAAGGAAGAACAAAGAAATGAAGAGAAAGAAAGGTAAAAGAGATAGAAACATGATCTAAACAATGCTCAAAACACAATGAAAACATAAGTATATCAATTCCCCCAAACTTAAACCTTGCTTGTCCACAAGCAAGCATAAGACAATAAGGCAAGTTGGGAGAAAGGTTTGAAGGTGGGAACTCATATCCAAAGGTTCAATCAAGCTTTTACAAGTTTCAAGTCTATACAACCAAAGTGCAACCGAGAAAAGCCTACTCCAAGGATATAGCCATACTCATCAAGACAAAACTTCTAGCTTAACCTTCAACCTACACAAGCATTCAAATCCACTAGCTCCTTGACATTCATTAAATTTTTCAAGTGAATCCTTATTCAAAGCAATGTGATCAAACTCATTTGGCTTAAGGGACAAGGTCTTGAGACAAAAATGGTCTCAACTGAAAGAAAGGCTACTCCACAATCATTTAGGTTCTCTCGGAGGAAATATGAACAAGCTATAGTAAAATGCTAAGAGTTAGAGGCAATTGGTGCATACTAGGATAGATTTCCATCTACCCAAACCCCAAGAACTTCAACTCCTAGTCTAAACCCTCCTAAATGCGTTCTACCCTTTTTCAAGGCTATTGCTGCCTTTTCTTTCTTTCACAATACAAAACTTCCCAAGAACCCCCAAAGGATCACTCAAAACACTTTGAAAACATTGGTAACTTTTCTCTTTTCAAATCAGCTCAAACTTTTCTTTTCTTTGGTCTCTTTTTACAAACTTTCTTTCTTTCTTTTTGGTGAGCACATTGGCTTCTTTTCACTTCAAAACATTGAGACACATTCATTCTTTTTCAAAACACTTAAGAGCTTTTCATTCTTTGTTACCAAACAACTTTGATCCCATTCAAACTTCTTTCTTTTCTTTACCCTCTTTTTCCTTTCCCAAATTTCCCAAGAAACCCCCAAACTTAAACTCTAGCCTATTGCAAAGCCAAAGATGATGAGCTTGCATCTATAATGGAAATTTTCTCCTAGTCGCCTCATACTCAACACTTTTTACCGAGCTTGTTCCAAATAGGCCTACCACTCAAGATAGTGTTTGGGGTTTGAAATAAGGGTGGTGAAAGGTGTGGAAATCTATTAGAGCAAGTAGAGAGGGGTAGAAAGGATAAGCTTGCTCAAATATTTTGGGGTACCCATGAGTTTATCACACAAAGCATGAATAAGGATAATTAGACGATTCAATTAAAGTTCTCACTTAGATGGAGCTAGCTTCAAATCACAACAAGTTTCAGCATCAAATCAAGTTTCAAAGCAAGTTATCCAAGTATGGTTCGTTCTAGCTTTCAATGCGATTCTCGAGTTACAACTTTAGTGTGGTCTATCTAGCATAAAGCTAGCGTGTGAAACAAGTTTAACCCAATTGAACCTTACAAGGAAATCAAATCATTGTTCCCAATGCATGAATCCTATACTACAAACTAGACTCGTTCCTACATGCTTCTTTTTGTGAAAGTTTTTGAAATTTTTCAATTTTTTTTTGGTTTTTTCTATGCCTTAAGGATGCATGAGACTCAAAAATGGTAAGAACGAAAATAAGAACAAAGAACACAAGATTAGCAACTAGCCTCTCCCCCAAACTTACTTCACACCGTCTCGGTGTGAAAGCAAACTAGAGAGAGAGACTCAAATGATAGAATAAGAGAAACTAAAATGCAGTTATTTACAAGATGGTGTTGGAAGATACCTCAGAATTGTGGAGACTCGGGAGATGGTTCCCGAGTTGGTGGAGTGGAAAGCGATGGAGATTCGTTGCTAGAGGTTGTCTCAGGAGGCTCGAATTTCTTCGTCTTTGGTACTCGGCGGCTCGCGGTCTCGATCAGCCCGGTGGAGGGGTCGCTGTCGTCACGGTTACTCGGCGTCGTCTCTCGTCAATTCGGCTCGCGACCTCGTCGTGCCCGCGGGAAGAACCGCGGTCGTCACGTCAACGCTGCTCGCGGTTTACTCGGCGAGTTTCTTGGTTGACCGCGGTTTCGACGTAGCCGCTAGATGAATCGCGGCAGGTACGGCTCCTCTGCGTCGCTTCGGACGAAGTTGGCTCGCGGTCTTGATCATCCCGTGAGCCGAACCGCTGGTTGAGCCAGCGGTCTCCAGTTGGCCGCTAGCGGAGTCGCGATCAACACGGGCTCGCGACGTCGTCCTCCCAGAATTGGCTAGCGGTTTCGCCCAAACCGCCGGGTGAACCGCTGGTTCCTTCAAATTCCGTCCAAAACCTCTCCAACCTTAATTTTTGCCAACTTTTGACTCCAAAAGAACCTAAAGACCTGGAAACACTTAATTAAAAACATCAAAAATAACAAGATAGAAAGATATTTACAAGGATAAACATGGGAATGTCTCCCAAGTGCGCTTTTATTTAAAGTCGTTAAGCTCGACTGTTCAAACCGGTTTTTTAGGCGGTTGAAGAGTGAGTCCTGCCCTCGAGAGTGATGGTCAGGACCTGAGAAGTTAGCTCACTGAGATTGACTGAGTCACCTTGAAACCTTGGACTGATTGAAGCTTTAGCACTTGCAAATGGCCTAGACTTTCCCTTGGTCTTGACCTTGTACTCAATGTAGTCACCCTTCAAACCCAATGGATGCAAGCTGAGATGGTTGAGAGAAGTAGGAGTGTCAACAGCTATTAGAGCTTCCATCTTATCCTTATATCCTTTTCGAGCTCTCTTAACTCTGTCTAGTCCATTGTTTGGGGTATTTCCATTATGCCCATCAAACAAGGATTGTAGACTCTCACCATCCATTATCTCCTTTTCAAACTCCTGAGTCCTTGGAGGATTGTTGACAGCCTTATCCTTTCCAACTTTTGCCATTTTTGGAGCCCTCTTTGTCACCATATCCACAACCTTTGGTCTTTTATCCTCCTTGGTGGTCGGCTTCATTGAAGATATGGACCCAACATACTCAGTCCTTATGGGTGTAGGAGGAATTCCAATAGCTCTATCCACCCCCTTCTTTTGAGCACGTCCCATGTGCTCAGTCAATGATCCATAAGTAGTGGATTTAGGCCAAACTTCTGTGCCGACATTTGCAAATAGCCTTGCTTCCTCTAACACATCATCCTCATTGGGAGAGAGAATGGCACCACAAGTGTGGAGAGATGTGCTCCTCAAAGGATAGTAAACCATTTTATCAACATTATTCAGTACAGCACGTTTCTTTTTGAAGTCCATAGAAGCTCCAGTGGTATGGAGGAAAGAGGTACCAAGTAAGAGAGGTAGTTGGGTACTCTTCTTCATCTTCATGACAATAAAGTCAGTTGGGATTGTGCACTCACCAATCTTCAGTGGATAGTCCTTGATCATTCCCATTGGAGTTTTTGAGTAAGAGTCTCCAAATGTGATAGAAGATGGGTATCTTTCCATGCTCTTAATCCCAAGGGTTTCCACCATATCAAGAGATATCACACTCACAGTGGAGCCGGAGTCACACAATGCATCTTTAATCTCTAAGTCTCCCAAAGTGCAACTGATTGTGAATTTACCCGGATTGCCAAGCTTAGGAAGCACTTTTGGTGTGTTTTGGACAGTAGGTATGGTATCTTCAGCAGAAGTTTCAGTAGCACTCATCACCTTAGCCAGTGCAACATAGGAAGGCTTAACTACAGTGGCCTTCATCTCCTTGAGAGGGACATGTGCAGCCGGAGGGGGTTCATAACCATAGAGAAGTGCTTCAATCTCATCAACTTCTCTTTCATGGTCTGGTTTCTCATGATCAACAGTAGAGAAGATTGCATTGCAGTACTCTTTCGGGTTCTTCTCCGGGTTTCCGGGTAAAGTACCTTGAGTTCGGGATGTAGAGGCATTCTTGTATTCCATGTTTGTGACCCTTGAAGTCAAGTTCTGCAACTCACTCTTCAGATCTCTAACTTCCATAGCTCCTGAGGCTTGTCCCTGAAGTAGTTGCTGCATCATACCTTTTAACTCACTGTCCAAATCTGAGGAAGAAGAGACTTGTGTCTGCTGTTGGTTAAATCCGGGTGGAGGGTATTGGGGCTTGGGGACAAAGGGTTGTTGACTCTGAAACTGTGGTTTGTTGGCAAACCCTTGCTGATTAGTATAAGGGACAAAAGGCTTTGGTTGCTGAGGTTGTTGAAAGCCTTGTTGCCCTTGTTGTGTAGCTTGAGCTTGTGGTTGAGCTTGAGGATAAATCTGATCCTGTGGGTTGGCAACATTGGGATTTCTGTAAGAGAAATTGGGGTGATTCCTGTAGTTTGGATTGAAACCCCTATTGAAACCTCCTTGGCCAGCAATGAAATTGATCTCTTCTTGGGCCATATCTCCTTCAACACTGAATAGGACTGGTGGGGAGTCATCATAGTTCTCCACAAAGCTGATTTGCTTTTGGTTGGATGAGATCATCTTGTCTATCTTGTCATTTAGAGACTTTATTCCCTTCTCATACTTCTCATCCATGGAAGATGATCCTCTAGTAGTCCTCTCATAGTCCTCATTATAGTTCCCATCACTTGTAGCCAAGTTCTCAATCAATTCTATAGCCTCATCAACTCCCTTGCCTAGGAAGTGTCCATTACTACAAGAATCCAGCATTGCCCTCATCCTAGGAAGCACTCCTCTGTAGAGGTTACTGAGTAGTGTCTCCTTGGTGAATCCATGGTGGGGGCATTGAGTGGTGAGCTTAGTAAACCTGTCCCAAGCTTCAGCGAAGGTCTCATTGTTTCTTTGCACAAACCCGGATAGCTCATTGCGAAAGCGGGCAGTTCTTGTAGGTGAAAAGAATTTCTTCAAGAAAGCCTTCTTGAGATCTGCCCATGTAGTGATAGACCCTGGAGGAATAGTGCTCTCCCAATCTTTGGCTCTATCTGCCAAGGAGAATACAAAGAGGCGCATCTTGAGACCCTCATCCGTCACACCATTGAGTCTTGTAGTATCACAGATTTTGTCGAATGTGTCTAAGTGCTTCAATGGATCTTCTGAGGAAAGTCCATGGAATTGGTTGTTCTGCACCATATTCATTACCATGGCCCTGATCTCGAAGTTGTTATTGTTCACAGGTGGTGGAATGATACCCCGCCGAATAGCGTTGGTGTCGGGTGTATCGCCATCGCCAATGGCTCTGAAAGGTCTCTCACGATGAACCGGGATCCTGTGTCCCTGTGCATCTCTAGCATCCGCATCCTGGTGATGCTGTTCTTGATGCTGCTCTTGATGGCCCTGATGGCCTTGCTGGTCTTGGTGTCCTTGCTGGTCCTGATGACCCTCTAAATCCATAACTGGCTGCTCTTGAGGCTCAAGCAAAGGCTGAACTACTTCCTGTTCCAACCCGAGTCTCTCTAAGTGAACAGCTCTTTCTAGTGCCCTTCTCTCTCTTGCTAACTGTCTTTCTAGTGCTTTGATATCTGAAACCCGCGCAACCAAATCTGTAGGACCTCTGCTCCGCAAGTTCATGCACCTGACATCAAAGAGAAATGAAGAAGCAAAATTAGTAACCAAAACTTGATCTAAATAGGAAAGGAAATCGAATTGATCTATCCAAGTTCCCAAAATGGCAACGGCGCCAAATTGATAACAAGAATTTTACTTCCTTGAGGTATCAATTCCTCTTACTTATCGTGTAGTAAGAGGTATCGAACCAATTGGGAGTGGATAAGCCAATAAGAATGCACCAATCCTGTAAAGCCAAGCAATTTCAATCAAGATGAGATACTAAATATCCTAATTGCAATCAAACAAGTAAACAAACTAAAAGGAACCAAATTCAATAAGCAAGCAAGAGAACAAATAAGACAATTCAAAGATATGATTAAAGATCAAGCTCTTGGGTATAGGAAATTGATCTAAGCAACTAAGCATTGAACCAAGATGTCAAACACAACATTTAGAATGCTAATCCTTTAGCTTATGAACACTAATTCAAGTTAATACATTCTCATGTCATTAACCCTATGCTAAACAAGCATTAAACATCAATTCCCATTGGCTAATCACAAGCAAGCATGCATTAATCACAAGTCCTTTAGCCACTAAACACCTTAAACATCAATCATCATTGGTTAAGAATGTAAAGCTCTCATTAAATCAAAGCTAGCATTTCATCGAACACCTTATGTGCAATAAAATCTCAAAGTTCTAGATCAAGGTTAGCTAAGCCTAATCTAGCAATAAGAACATTTAATGAGAAAGGATCAATCAAAACTAAGCCCTAGACATCAAGATTCAATCCCTAATCACTCAAATCTTCCTAACCCAAAAGCTCAAAGGGAAACTACTCACTAATCATAATGAGATCAACAAAACCCATAGAAGTAGTGTTAATCATCAAGATTAGTGAAGATGGAAAGATTAGAAGAAGAAATCAATAAACTTTCACTAAAATAGCCATATCCAAAAGAGGTTTTGATGATTACAACTTAGTGAAAGAAAAAGAGATAGATCTAGGGTTTTTGACCCAAAAATCTATTTAAAGGTCCCTAAACACGAGCTGGGTCGACCCAACAAACCTGGGTCAACCCAGAAAACCAAGTATCAAATCTGGTCAAAGTTCCAAAAAGTCAAGGAAAAGTTGTCGCCAGCGGTCTCGATATGCCCGCTGGGTGAACCGCTGTGCATCCGGCATTTTGGCTCGTGTTCGTCGACGGAGCAGACTGTCCTCCGCGGTCTCGTTCTGGCCGCTGGCGAGACCGCTGGCTGGTAAAACGACCATAACTTTTCGACTACAGCTCCAAACGACTCGAAACCAACTCCATTGGAAAGCTACCTCAATTTACTATAACTTCTATTAGATGCTCCAGAAGCTAAATATGCACGGAAAGGCTTCATTTTGATCCATCTTTCAAGAACATCATTTCGATCAACATCACCATTCACTCCTCCAAAGCTCCAAGTGCTCCCAAGTCATCCTAGTAGCCTTCCAACACCTAAAAAGAAGCAAAACAAATGCAAAATGCTCCTAGACTAACTAAGACATGATCCTAGATGCAATTATCCAAAAACACAAGGAAGAACAAAGAAATGAAGAGAAAGAAAGGTAAAAGAGATAGAAACATGATCTAAACAATGCTCAAAACACAATGAAAACATAAGTATATCACCCTAATGTAAGTCGGTTATCCCGAGTTCGGTTTAACCTAAGTTTTACCGCCTTGGACTTTAATACCGACTTTCCATTCTGGGCCGACCTAAACTTATGAATAGGCCTTTTTAGGAAAGTGCTAATCTTGACTCTAACAGATACTTAAGATTCATATGAACCTAAACTCTACGGATATATTTACAAAGTATTTACTTGAAAATTCTTTTGAGAAATGCCTCGTAATTACCAAAGGTAATTATTGTCGTGTTACTTCACAAAAGACCAAACGAGTATGACGGTGATTATTCTTGTAACTCGTTAACGTCTCACATAGAAAGTCAGCTTTCAAGTATATGTTAAAGAAATGCGAAGTTGTTAATTTGTCTTAGTCCTAAACAGCTAGTTACTTATTCAATTCGATTAGAACAATTCAACTTGTGTCATATCTTTATTCGTTTTTCTCGTCATATCTTGATTCTTGACCAGGCTTAGTTTAATCATTGATTTGTTTATATATTTTTGACACTAGTTGAACATGGCATTTGATTCCATCATCCTCCTATTTAGAAAAGATACGTCGTAGTGATTATTATTCTTCTTTTTTACGTCCCATGTTAGTTAAATCATACATACTAACGTTTGCTTCTCTAATTAACATATTTCACGATATGTACTACGGTTAAAGTCTCCGGTCACGGCTTAAAATTTTTAGTTAAATGGTCTTTTGTCGGTAAGCTGAGAAACCTACAAATGAATCTAATATTTCTAATTTATCACTAATCATATAATTTCATTAAATTGTATGTATATTCAACTACTGTGTATTTAAACACTATTCCGAACATCAGCAAAAGAAAAGGAAAATTCATTATCAATATGTAGTCTTGTACTTAAACAACAACAACAACAACAAAATGTAAAGAGGGGATAAAGTAATCAGTAATCATTTGTATAAATAAGCTCAAGGCTTCATCCAGCTTTACTCGCCCATACACATCTCTTTTTTCTCCCAAGGGCGAATGAAACTCAAAGGTAATATAGTTTGTCCTATTTTGTCTTCTTCGCACTCTTCCACTTATTACTCTCATAGCTTTCTAAATTCTTTCACTGAATTTTATGTAAAACTCCAGGTTTTGGATTATGGATGTTATGCAGCCGAGAAGAAACATTTATCCAGGGATGTGGCGGTATCCTAGAAATCGCGAACGTTGTTGTATCTACAGAGTCCCAAACTGTATACGTGACGTAAACCCAGAAGCCTACACTCCTCAACTACTCCTCATTGGACCTCTTCACTATTCATTAACATCTCAAGCTAGCAAGTCTCTTGATCTTGGAGATATGACATACACAAAGTCAATAGGCTACTTAAACATGGAAGAGCATAAGAAGATTTATTTAGCTGAATTCGCTCGAAGGGTTGAAGGGGAAAATACCATCGATGAATTGAGAAGAACGATCGAAGAAAACGAAGAGGACATCAGGGCAAGCTATTCGGAATCAACGGCATGGATTCAATCTACAAAGTTCGTGGATATGATCATGCACGACTCTGTTTTCATATTAGAGTACATTCTGCGGGATGCAAAAAGAGTACCAGAGTGGATAGGAGATCCTCTCATGTACCAAATATGTCTTCAAAACATAGTCAAGCATGATCTCATCTTGCTCGAAAACCAGCTTCCTTTCTTCATCCTTGTGAAACTCTTTGATCCAATCCTCCTAAGAATCTTTGGAAACCAACACACACTCCAGAAACTAATCATCACTTACTTCGATTTCCAAGGTAAAATCGGAAATAATTCCAAATTTGTACATCTCACCGATCTGTACAGGTGTGTTCACGTGGAGACACTTTCTATGCGTAAGCCTTATAGACAGGAAGGTAAAAGCATAAAATATATGTATAATGCGGATAAGCTAAATAGTGGGGGAGTAAAATTTATGGCCGTAGGTGAAGAGTTCTCGTTGAATGTTACATTCGAGAATGGTTGTTTGAAGATGTCTTGTCTTATGATTGCTGACGAAACTGAGATGAGACTGAGAAACATAATGGCTCTTGAGCAATGCCAGTACCCTTGCAACGCCCACGTATGTAACTACATCCTCTTCCTAGATTACCTCATTGACACTGAAAAAGATGTTGACTTGCTTGTCGAGAAAGGTAACCCCCTTTTAACCTTAATTTATACTAGACTACATATGTGTGTATTGAATGATTTGTGGTGGTTTTGGTTCTGGAAGGAATCGTGGAGAATTGGATTGGGAACCCCGCTTTAGTTGCGCAGATGGTGAACAAGCTCACGTTGGGCATCCGCTTCTTTGAAAGTGATTCATACTATGCTGATATTGCGGTTAAAGTCAACGCATACTATTCAAACCCAGTCAAGGGGTCACAGGCCCTCCTCAAGCGTGTGTATTTCAGTAACTTGTGGATAGGGACAGCTACCATCGCCGCTACATGTCTATTGGTGATGACTCTTATCCAAACAGTGGCTTCAATCATTCAGGTTATGCAGAACGCTTCTAAGAAATGACGTTGCCATCTCTCTCTCCAATTTGGTTTTCAAGTTACTCGTGTGTACTACTTTTAAATAATCTTGCAGAATAATAATAATTAATCTTCTGTCTTTTCTAGCTCTCTTTTAAGATCGTTGCTATGTATCCTGAAACTATTATATGGAATAAGATTCGTTATGATAAGCTTTAGACGATATAAAAATCGTCATCATATCTCTGGTTGCTGTTAAATGTCTGAACTAAGACAGATAAAACCTTTACCACAAAAAAAAAAAAAAACAAGACAAAACCTTAATGAAATTTCAGACAAACAAACAGAGTTCGTCGATCTACAAGAATCGCTAACAGCAACTAAGAAATTCGTTCGCACGAAACAGGTCTTGAATCTACCGGAGAGCTGTTCCTTGATCGTCTTCTATAAGAGAACCAAGCTCGAAAATTTGCTCATGATGTATCATCCACCTCTGCAAAAAAAAACCAAAACCCTGCCGTTTATAACGAGACAATCTTTGGTCGCATTTTGTACTTAGAACCCGTATAAATGGCGTACCGGTGATCTGCTTTTCCGGTATCTGAGGAGTTATCCCTAAATTCGTTCTAATATTAGCTCCCATGTCAATCGCATCTTGAACCTGTGTTGTGTTGTGTTGTGTCCAGCATCACTTAACAAACACAAAGAGAGGGAAAGAGATCAATGATTTAACGAGGACTAACCGTGTGGATCCCACTGGCACTAACAAACGCGACGGATGTAGTAGCTATTGCCCCGACGAAGAGTGATGCGATGCCGAAGGCTTTGAGCGGCATCAAACGCAAGTCGCCGGCGTAACCTCTCCGAATACATCTCACTCCCCACATGATTTGGGCTCCGCTTCCGATTGCCCACCACCAGTGAGCGGATCCATTGAACAAACTGCTCTCGCTGATGCCGCCGGCGTCGTTCTGTTCCTCCATTTTCGCCGTCGTTTCTTCGGAGATGGTGAAATGGGCAAAAATTCGATTTCGAGATTCTTTTTTTTCGTGTTCCCCTCATAGAATCGCTGCAGGTTTCATGGGCTGAATTGTGGGCTTATGGGCCCATATTTCTACTTCAGAACCCTTTTTCTTTTTTGCAAAATTCTTAAAGCCATCAAGGTATCCCAAATCTATAGAATAGATTGATTCAGACTAATTCTGAAAGAAAAGTACAGCTCGTGAATAGACTCTCTCTCTTCGGATATTCGAATAGGCCGAAAAAAATGGATCCATATCCATATAGATGTTCAAAAAATGTGTTTTAGTTTCGAATAACAGGTAGATCGAACTTGAAACATGTTAGCGTCCCAAATTCTTTTCCCTACCACTTAACCACAAGCCCTTGGACAAATATACCTTCCAAGTTGCTTCCTAGTGAAATAGATGTTTCGACAATGGCCACGAGCTCTGTTCAAACCTTTTCAGAATTTACTTATATATGCTTTTGGTTCAACGAATAGCTCAATGATTAAATAAGTGCACAATAGCGTTTTATTATGACAAGTTGAAAAAAAAAACTGCACAATAAACTTATTTTGACAAGGTTTAGGCGAGGTTAATTTGTATATTTATCATCATGTTTACGTGTTTAGCTTCTAAACTGACCTCATCGTTACTTGATGCAAGAAGCAATGGTAGAATTTAATTTGAAAATATTTCTTAAAATCAAAAATATAGGAACATCGCAGTTGAATAATGGTGTCACTACTCACTAGATTATAATAATAATTTACAGATATTAGGTCCGGCCGAATGAATGATTTGGTATGGCCCAGAAAAATGCTAGATTCAACCAATTGTGGTGAGGACTGTTTTAAATGTAGAAATGGATTCATGTTTGCGTCTACAATTCATGTATTCATGTATTGTTTTATAAGAGTTTGTTGATTGTTGGGTCTTTCTGTTTTCACCCCCATTACATTTTTGTAACTTGATTAGAGTACAAATTATAAAGATCAGTATCACCTAGCATTAAAAGAAACCATCATTGATTATAGATTTAGTAAAAAGCTGCAAAGACAAACCTAAACAAACAAATGTTGTGGAAGTGTCATTAGTCCAGTAGTTTGATTAAAAATTCAGTAATGCTTATATATTAGTATGATTTATTATCATTTATATAGATTAACAGAGAAAAATACACAAAATTTTCAGCGTGTTGCATATGAAATCATCATCCATACATCTTTATAAGGCGATTCAATGAAGTGCATGAGGAATCGTCAAGTATAACATAGATCTTCATAAAATAGTAAAATTGTCGGCGTAATAACACTCATAACTTATAATAAAATAATAAACGAGTGTTAAAAATGTAAACCATCCCCTTTTTCGTTTAAACATATGATTATGTTTCTGTGTATAATGTTTTCCCTTTGGATGAATAATACAAATTGGCATATATATTTTCACTGTGGAGAATATTTCTAGCACGTTTATAAATGTACATTTAGATCTTTCTTTTTTGACAAAAGGGTGTTAGAACATTTATTTCTTCCGACCATGTCGTACTAAAATGATGTTTTATAATCTACTCATTAATCTTGTTATTCACAATTATAATTTTTGATTAGTTGTGCACTTTTCAAATGGAGTATTTAACAGCTTCTTGGTTTTTTTTTTATTTGACAGCTGATTAACATTTTTGTATAACACATGTTTTTAATCAAATCACATTTTTTTCATCGTGATGACAATCGTTTTGTTGTCAATCACAATCTTACTTTCTTTGAAATGAATATTCATCATTGTAAAACTATATATAAATATTGCTTATCAATAAAGAGTTGACACTTGACAGTACTCAAGGTTCTTCATTCTTCCACAAAAACAAAAGGCAAGAAAAATGTGTGTACATATTTTAATGTTAACTAAAACCAAAATAAATTAAAAATATAATAATAATCATGGAGTAATGTTCTGTTCAATGGATTTTTTGTAAAGCTGGTATTTATGTTATTGTAGTTTATCATTAACAAATCAAAGTGGTTGTTAGTTATAATGGCGCCGAATCGAATAAAACAATATAACATCTTATAGTTGTAATATTATAATGTCACAATGATAGATAGCAATAATAATAATAATAAATTTAAAATAATATTAATACTGATTGTGATACAAAAGAAAACAACAACTTTAATCCCTTTCTCAAAATTAGTAGTATTGTTGACCGGAATTACTAGTATTTTTTAACCAAAATTAGAAGGATTTTTACTTAATCTGTATGTACTATATGTCCATATATAAGTCATTTTTGAACCAAATCTATATATAAGTCTATAATGAAGAAATTTAAAAGTAAAAAACACTGCACATTATGCTGCTACTTGTTGATAATTATGACGTCACAATTGCAAGACAAAGTTAATGGTTCTTTAAGGTAAGGCACATGCACGATGGTCGGTCCATATATAAGACGAGAAATATTTCAACGAATGCGTCTAACTGTTATTTGATTTTTTCTGACATATAGAATATGATTTTATTAAATAAAGAACCACGTTATTTTCATTTAATTTCACATGGGTGTAAGTTATTCGCAGAAATGGTGGACAGTAGATTGACAATCAGGACCCACAAATATATAACAAAGTCGGATACGATCTTACGATAGATCAAACCGACTATCACAAAATGATATTAGAGTCAAAAGTTCACATAGAAGAGGCTAACAACATCATAAAATTTAAACATAAGAAAGAAGCATAATACCATTCAAAACCAAAATTATTGATGCATACCCAACACCATTCATTATATGCATTAATCCAAATTATAAGTTGTTTTAGAGTTTTTTCTCAAAATGTAATGTGTTTGCATATTTTAAAGTAATTTTAATATTTACTAAAAAATGTATAACCGATTATATTTTATAAAAAAAATTTGTTATTGGCTAAATTGTTTTTTATTTATTTAATAATTTTTTTGTTAAAAGGTAATTTTTAAAATATTTATGGTTTTATCCAAACCTCCCTATATTATGGAACAAAGGGAGGATACAATACTACGATAACTTTTTCTTTATAATACGAAACAAGGATACAATAACTTGAAAGAATATTAATAACATGCACCAAAGTTTACAAAAAAAAGAGAGAATATTAATAGCAGCCCACTTCAGGTTGCACAACCTATACCTTTAACTCTCTCTCTAAAATGGAAAAACAAATCAACATAGAGAATAGTGCTACTCATCACCAAGACAATAATGCTTCCATTATAACAACCTCCACCGCCGCAGCCATCACGTCTTCATCGGAATCTTGGTCTTCCTCCAAAAGATCTTTGATGCAAGACAATGAAGCTGGTGGAAATCGGCGGAAGAGCAACGGCCGAGATGGTAACGAGAATCCGACGTCGTATAGAGGAGTAAGGAAGAGGAGCTGGGGAAAATGGGTGTCGGAGATTAGAGAACCAAAGAAGAAATCAAGAATATGGCTTGGAACTTATCCAACGGCTGAGATGGCAGCTCGAGCTCATGACGTTGCTTCTTTAGCTATTAAAGGCAACTCCGGTTATCTCAATTTCCCTGAATTATCCGGTTTGCTTCCTCGTCCGGTTAGCTGCTCTCCCAAGGATATACAAGCCGCAGCTGCCAAAGCCGCAGAAGTCACGTTGCAAGAACCGGTGCTAAGCCATTCCGAGTTGTCTACGACTTCCAGCAGTTTCGTGTTTTCTTCGGACACGTCGGAGACTTCGAGTACGGACAAGGAAAGCAAGGAGGAGACGGTGTTTGATTTGCCGGATCTTTTCACGGATGGGCTTATCAACCAAAACGACGCGTTTTGTTATTACGACAGCACGTCCACATGGCAACTTTATGGGGAGGAGGATGTGGTGTTTCGGCTTGAAGAGCCGTTCACTTGGCTAAATGACTAAAGTACCCTCCCGTTGCTTAGTACGTATAGTTCCATTCCATGCACTATGGTTTTAACCTAATTTTCACTATATATCTTTCTTTTTTTCTACATTTGAGTATGTTATTAATTACTTTGTGTAAAATGAGCTCATTTTGAATAATTATATGTGTTTCAACATTGAAGTAACTTAAGTTTGACTATTCGTTTACCAACCGTTGGCGACTACAGCAAATTGTTATTTGTTTATCTGTTTGTGTTTGGGTTATCAGACGCAGGTAACTCCGTCGAATTTCTAATCATTGATTAAAAAAACTTTAGACACATGAAACTGCGGCTGGAGATTGGCTACTGCCGCATGTAAATAAGCAACAATCTGTCGCATCCGTCAGCCACAGTCACCACCGGTGACAGCCGCCAAACGAACATAGCTAATGAATCTAATAAGACCATTTGTAATGGGGTTGTTGAAATTTTAATTCAACAGTTGAAGCCTTGCAATGATATGTTGAAATAGGGTGTTGAATACAGGTGGATTAAACTGAGTTGAATTCTTTCAACGGGTTGAATAAGAAAAAAGGAGGGGCCACCAATATTATGTGGCATTCTTTATCCCTTCTAATATTTGAAATCATTTATTTTCATTATAATTAATTTTGTATGTAAAAAAAATTATACCAAAATTTATAATTTTTTATATTTTATAAGTGAAGACTTGGTTTATTCGATTCCGACACAGGAAAAATTCGTCAATTTTTGAAACCATCTATTACAGTAATACCATATATACGTTCATATCCAACATACATACGTTCATATAAACCATTTATAACACCACAATCATTCTTAATAGAAGTTCTACTTGTATTTGTAAATCATGTGTGTGTTAGATCCGTCAAAGAGAGTTATGAGTTTGTGAATTGAATCTATTGTATTAATTAAGTTATGTGTGTTTATTTGTCGTATGTTTATTAATGAATTGTATTGCATTTTAATTTTTTTGCAATTTTATTTATTTTAATAATGACTACATCTATTTTCATTTCTACTTCACATAAAATTTTAATTAAAAATATAAAATTAGAAGAAAAAATTAAAGTTTTATTGTTTGACTTGAAGAAATCACATACATTTGTATATTATACATACGTTCATAGAAACCATATTTACGTTCATAGAATCAATATTACATAATGTCATTTAATTTTTATTTATTAATTTTTGTATAATATTTATTAATATATATTTTATTTATTTAGTGGGGTAGAGTGTTGAAAATTTTAAACAAACCATTGTAGATATTAAAAATTGAATGGGTGTTGAATTATGATGTGGAAGAAAGAGAAATTGATGTGGAAGAAAGAGAAGATGATGTGTAGGGTGTTGAGTGTTGAAACCATTGTACATAGCTTAAGCAGTGGTGGCAAAAACGTAATTTAGCGTAAAAATACACTGAAATCAAGAAAACGTTTGTTGATAGTGACACTGTCTCGAACTTTTAAATATTTTCTTGCATTCTCTCTCACCACTAAAATTAGAGAATTTAGAAGAATGTAGACGAATTTTGACTTCAAGAGACAAATGCATCCCCTTATGACACATGTATTAATCTCTATTCGACATTTATAATTAATCTATTTTATCGACATTTATAATTATTTTAGTGCATGGTAATCTGTGGATAATTTAGTATCTTCAGTCTCTGGCTAGCAATGACCAGTGCTTTCTAAGTTTGACTAGAGAATTATATTTGTTTATTCTAGTGAAATTTGGTTATAATTAACTAAATTACCGGTAAACTTTTTCTTGAGTAGAAAAACTATATAGTTGATTTTTAAAAGGTAAAGTGCCGGATACAAGAATATACATTACAAAACATGTATTGATAGATGCATATGCTATCTTAATATTATTGATAATTTAAAGTTTATCTTAATTTAAAGTTTAAATTTAGTTGATAAAATGTAATTGCACTCGATCGGTCCGCTTCTCCTAAAAAATACAACACGTTGAACTTGAGTAAGAGCAAGAACAATGGTGTTACCCATGTTGGGTTTCTTAGGAATAGTTTATTAATTTTTTGATTACTTATGAATAGTTAAGAATCTTACTCCCTCCGTTTCTCAATATAGGAGGTTTTAGAGATTTATGTTTGTTTCAAAATATAAGAGGTTTTCATTTTTCAATGTAAACTTTAAGAGTATTTATTGTCTTATAGCCAATAATATTATACGGTTTCTTTTATGATTGGTTGAATTTATTTTAAATTAACTATTAAAACATCTTTTGTAAAACCCAATAAATTTTTTAAGATGCGTGCTTTTACCCAAAACCTCCTATATTGAGAAACAGAGGGAGTAGTTTTTTTTACTCCTCCAATGATGAACCCCAAGTTAGGGTTTTAAAAATTAAAAATATATATTGTCAAAGTAACTAATTTCAAAGCCACCACCAATGTTCAACTAACTAATTTCAAAGCCTTGACAACGGATTTCATCAATGTATTCCACCATGAGAACCGCAACATCTCTGAAATAAAAACATAGACGAATATGTAGAGCTCAAGAGTCGAGATTCTAGTGACAGTGCAAAAACAAATAAGGGAAACATGAGCAAAGAGCAATCCATATCGAACTGAAAGCAAGAACATGTAACATATGAAGTCTATAAATCGGAATTACCTTTGTAATGGTAGAGCCAAGATGGCAATGCGCTCCAACAAGATTGAGCTCATTGGGGTGTGCCTTCACCTCATCCAGAAACCACTGAAGCTTCTCGTTCCTGATACCAAACTTCGAGTTTTTGTTCCCGGTAGCTACATATGGATGCACCTGGAAAATGTATGTAACAAACAGAAAAAACTCACTCGTATTTAATCTGTGTAGAACTATTATGTTACAAGAAACTAGAACATAACCATACCTGAGGATCAACATCAGGATTGATACGTAGCAGAACATTGACCTGCTTACCAGAAATTCTTGAAGCTTCCACAATATTTTCCAAGTCAAACTCGCTATCAACATCACGAAAACTCCTGCTTGAGCAGCTAGAACTAAATCCTCCAACAGCTTCCCATTTCCGTTGAAAATACACCTATTCATTTTATACAGTAAAGACATATTCAAGATTCAAGAATCAAACATTCATATCAATCTTCTCATACTCTGACTCTATCAACAAGTCAAAACAATATTCTAACTTTATATTATGGGATAAAGTCTACTCTAGATTCCAAATATTGAATCACTATGAGTCAAGCCAAACAGATACAGAGCAATGTGTTAAGACAAGGAAAAGCGTTTACTTTGTGGGATCGAAACCAGCACGAAGAGCAAGTCTGAGCTCGTTTCCACTAACGAGCACAGCACCACAAATGTTATAGGTCCTACCAAACCATGATCCCATACAAGGATATCAATATTGTAATTGTGATCAGTTCATTGAAAACACTAAAAGCAGAGAAATTAACCATGTAGATCTATTGAGTTTACAATGTGCTAAAACACTAGCAGACAATAACTATCATACGTTTCAAAAAGCAGCTCATACGCTAAAGAGAATGACAAATCTCCCAGCTTGACACTTGATAAACAATCCTATAGATACACAAAACAAATTGTT
Organism: Orychophragmus violaceus; assembly: GCA_030180135.1. Lineage (NCBI taxonomy): Eukaryota > Viridiplantae > Streptophyta > Magnoliopsida > Brassicales > Brassicaceae > Orychophragmus > Orychophragmus violaceus. Next base: position 103,635,438 of record CM058231.1, on the reverse strand, counting down.
CTTGCTATCACTGAAATTCGCTTGGATTCTTCTAAATCCTAAAATGCAATCTAGATTCATATAAGCTGGCTCGTTACAGTATCCACCATTACATCTACCCTGAACAATCCTTCTATCATCTCCTAGACAATTAATAGGCTATAGCAATTCGATTAAAGGTCTTTTACCTGCATCTATACAGGTATATAACCTCACGCGTAGCTTCTTCCTCTTCTCACTCTGCCATGGAAGCTCCTCTCTTTCTTCTTACCCTTTTCCTCATCCCTCTTCTAAACCCAATCTCAGCCGTCGATTTCGTCTTCAACCGCTTCGATGACTCTCCCTCCTCCTCTCGTCTCTCTCTCCTCGGAAACGCAACAATCGAATCCCAAGTCCTTACCTTGACCAACCAAACATCGTATTCAACTGGTCGAGCTTTGTACAGCAAAATCATCCCTACGAAACCCTAACCTAACCCGCATCGCCTCAAAAATCGCCTAAGCCAACTTCCTCTCTTTCTGTAGAACGCAAAAAAGGATAAGTGAAATGGACCCCATCAGAAGTTTCTGTCCAAAAAAAAAAAAAAAAATTCGCCCACTCATAAGACGCCACGTGGTTAAGACACGGGCTCTTAGAGCAAACACAATGGTGTTACCCAATATGAGTTTCTTAGGAATACTTTATTAATTTTTTGGTTAGTTAGGAATAGTTAAGAACCTTTGCTATTTTAACATCTCCATTGGTGTTATCCAATTTGAGGTTTTTAAAATTAAAAAAAAATATATTATCAAAACACATAATATGAATGTTTAGATGCCAATAGCAAACGGTCTTGCTCTCTGCCTTGCAAATAACTCACATGAGAAAGGAAGAAAACCCCACCTTTGAGAATGATAGGAAGAGTAGCTTCTTGCACGACAGACATTGTCTCAAATCCTGCATCCTTGATGGCTCTTAGCGATAAGGGAGACAATGAGAATTGATCAAACCTGTAAATCATTTACGACAGAGAGTATTCTCAATCAAACAGCACAAAATGGTCAAAGTAAGTCACATACAGTAGAAGCAATCATCTCACACTAAAGGATAATCTAGTTGACAAAACGATTGCATCTAAGACAGTTGACAAAGTGTGCCAACATACTCCTGGCTATTCAAGGGGAAGAAATATTCTCCCCAAGCCATATTACTCGACTAAATCAAATGGAAACAAAGACAAGAAAACATAATTTGAGTGCTAAAGATTGATGAAGTGGATTATATGACTCAGTCCAAGAGACTCTGAAGATAAAGTATCTGATTCGCTTACTCATGCTGAAGGATATTCTCTGGGGACTTCTCCCCTGCAGAACTCTGGACACGAGGAAACCTTGTTTTCTTGAGTATCTCCATGACATCAGAGTTTCTCCTCAGCTCATCGCCTTCTTTTTGACCAGATGTCAAATGGGTACAGACAAAGCAGAAGCTTGTTTGGTGAAGCAACATACTAATCGAGATTGATCCCTAACAAGAACCACAAAACCACATTACAACAATGCACTAACTAACTCACGTGGTAGTAAGGCACAAGATTTTTTACCTTATTTCCGAGATAACCCATTAGTCCTCTGCCAACACAAGATACTTTCATGTTCTTGACATGTTCTCGTAACTCACTTTTCACCCAAATTGTTAAAAAGATACCAACCATTTGTTTGCTCGCCACCAAACAATACTGCGATGAGTTCCACGGGATCCTACTACAGCCATTCTCGTTTGATGCAGGACCAGCATTTGACCCTGGTGAATACAAGCTTGGGGAATCACATGGACCATTATCATCATCCGAAGAACCCCACCGAGAGACATCGCTTTGTCTGAACCGTGATCAAGACTCGGAAACACAGACTTTTCCAGCTTTGTCTCCGTCCAATTTTGATTTCTCTGTTCAGATTCTAAAGTTAGATATCATTTCGTAGATCTCGACTCGTCGCTTTCATATCAGAAACAAGTTTTATGTCGGATTTACCTGGTAAATTCTGAAACTTTGATAAGGTGTTCCTAAACGACTCAACCGGCTCGCCGCTAGTTCTCCTCCTGCTCGAACCACCAAACCTATCAAAAATCCAGATCAGAAAACGTAACGGAGCCCTAATTTGCAACTATCAGATCGATAGGCACAAACAGATTCATCGAAATCAATCACAAGCACACGAAGAAGAAATGAAAATGGCGACAATTGATGAAGAAGATGAAGAAGGATTGATGAAGCTTTCGGTTTGACACAAAAAAAAAAAAATTGGAATGGAACCATTACACGTGTGTAAGAGACCGTCTCTTAAAGTGCTTATTTTAGGACCGATCCTTAGATATATTTGGATTTTATCATTTTATTTAAATAAAAAAAGCATAAGAAACTGTGCCAAAACCCTTTAAGAAACGCTCGTTGGACATGGTCTTAAAATCCTTCCCTAAGGATCGGTTCTAACGGAAATTGGGCTTATTCATTTATTTTTTATAATTCGGGCCTAAGAAACTGAGCCAAGATACCCTTTAAAAACTCCATTGGACCTGGTCTAATGACAGTGAGCTTAGTTAGTACATGTACCATATACAATGTCATATTTAATGTGTCCGTCATCGATGAGAGGATGATTGCGAAATTGAAAGTGAAGGAGACAAAGTTAGCTTTTGATTAAATTATGGCTTTATTATATAGATTTAGTGGGATTTGGGAATATAACATGACTCACATGTTCATCATTGCATTCTTTTCCTTTTAAAGTTATAATAAGTTAAATAATATTTCACTTTTTTCTTCTTTAATTTGCTTAAAAGTTGAAAGGATATATGCTATATATAACTATGGGAATGCTTTTCCCCAACATCTTACTTTCTCCACTGTTATGAAGCATAACACGACTGTTATGGATTCCAAAACACATTCATTGGATCCAATATATAAGAATAGTAATAATAATATACATCTATTTATTTACCAAAACATGAATCTGGAGAACAAAAAAATAGGTTTACATGTGTTCCAGTGAAATAATTAACCTTAATTCATATGGTATATATGAAAAATAAAAAACGATAAAAAAAAATTAATGGCATCAAGATATTTTCAAGAAAACCTTTCAATACGCCATTTTTGAAGTGAAAAATTGAAGGATAGCAAACTAGAGAGAATGTGAGGTGGATGTGGATATCTCTTCACAACGAACCTTGACGGAACATTCCTCAAGATTCGTTATATTCCTACATGCCAGATTGATGTCTCTTGAGTTGATCATGGTTTTGTTGGTGGATTGAGATGATATTTACGGAATAATATGGGTTGAGTTCTAGTAGGCGAAAAGAGATGTGAGAGAAGTCTATCACCGAGTCACGCGGAATTAGACGGACTCTTTTCGGCTGTGTAGAGTCTTTATGATAAATGTATTCTCAAGGTTAAATTCAAAACCGACTGCACATGCCTCATAAAAATGATTGAAGATCCGATGAATTAGTCGGATTTTATTTCAGATTTGGATATCGTTGATACTATTAAAGAGAGATTCTCATATCATAGTTTGGTTCATATTAGTCATAATGAATGTAGTAATTGACACCCTTGCTAAAAAGGCTATGACACAAACTCAAATGTTTTCGTATGTAAGTCACAATTTATCGAATTTTCGGAATTCCAAATAAATAAAAAAACTGAATTGTCCGATTTGGTTTAAGCACTAGTAAAAATATATCGTATAGCCACGTTTTGTTTCGTGACTATGGCTAATATTTTGTGGCTATAAACGGTTTTAGCCACGATTAATCACGAAAAAAAAACGTGGCTATATGATCGTGACTAATTTTTTTCGTGTCCAAATCGTGACAAAATTAGCCACGTTTTGTCACGAATATTTCGTGACAAAATTAGTCACGTTTTCTCACGGTTTATATCGTGGTTATAATTTGTCACGATTATGTCACATTATATTTCGTGACTAATGTTTTTTGTCACGATTTGTCACGTAACTAAACGTGGCTGATTTCAAATATTAAAAAAAAAAATACAAATATTACAAAACACAATACAATATATATATATATATATATTGATTATTTTAGTGGTTTAGCTAAAATAAATTTAAAAGTTTAAAACTAAAATTAAAATCTTGAAACCATTTGATTAAAATTAAAAGTTTCTACGGGAGAGAGTGAGAGGGAGAGAGAGAGGAAGATGAGTTGTTGTAAACCATTTGATTAAAATTAATCAACGGTAGTTTTTGTGATCCATGTGACATTTTTTTAGCCAATCAAATATGTGATTCATGTGATAGATTATTTAACCAATATGATTAACTAATTAAGTTAATGCTTTTAAAATCTTTTTTTAGCCAATCAGATATATTATTTGAATTTTATTGAAATCTTTTGTAAATGTTATATTTTTAATAATATATAATTAATGCTTTATATATTATATTTAGATTTTAAGTTTAAAGTATAGGGTTTGTTGTTTGGGTATATGTTTAGAGTTTAGGGTTAAGGTTAAATTGATTTTAATTTTCAAAACTAGTATATTTTATAAGTGTTGGAGTTTTAGTTATTAAATTTATGTTTATAGGGTTTACTGAAGGTTTAGGTTTTCGGGTTTATTTAGGGTTTAGTGTTTCTTTAGGGTTTAGGGTTATATTGAAATTTCAAATTAATGTTTGAAGCTAGTATACTTGGAAAATATAAATTCTTTTTATAAATGTTGAATTTAAAGTTTAGAGTTTGATTATTATTTAGAGTATAGGGTTTGAAGGTTTGTAAGTGTTGAATATTAGTTATGAATATGTTATAGAATTAAAATGTTATTAATAAGAGTTTTGGTTATACTTTAGAGTTTTGAGGTTTGTTTAGGGTTTAGGTTTTTATGTATTAGTTTTGTTTTGTTAATACTAATTAATCATCTTAATTTTGGATATGTTATAGTAATTGGAATGTTATATTTTTGTTTATATTTTAGAGATTTGGGGTTTATTTAGGGTTAGGGTTTAGGTTTTATATATACATGTTATACAATTGTGGTATTGGATTTGAAAATAATAGTTATATTTTTTGTTTTTATTATATTAATTAATAATCTTAATTTTGAATATGTTATATTAATTGGAATATTATATTTTTGTTTATATTTTTGGGGTTTGGGGTTTATTTAGGGGTTTGTTTAGGGTTTAGGGTTTTAGGGTTATTGATTTATTCGAATATATTCGCTCTGAATACACGGTCTGTGTTTCTGAAAAAGGTGATTTGACTAAAGATATCAATAATTTGATTTGACAGACCCTAGCCACGAAATAAACGTGGCTAAACCGTGACTATATAGACACGATTTAGCCACGTTTTCTTACGTGGATAGGTTTGCCACGATTATTTCGTGACAAAACGTGGCTATAGGTAGTCACGTTTTTTATCGTGACTAAAACGTGACTATTTGCCACGTTTTGGACACGATTTAGCCACGATTGTTTGCCACGCTTTGAATCGTGACTATTTCATGACTAATTGTAAAATAGCCACGATTTGGTCGTGACTAAAACGTGGCTATACGGTATAGTTTTACTAGTGAAGGTTTCGTATTTATATCACTTTGATTTGGAAACGTAATTTGACTCCATAACAGGTAAAATCATGTTGAAAACGAGCAAATTTATAGGCAGATGTGTAATATTCTTTTGATAGACTTATGAGTTGTTGAGGCCACTAATTAAGAAACATATAAAGATAGTGGATGTAGTAGTGAGCTCACTATCACATATTTATTTCTACATGCATATTCAATTTGTCGTGCAATTATGTACCCATATTCTATTATCTCATCATGATGTTAGGATTGAATTGAATGTATGTAAAATAAAATACTCAATCAAAATTTCAAAAAGAAAATTAGGAAGATATAAATATCTCCTTTTTTTTTTGGTTTTAGGCTTTTAGCAATGACATAAGTATCTATTTGATAGCAACTAATCTTTATTTTGTTGTTATTAAAGTACTTAATATATAAATCCATTATCCGTCTCCAACCGTGAGATTCGTTTGATAATGGGATCATCAGCCGTGAGTTATATATATACTTAGCAAACTAACATTATCATTTCTATTTATTTTTATATCTTTTATGAAAGATTCTGATTATTGTGGATATATATTACAGTAGCTATATGATCTGCTTCCACACGGATCACTTGATTTTGAACAATACTATAAATTTAGCATTTTACACTACAACGAGCTGAATTCGTCTTGGCATCTAGCGTTATGCACATAAACTAATCCAAGTGTTATTATTATAATAAAACATTAAAATAAAAACAATACGATCTTTATCTTTGGAATAAAGTTGGCAAAAAGAAAGAAAAACAAGTAAGCGGAAAGAAGGAAAATGAAAGCAACATCAGAAGAAGAAAAATGATAAAAGATTCATATTGTTCTCTTTATTAAACATATTTTCTCACATCTCAAATCAAAAGAAATGAAAAGAAAAAACAGGAGACAGGGATAAATAAAATTGCTTACAAAACTAATGAAACCCACAAATTAAAACCAATACAAATAATGGGAAAAGCTTAATTAATTCCATTCTAATAACTACTAAATAATTTTTAAATAACAGGATTTGAAACATATTTGATACTATAAGTTGTCTCCTGCTCTAGTCCATATAGGTTGTGTGTGTGAAGCAAACTTAAACATGTCTAAGATCAGATTTTGATTGTAACTTTGGTTCTGAGTTCTGAAAAGTTCTACATTTATCCTAACAGTTGCCTCCTTTATAATGAAGTAAGACTAAACAAACCAATGTTTTAAATGGTAGCAACAGTCGCAATGTTTTAAATGGTAGCAACAATCACAATAAATTAAACTATTTACATACTAAACTATTTTATTTATGGATAAAAAATAACTTGTCACAAACTAAATATATATGTACATAAAAATAGTTTGAATATGGTTTTTCGGTAATTTTTTTTCTTTCCATACTATTGCAAACTAAAATAAATGATAAACAAAAACGGTTTTGACCGGCTTCAGCTCATGTTATTCCAAACTCAAATTTTGATGACAATTACCTTTTTCTCTTGATAGTAATCAATAGTTAGTTTTACTGAAGCTTATATAAAAAATATGTGTTTCTACCCTAAGTTGACAATGATACAGCCAAGCCCACTCTCTTCATGCATGGCCCCTTCATTGTAGACTTTACACTTGAGAATTTCTTTGAATTTGCTGAGTTCTTTCATAATTTTTGAATAGCCAACTATCCTATTAGAAAGCTAAGCGTGGAAGTGTGAAGAGCCATAGATTATATAGATAGAGGAACAGAACGAGTTAGATTAAGCACCTTGATGTTTTTGGTCATCACTTTATGTATCTTGATGCAAAAGTTGTTGGTTTTGGGGTAGAAGATTAAAAATTTCTCTAAAGATTGAATGGTTTGAGCAACCATTAGTGAACCACATCATCCATTGATAACCTTTAACATCTCAGAAAATGTATCACAAAAGGTAAAGAAATTTATTTATCATAACAACTAATCTAGAAGCAGAAGCCATAACTCTAAAAGACGCCAATGATGATATAATATTTTAGAAGCAGAATCCATTGTTCTGAAAGTAGCCCTTCTCCAATTAAGGCGGCTTGCCGGCTTGGTAACATTTTGTGGTGACTGAACAATCTTATATCAAAAAGTTTAGTCTTATATCAAGGCATAGAGTTCTCATAATGTGGAAGCACTACCCTCGGAAAAACGCAATCATCCGAGGGCATTTGGATAACATAAATGAATCAGATTAAGGTCCTCATCACTTCAAACTCATAATTGGATTCTTTATAAATTGGCCGACCAAAAAAATGATAAATGAATCTCTTTAAGAAAATAAAGCCGAGCTTCAAGCATAAAAGGTATACAAATCCATAATCGGTCTTGTGAAGTCATATCAATTCAAAAAAGTATCACAAAAACAAACTTTTTTTTGTCATGTTCATTTGTTAATCGCTGGCAGTTGCATTTAGCGACAATAGTAGATTTGTTCGTTTACATACCGCAGTCGGCAACCACAAACGCCAATGTTCAGTCACAATTTTATGCATCCAACGTTTTTGTAATCAGCATTTAGAAATTTGAACCGCATAAAGGTGTAATTAAGCGTTGGTGATTGCCGCTGATGATTAAAATAGGTAAACGAATAACAATTTGTTGCTACCGCTAGCCGCAACTACCAATCACAGCCGCCAACGGCACGGCAGGCAAACAAACAACCACTATGAATCTGACTAGTGAGAAACAACATTAATACAAATCACTTAATTAGATTCTTAATCCATCAAAACAAAACTATTTTTGCAAGTTTAAAAAATTAAACAAACGGGCCAACACCTTTAACACCTATCCTGAAAATAGCCCAAATGCTAATCTCCACTGGGCCGGGCCTGAAAATTGAAAAGCCCTAATTCATATTCTCAGACGTTGTTTCTCCCCAAAACCTCTTTCCAGTCCCCGCCGAGCACCGCCGTACTATTGTAGAAGCCGAGAGAGAGAGATAGAAAGAGGGGAAAAAAATCCCTTCTTCATCATCTGTATCTATTTCCCCCAGACGGACCGAGCATTACAAGAATCTTTCTCGCTTTCAAAGGCATAAACGGTAAAACCCTTCACTGTATTTTCACATATGTATCGATTAGTTGAAAGATGAACTCTCAATGAATTCGAGTACTCTTTTCCAAATTCGGGTTATGTCAGAGTGTAAACTCAACAAATGAAACGAAAGTTTTGATTTTTATTAACTGAAATCATGTTTGTAGTCATAGTTAATAATGGAGGGAAGATTGGCTAATATGTGGAGGTTGACTGTGAACGAAAGTAAATTCGTGGAAACTGCGTTGCAATCTGAGCTCAGAGTCGATGGTCGTGGCCTTTATGATTACCGCAAGCTTACAATCAAGTTTGGAAAGTAAGTGCTTTAAACTTGTTCACTTGTCTCTGCATTGATGGCTTCTAAGGTTCTGCTGTTCTTAGCTCAGAAAAGCTTCAAACTTTTTTGTGGGTTTGTGATAAATTTGAATGTCTGTGGTTTGCTCATCTGGTTTTCACTACGGAACAGTCTCTTTAGTCTCCTACTGTTTCTTTCTTGTATACTTGATGGGATTTTGAAGTAGTTGATTAGTTTTATCTTGTGTGACTTAACAGAGAATATGGTAGCTCAGAAGTTCAACTTGGTCACACTCATGTGATGGGTTTTGTGACTGCTCAGTTGGTACAACCATACAAAGACAGACCTAATGAAGGTTCCCTATCTATCTTCACTGAATTTTCTCCTATGGCTGATCCATCGTTTGAGCCAGGTCGTCCTGGCGAATCTGCAGTGGAGCTTGGCCGTATTATAGACCGTGGTCTAAGGTAAATCATAATCTGTATTAAAGATGCAAAAACAATTCTGGTTTGTCTCGTTGGACTAATTGTAGCTTGGTTGCAGAGAAAGCCGTGCTGTAGATACAGAGTCACTCTGTGTTCTAGCTGGAAAGAAAGTCTGGTCTGTTCGTATTGATCTTCACATTTTGGATAATGGAGGGTAGGTTTTTATTGGCTAGAGTACTTTCTTTCTCCTCTCCTTCATATTCATTAAAGGTTCTGGTTTTAAGATGATCTCTTATTTATGTTTTTATCACTTGCTCTTGTATAGGAACTTGGTTGATGCTGCAAATATTGCTGCGTTAGCAGCACTAATGACGTTTAGAAGACCTGACTGCACTGTAGGAGGGGAGAACAGTCAAGAAGTTATCATCCATTCACTAGAGGTTAGTCATAACTTTTTCGGTGTAGAGAAACTTGTAAGAATTTGTTAAAGTAGAGACTTTGTTATGCAGGAACGTGAGCCAGTCCCACTGATAATACATCATCTCCCTATAGCGTTCACGTTTGGATTTTTCGATAAAGGCAACATCGTGGTAACAAAGTCTTGTGTTTTATTGAGAAGTTTTGTTTCGTTTTTTTCTTATGAGATAAGAAACAAGATTGTGTGCTTTTGCAGGTGATGGATCCAACTTATATTGAAGAAGAAGTTATGTGTGGGAGAATGACTGTAACTGTCAATGCTAATGGCGATATATGTGCAATCCAAAAACCAGGAGAAGAAGGTGTGAACCAGAGTGTAATCCTTCATTGCCTTCGTCTTGCTTCTTCAAGAGCTGCTGCAACAACAAAGATAATTAGAGAAGAGGTAAAGTTGCAAAATCCAAAAAGATACCAATAACATTTCATTCACATGTTGTTGTGCTTTGCTTTCTGGGTGCAGGTTGAAGCATATAACCGTGAGAAGAGCTTTCAGAAGGTGAAGCGACATCCTACTTTGGCTAAATCTGAAGTTTCTGGACCTATTGTAGTTGTGAAGGAGGGATATAAGAAGTTCTCAGATGATGAAAAAGCTGCAGAGATGTCTCGGGAACATGTCGAAAGATTAAACTTGTCTTCAGACGAACAAGGAGCTGCTACTGCCTCTCCTGTCAATTTTAAAGGCGGTCCATCCAACTGGTAAAATATCAAATCTCTTATGTTCCTGTATTTTCAATCTACTAGACATCTGAATCTTTGTTGTGGAACAAAGGGATCCTTACACGGAAGCTATGGATGTTGATTCACTGAAAGTTTCTCTTGCTTCAAAAGGTAAAGTTTCTATTTTGGTTTGCTTCTTTCTCAAGATATTGTCTCTCCTAAGGAACTGAAGCTTGTTCTGTTTCTTCTGATCCAGGAGATTCAGTGACTAACTCTCCGATCAAGAAAAAGAGAGACGAATCTGGAATTGCGGAGAAGGAAGTAACCGGAGATGTAGAGATTAAAGATAGAGCTGAGGCTACAAAACACAAGGCTGGAGAGATGACACTCAAAGATGCTGTCAAACCTAAGAAGAAGCGGAAAAACAAAAGCAGTTAAGAAGGTTTCTTGTGTTTTTTTTTTTTTTTGTATGAGCACAGATTTATATATATTTTTTAAGGATTTAAGGAAGACCAAATGGAAGGAAAGATAGATTCCAGGATTTTTGTGTAAAACCCTAGTAGTGTTAAAAGTGGCTATAAGTTAAACTTTCTTTTTCCTTTGAGAGTAGAGACTCTTTTGCGAGTACACTTGCATGTACTCTGTTCTGTTTCATTGGCGGGGTACTTGGCTCATGGTAAACATCGACAAGGCAAATGAACTTTCCGAAGATCTGATTCAGCAGCGTGGTAACGCCCTTTAAATTTGCCTCCACTTCTCGGTCCAACACTCGAGAACGCATTGCAGCCGTATAATAAGCAGCTGTCATTGTTATACGAAGGAATGTTATAGTAAGTCTCTGCTTCTGGCAACATCCCTTGTTCACAGAATCTTGTGATTATGTTGCTGTAACATAGTTGTGACTCATCATCATCAACAACAGTTTTAACCTTGTCTTAAAGGTTTTGATTGTTTCACTAATCTCTCCCAACTTGAAACACAAGTTCACCATTATATTACAAGTCCCCGAGTTATACCCTGATGGCTGCACGTTGCGTCTGTCCAGTAATTAGCCGAACAATGTCCAAGCTTTGGTTTCCTTACCGTACTTAGGGGCTACAGTCTCGGAACACTCCATAGCTTCTTTATGATCTCCTTTCTCAAACCAAAAACTCCATGAAAGTGGCCTTCACGATCGCATTGCCATCGTAATCTCCAACCAAGAAAGGAATAAACTAAGTGGAAGACTTGAGCATCCTTGGAAGAGACGAGTTTCCGCTTGAGCTGATCGAAAAATCTATTTGTTTAACAAATTTTATTATGAAGTTATTTTCTTTTGTACGTGAGCAACAAATTTTTGAATACATACAAAAATGAAAGAATGGTTTCTCTATGCTTAATCGTGTTAATAAATCCTATCTCATTTAGCCAAGGCGTGAGTAAAATATAAGCGGTCTGAAATCAATTCATACAACCGTTTAGTTTTATTGTTCTGAATTATCTAAGTAGATTAATCCCCTCTTGCATTATCTTGAAACATGAGAAGAAGCTGGCAGCGAATCTGTGAAAACAGAGGCAGAAATTGTTATTAGTAATAATAATTAGCCACCCACACACTAACTTGTACATTAATGTAATAAAGCTTTAGATTTGTGTAAATTGGTGATCCACACCTGAAATAATTTATGTCGAGAAATCTAAATGCTTTCTCTGAATTTGATGGGAAGTTCAAGATCAGGTTCATCAGGAGTCAATGGAGAGAAGTAATTATCAACCATGTCCTCTGTAACTTTCTCCAATGTTGGCGGATCCCACTACACAACACCATTACTATAATTAATCTCTTTATAATCCCAACAGGCTTATTATTAATCAAAAGATTAGCAAATACCTTTGGTGCTTCGTCCTTGTCTATCAATCTAGCTCGTACTCCCTTTTAACCATTGAAACATTACTCATCACTCATCAGGTCACTCATTAGTCTAATCGCAATCTCAAAAACTCACATACCTCACAAAAATTGCCGGAAAAGTTCCCGACTGTTCCTTGTAACGACATTCTATACTCTCGAATCAAACACTGATCAAGTGTTTGAAATCTTCCTTCTCGGACCTTATTGGATTCGTTTCAAGAAGCTATATATAAGTTGAGATCTTTGAAGATGTTTACAAGTAAAGTTAACTGTGTAACTTACAGATCTCAATGCCACTTTCAATGACAACGGCGAGGTTTCTTTAAGTCTACGTAGAGTCGTATTGCACCATGTGTCTTTTGTTCTCCCAGCCTCTATTTCCTAGTGAATACCACAGACCCGAAACACCATTACTTACTAGAGATGGTCACACTATCAGCATCATTTGTAAAGGGACGACTTACCAAAGAATCAATAATTTCTTCCACTGTGTCATGACCGAAGCATTTTTCAAGTAAATCGATCCTAAGCATAAACCGGGATCAAAGCAAACTTAGAAGCTCTGGTATGAGAATACAAGGCAGGATTCAGGAAAACAAACCTGCGAAGAACACCAGTCTTTTCTGGATGGGCAACTTCTGCACATTTTTCTAAGGATGTTTCAACAACAGAAGGATCATCAGTGAGGAGCTTCTTGAGTTGTTGTTCCAATACAGGAACCTCCTGTTGTGAGAGAAGAAACCATTACTACCTAGCATGTAATGAGAAGTTTATTGTAATCTCATTAATGTAATCTAAATTACCACACTGCTAATATAATGTGTCGCAAGGCCACATGCCAACATTTCTGCGCCACTGAGCTTTAACCCAGTCAGACCCAGATACTCACCTGCATATACTCTATTAAATCATTCATCCTAAGGGAGCTAATGTATACTATGAAAACATGAAAATTATAAAGATAAAAAAGCAAGTTAGGCTGAGTTGGTAGTTATCAGCAAGACTTGTTATTTAACCTTCCCGTTCGATCAGTAATTTCTATGGTAATTGTTCAAAATAAATTGCTCTCCAATGATTGCTATGACTATGAAACAAGAATCCTAGAGAGTTCAAAACATATCACAAGCATACCTAAGCGACCAGGTAAGTGGGAGAGATTAAAGGAAGCACCAGCATCAGGATGAAAACCAATGATTGTTTCAGGGGTAGCAAAAATCTGCAATATCCAAGATCTAGTTACTACATGCTCCAAGAAGTTGGACAAGGGAACAAAACTAGAATCCAGCTGAGATGAGTAATTGGAAGAAGGAAATAGATGGTGAAATCACATACAGTTCTATCAGTAGCTACACGAAATGTTCCAGGTATCGAAACTCCAGCTCCGCCTCCCATGGTAACACCGTTAAGAATTGCCACCTGCACACAGATAAAATCATGATTTCATTCTACTTATAATGGTCCGGTGACATCGTTATTGCATATTGGTTGCAGAGCCAATGATCAAAAAGTAAAAACCACTTACATGTGGCTTTAGATATGTGCCTAGCACGTATATAAAATTATACAAACTCCAGAAAAACTCCCTAATAGCATCCGGGCTACCTACATTGATTGAAAGAGGAATAAGTAAGCAAATAGCAGTGAACACAGAGAGTAATAAGATACCATACACATACATGTAAGACTAATCAGTAGTACAAAGACTGTGTCTATCATAATAAATTTTCCAACCCCAATACACATACCAAGATTTAAAGAACCACAAAACTGGCAAGTATTACATTCAATCACACCTTCCATGCCATCTAATCTTCATGAAAAGAACCTCGCTTCCCATAAATCAAATTAGCACAATGTTAAATGTAATTTCAAGTACCTCTCTTTCTTAAATGGTAGAGAGACACAATATCACCACCAGCACAAAATGCTCTTCCACTCCCCTTCAACCAACAACAGTTCAAGAGAACGAGTTAGAAGCTCTATCACATCTCAAACACAAAGGAATTTCAATAGAAAAGAAGAGAAAGCTACAGTAATGTCATGCACACAAATCACCTTCATCATCACGAATCCGATATTTGGATCTTCTTCCCAATTCTTATAAAGCTTCTGCAACCTAAATCCCTATGACAGAACAAAAATACAAATCAATTTCAAAACAAACTACTCTGGCCTATCACAACCAATAATCAAATGTACTTTACAACACAAACCGGTGTATTACCAAATTTAAATTTGAGATAAACACTATAATAGAGATTACCATGTGAGTGGTGAGCGCATTAAGAGCAGGTGGTCGATTGAGAATCGCAGTACGGGAACAACCGCTTCCTTCAACGAGAACCTAATCGAAAATTGAGACTAAATCCATTTAAAATTCCCGCAAATAGGGAGTGAATAACGATGACGATACAATCCGAACCTGGTTATCGAGATCCTCCGGAGTGACCTTAAGCGAACATAAGCTTCTCTGAGAACCGAATCTCCATAGCTTATCTCTAACGATTCTCGACAAAGCTTTATGCATAATTGTTCTTCTTCTTCGTCGTGTTCTTCGTTTTCGTCTTCTTCTTTGTACACTCCACTCTTATTTGGCAAAATAAAAAATGGCGGAGAAATTTGCGTCGTGGCCTTGTTAATCGGCTCCGATTTCACTGGGCGAAACCCTCTAAGCGAAACAGAGGTTCTGAATCGTCTTCGCTGATGATGTGTGATGGGCCGATCCCAAGCTAAATTTAGTTGAACAGATTCTTTAATATGGGCCTCCTGATTACCAAGTCGTCTTACCAATATGGTATTACCATTAATAGCCTTACCATTAGTGTGGTGACGTAACGACGTATTATTTTGGGTAAAACCATGACGATTGACGACCATTTTTGTAACTCGTAAAAATAAATATCAACAACTTGGGGGAAATATCATATGTATCGATAAAAAAAAAAAATTCATGTGATTATGTAATGTATGCTTATTTTTAAATTTTTTTAAAAGAAGTATGATGCCATTCGACAAGTATGTTTATCACTTATTTAAGCGGTACTAGTTTAGTAGCACAAGGAAATTAAAAAGGAAAAGAACGTGGAACGAATTTAAGTGGCAGAGAAGAAGGTGGTCGTAGCTTCTAGCTTTCTTATATCAGTTTTTTTTCTTTTTTTTATTATTCATTATATAGTGATTTGTATCTTCGGATTTTTGTATAAAATTTCCATATTTAATTGTACGTATGAATAAAAAGTTATACACATCCGAACTCCGAATCCAACGGCCCAATAACCCGTCACAGCCGATTCGACTTCTAAACTAATCGTTATGAACACAAAGGATTGAGAGAAGTAACAATCAAGGGTTAATGAAAAGATGGAGTGAGGTCGAATCATATACAGTTGCACTCCCTTCTGACCATTAAAACATTACTCATTACACTGTTAAGAATGTCAATTTTATCTGTTAATTAAGAATGTCATTATCGTGGTGTCCAGTGACATCGTTATTGGTTGAAGAGTTGATGGTTCAAATGTAAAGATCACTTACATGTGGCTGTAGATATGTGTCTAACAATTATGTAAAACTCTACAAATTCCAGGAAAACTCCATAACAACATCCTTTAAACGGTTGTGTAAATGATCAGTAACAAGGCCGTGTCTAGCAAAATGTTATCCCAACCCCAAAATACATACACTTGACTTAAAGTAATCACAAAAACTGGCAGCTATTGGATTATTCATTAACACTCCCATGTCCTCTATAATCTTCATGAAAAACCTTGCTTTCTTTTAACATATCTATCTTCATATAAATCAATGTCTGATTTACCATAATACCCTTGTTTATTTTCGGAATTACTCTTGTCCTAAGCCCTAATTCGGATATTTCAACGTTTTAGTGTGGTGACGTAATGACCTCCTCTTTATGTTTTTTTTTAATACTTTTGGTAAAGCAATGACCACCTTTTTTTCTTACTCATAATAATATCATGAACATAAACTACATCATATGTACCGATTAGTACCGATAAACAACATTTTCATGTGATTATGTGATATATTATATGCTTTATAAAAAAAAAGCAAAAAGAAATTATGATGCTATTCGACAACAAGTCACATGTTTATCACTTGTTAAGCGGTACTATTTTAGTACCAAAAGAAAAAAAAATTAAAGAGAAAGGACATGGAACGAATTTGAGTGGCATAGAAAGAAGGTGGCAGCTTTTAGTTTTAAGTTATATATCATATTTTATTATAATTTGGTCCAAAAGAGGAAACAGAACAAATGGGTACAAAAAAATACATTAACTTCTCATGAAGAATCAGCAATATATGTGGATCGATGTTGGTGGCACTGCTTTGCTTGTGACTCAATTCATGTAATCGTGAAAACAAGATTTGACATTTCTTTGAGACTACACACGGTGACACCATGAACAGCTTGATTCTAATGGTCAAAATGTTCAGTAAATATTGTAGTTGTTCATGTTTCAACAAAACTATTGATGACCACTCTACTATATCTTATACAACAACTATTTATGTTGGTATTTGAATATTTCTTGGAGGGTGATAGATATGAATATATTGATTTGATGACTTGGTATTCAATTTTAGCTTATAACATTTGCAGCTAACATAAATACCCGTTTAATGAACAACATGGAAACTCTATAGCATATAAATGTCTTGTTACATGTCTTTATATATACTTCATCGGCTGATTCGATTAACTTGGATAAAAACACATCAAAATGCTATAGAATGATTTCTCTTCGGAAAACCATTACATTATCTATTCCGAATTTAGAATAATTTTCAATTAATACCATGAAAAATCGATCGCATGTAGTGAACTATCATATATTGTATGAATCGAACTCAAACTTCCTATATAAATGTAATTTTGTTTAAAAAAAAAAAAACTGAACCATAAAGAACGCGCTATCAAAACATTCTCAGATCTTTCATACCACTAGACCACGCCCCTATGGACTACCAACTTATTCTACAAACACACAAATCTTTAAACTATGAAAGTCTATATCGATGAATTTGAGTTCGGTAAAACCTGTGAGTTATCTTAATCTGCTTTATTATAAGTTAGATGATTTAATTACATACAATAACCAAGTATATCAATCTTCGGAAATTGTTCTCCATGTTTATCATTTTTTGTTGTTGTATAACAAGTCGACCGATGATTTACGATAACCAAAACTATCAACCTTAGGAACATGTTTTCCATGTTTTAAAAACTTAAATCTGATAGTAGACTATAGTGGCTTAAATCGCTCCATAGATAACACTAATTGCTTAAAGTTTATTAATAAACAACGACTCGTTATCAATACATGAAAACAATGTTAAAATGATTATTAACTATGTGGCCTGTTTTTAAACCGCGACAGAATAGTGTTATCAAATGCCGATCAAGTGATAACAACAACAAAATATAAACCCAAAAAACACTTATATTTATATAAAACACTCACTAACATCATCGATCATATCCATGACATACATTGATTCTCACACTCATAGCAAACATCTACGACAAACCTAATCATATATCTTACATACATACGTCTTATTTTTTCATATCCTAATAAACTCTCTAGCTATAACTCTCTCAACTTCTGGTTACTAGAAAACATTACTAACACATGATATCCTTGACATTACTAACACATGACATCCTTGAGAAGCTTGTACCTGCGAGTGGCCGGTTTAGGAGAAGGTACACCGGTTTTACCCTTGTCGGCAGCTGGAGGAATACTACTACTAGCATTAGTTTGGTTAATCTCTTCTTGTTTGATCTTGTGGGATGAAGAATATTCCGACCGGTACGATCTCTTAGATGATCCACCGTGCTTTCCTCCTGTTCGACTCCTTGCTTCATATTGACACCAATCACAGATCTTAATTGGTTCACCTTGCTCTTTGTAATAGCTACTACAGTACCTGTATCAAGATTATCAAGATGAGTTTATGATGATAAATTTATGTATGTGTCATGTATGTATATATATGCATGGTAGTTGTTTGACAATATATAGACATCCTATATATACATATATATGTCACATATATGCATGCTTGTGATTTGATGTATGATGATCATATGCCTCACGTGGCACACAATCTCACCGTCGGTTCACTTCGATTAAAACCTACTATATGTTGTTAATATGCATGATAATATGATGATGATGATGATGCTACACACATATGTTAATATGAAGACATGATATAGATCACATACGAGTGTTGAAATCGATTGAGACACTTGCTGCAATGAAAGAGCTTGTCGAAGAAACCCACATCACCACACATGCAACACACTTTTCTTTCAAGATCCACCATTTTTGTGTTCCTTAAAATAGCAGAGACGATGGAGAATAATATGAATGAGAGGAGGAGAAGATGAGAGAATGAGAGAGAACAAAAGGGAAGAACTGATTCTATAAGGAAATAAAGAAATATAAATTGGTTAATATAAACTTATTATATTCGCAAGTCGGTCCATAAGTAATCATATATTTTTCTTGGTTTTCCATAAGTAATAATATATTTTTTATAAAACCAAGAAAAATATATGATTTAATAATAAAATATAATAGCGTAATAAGGCAGGTAGAGACCGCAGGTTGCTTTGCAGTCGTTTTCAGTTGGGGTTTGGGAGGTGGAGAAAGAAAGAACCTTAAAATATAAAAATCGAGGTTGGAAATGACGTTTTTACCCTTGGAATTTCTTTTGGATTTATTTGTGGTGTTTTTTTCTTTTGTCCTTTTTCGGGTTTTTGCAAAGAGGGAAACTTGTGGGATGTCATTTCTTTGACTTTATCTCCGTATATAGAGAGCGTGACAGACACTCCCGTTTGGGGTAATTTATAAGCCTCACAAGACACAAATCACAAATTATATAGTATTATTATTTTATTATGTAAAATAAATGTTGTAGTTGGTGAAAGAAAATCTGATTTTATCGTGGAAACTAATTGCATGAAAAAATGTATAACCTAAGAGATATTGAAAATATATAAAACTATTGGTTTCAGTCTTGTTATTACGACCGTAATTAGTATAATCTTGTGTTTAATGTTGGATATATGTGTGTTAATTGATTGTCCAGTCTTAAACATGATGGCAATTTTTATTCTGAGTCTTCCATTGAAAGAATTGTTTTTTTTTTCCGGATTATCGGATGAAACAAATTTTCAAATATTAATTAATATTTTTTCAATCTTTTATTTGTTCATTTTCATGTTTTTCAAAATTTAACGTTTTCAGGATTTCAAATGTTATCACTATTTTGATGTTGTTACTACTAAGCAAAATCGGCAAAATATTAATTATATTCCCGAAAAGTATTTAGTAATTCAAACATTTCTTGTTTATTCGAATACAAAAGAAGATATAAATTCAGAAATTTTAATAGATTGGTATGAATTATTTAAAAATGCAAATTTTTTCAGTCAGTAACCTTGTTTGGAATATTTAAGCATACTATTTATATAAGCAATTTTATTCATCCAAATTAAATTTTGTTTACACATTTTTTTTACCTTTTTGCATGATAGTAATTCATATGTCGAATATCTTGCTAGAGTAACACCTAACCGTTTATTTTGTAATAATATTTACAGTTCAGTCTCCAGATTGAGAATATATGTGTTGCTACCTTTGATCACCGTTTAATTTACACGGCAAGCTTGGAAAAGAAAAACTATATATCTAATATAAAATTATCAAATATTGTTGTGCAAATTTACAAGAATTCGTTAGAAACAAATGTGAAAGAAAGTTGATGTTTCTATGATCTCATCTTCAAAGAGATCTACTTTTATGAAACCATGTGTTTTATACACATATGCATTCACAGGATAATAAATTTGAAGATAGACTCGTCAACTCGTTCAATTTCTCGTGCATTACATTAATATCTTAAATAAACTTCATCGAATCCTAAGTCTTTAGATCGTTTACTTTTTGATATCATAGCTAGGTCTATAACATAAATGTAACTTGCGAAACTTCTCAGCAAATATATTTATAGGACCCATATGGACGTGACCGACTCAGCTAATCGTGTTTGAATTGCATCACACCATTTCGAGAACGCCTACTTAATTGACGCGTAGGTGTACGTACGTATATAAGGGTACGTTCACTACAAGGAAAAACAAAAAATCAAAAATGACGAAAAAATTAATTACCGACGAAATTTTGACGGATTATATATCCGTCAAAATTCACCGACAGATAACCGACGGATGATGAATTGATGGTTAACTGACCGATTGATTCCATCGATAATTACCCTTGATTATTTGTTGGTAAAAACTGACGAAAACATTCAGTCGGTTAGCCATCAGTTTAGAAAACCCATCGGTTAACCGTATGTTTCCGTAGACCGACGGTTATAAAAACTGATGGATAACTGACGGTTTCAGAAAAACCGATGGATAACCGACGGTCTTGGAAACCGACGTCTAACCGACCAGATCCAAAACCGGTGGTAACCCATCGGTTACCCGTTGGTTATGCAAAACCGACGGTATTTATTAATTTTTGTTATCAATCCACCAGTAAAATCCTTGTGCAATATGCATATTGTATATGCAATTGAAACATTCTTAATTAGACGTTTATAAATGTGATTGGGTTCTGAGGTTTTGAAGACTTTTATAGACTATCAAACTGACATAAACACGTTGGTTTAGTACGAGTTGATGAATGGAGCCCATTTATTACTGTTCTTGGGTGTATGTATAGTTATGGAAATGTAATATTGAAGCATGGAAATTCACAGAAGAAAAATCACCCAATTTGAGAATCATGCTATAATAAGACCATCTCCAATGTATTTCTCTATTTTTAACTCTAAAATAGAGGAACTCTATAATAGAGGTGGGTTTTGCTCCAATGTATTCCTCTATATTTTCCTCTAAAAAGGAATATTCTCTCTAATATTCTTTTTTTATTTTACTAATAATACTTTTTATTTATAAAAGATACAATTTAGCCCATTTATTTTATTTTTACAGTTATAAAATTATAATATTATTTAAATTATATAGTAGTTATCAAAATATTGTAATTTATAATTTATTAATTTTATTTTGTTAGTTATTAAAATATTAATATTTAATTATTTTGGTATAAATAAAAGTATTTGAAAGTTAATGGACTGATTTGTAAATTAAAAAGTTCACCTCTATTATAGAGGAAAAAATAGAGTTCCTCTATATATAGAGGAAAAAATAGAGATCTCTATTTTAGAGGTGAAAATAGAGGTGGGTTGG
This sequence comes from Orychophragmus violaceus, assembly GCA_030180135.1. Classification (NCBI taxonomy): domain Eukaryota; kingdom Viridiplantae; phylum Streptophyta; class Magnoliopsida; order Brassicales; family Brassicaceae; genus Orychophragmus; species Orychophragmus violaceus. The sequence goes on along the minus strand of CM058231.1, from coordinate 103,613,769 downwards.
AGTAGATTTGCCTCTAAACTCTATTTTAGAGGAAAATATAGAGGTGGGTTGGAGATGCCCTAATGCCAGTCAACTCTGACAACATTTCTTCCAATATGTTAGCCAATATATTCACGCAAGAAAACAAAAGCACATCATCTAACGTGTTCGTACAAGAAGAAAATATCATAAACCCTAAGCTTTAGTTCAGATGTAGTTTATAATTTAACTAGTTTATATATATATATATATATATATATATATATATATATATATATATATATATATATAAACATACTAATATGATCTTAATTAGAACATCATTTTTAATTTCTAATTCGAAATTTATAAGATTCGAAAAGAAAAACAATCTACGTTGATCCAGTTGGTAAATGAATGTCTAATAAACTTCCACCACTTGGATTCCTTTCAAGTTGGTGACCGAGACATTTACATGGTCTTTTCGGATTCCATAATTAGTCGGTGAAAATGGGGTGATGCGGTGACTCTCAATGTCAAGGAATCCAATCTTTAGTAGATGGTGATGTGGAGGCTCTACCGGTCGGAGTCATCGGTTCGTCAGGATCCGGATTACCTAAGCTAACAAAAAAAAAAACTCAAAATTGGCCGATGAAAGGCTTCACATGCATTTCAAGTGGTTGAGTTATTAATTACCTCTAAAACAGTACTTGTGACTTTGTGTTTTGTATTTTAGGTTAAGTATATTATACATATTCATAGATAAGTTGATAGAGAGATACATTGAATAATTTCGAGAAAGTAGGGAATATTCATAACCACCCTTAGAGGCTATGTATCTAAGAGGAGGCCATATAAATAAAATCATAAAATTAGATATGGAAATGATCAGGACATGAGGACATTGAGCAGGAAGCCACTGTTCCATGCATCCCTCTTCTCACCTTTAAGGGGACCATTTATCTGACAAATTCTGTCCATTAATTTCAACCTTATGCGTGTCCCCCATCTCTGCGTAACACATGCATCAAAAATATCTCAAGTTCACTAGAAGTCACCGCCCGTGTGCCCCACTATCCCAACCTCCGTGGCTCCAAATCGGCGATGAATGGGTCCGGCTAAATAGTGGCGAGTCTAGTGACCGTTCACCCGATTCTTTGTGGGATCTACTTCCACTTGTCATCATCTTCATCCATAAGGTATTGATCAACCATCAAGATCTCTCCAAATAGTTTATCAAAAAAAAAAAAAGATCTCTCCAAATATTCTAGAAACATTTTTCAACAAAAATCTAGATTTTACTTAACCTTAACCTAAACAAAATGATTCGATTGATTACTTACCATCATACTTTTTTGGAAATTTCATATTTGAAAATTATAAAAGGAAAAAATATTAGTATGTCAAATCCATGATTTTTTTTCTTATCGTCTAAAATTACTATTTTATTTCAAAAATTTGAGAACGGTTATAAAAATAATTGTTTAATATATAATTTTATCGGCTGCACAAAGATTCACAATAGTTATATATATTTGCATCACACCACGACGAATGGATTTTCTTACATAAACACTTACACTAAACTGCTTTAATTAATTTATAGAAATCACTCCAAAAATCTAACCTCAAATCTCATAATGTAAAAGTATTAATTAATCTTTAGTTAAACCACTTGACTAGCAAGGTTTCCACTTCAATCTAGGTTAATCATAATAAAAGAAATCATAAATTTGTAATATGTGAAAGCAATTGTGGTATAGTGGTTAAATGGTAAAGTTTTTATATTGACAGATATTGAGTTCGAATTCACAAACAGAATTTACCGGTTGATCGTGGACAATTGTCCTTGTAATAGTAATATTAAGCTAGATATATATTGCCTCATGCTACTTCATCTCTAATGAATCTAACTTCCATGAATGGGTTTTAGATCTAGACTTCACGGCCCAATTCAATTCCCTCACTCAGGATTATAGCTTTTCTAGAATTTTCATGGTGCCTCAAACAGGGCCATACCGCAGATATCGGACGCACCACAACATTCCTAATGACTACATTATATAAGACCCCCGTAAGTTTTTTTCTCTCTTATGTCCGACACATTTTCTATGCCAAACATTTTCTCCAAGTGGTCGTTGTCTCCATTCTATGGAGACTAGGCCCCACGGCCCATAATTGAATTCACACAATACAAACACAAAGGCCCACTCTACATATCATCTTCTCGCGAGCTAATCTTCAAAACCGTTGAATTAACGTAAAGGAAGAAACAAAAAGCTTGCGTGGCTCAATCATCGACATGTACTTGTGTGTCCTTCATTAGGACATGGCTGCAGATCCCACATATTAGATGATATGTTATGTTCTTATTGGATTGCAATGGTTGAATGTATGTCAGTAAGAATCAAAGAATCAATCTATAGATTCAGTGGATCTTATGACACTAGGGAAACGAATGTTTCGAAAAAGATCAGTTAAGCCATCAACAAAGACTAGGGATATGAACATGCAGTCCACGGTTCGTGGAAAAGGAATTCACCGACGAAAGAATCGAAGTGGAGGAAGCTAAAAGCTTTATTCTCTAATCTTTAAAGTCAATCGAAACGGAGGATTTAATTGTTACTAAATCCTTTTGTATCTTTATCTTTTTCACTACTTTTCATTTATTTTTTAAAACTAGAGGATTCCGATCCTAGCATGTAACAGTTTCGTTTTAATAAAATATGTATAAAAAAACCAATCTCTTCTTTCTTTTGTGTTTTGTTATTGTTAAATATCTCTAACGATGAGTAAAAGATCCTCACAACCGATCACTATGTTCATGTTTACACACTAACTAATTCATTTAATCCATCACAATATCATTACTAGAACTTCGATGCAACATATGTTTTAATAAGCACTGTTACTGTTTTAGAATTATTCAACTACGACTACTTATTCAATTATTGATTACCTCATTGATCGGAGTCGGATCGTATCACTAGCTAATGCCTTATCTCTTTTTTTAAAACTATTCGAGTAGATACGGATCAATATTGTTGAGATATAGTTAGCTAAGATTTTGTGTATATCTTCGTGTATATCTTCCTGGATTGTAGGAGATTATGTCAAGTTTTCTGGGCTTCCAACTTAAAACCAATTGGTGATAAGTGGATTGGCTCAAGTCCCTTATATATTAGTCAAGGTCCCTTCCCACTTCCAATGTGGGACAATTACACACTCTCTAGAGATTAAAGCCTCATGGCCCATTAATCTCTACATATCTCTCAATACCTCCCCTCGAGATAATGGCCCTTCTAGCCATTAATCTCGACAGACCATCAATCCTAGAGTCCGAAGGCACGGGCCACTTTTGGGCCGGGTTACGAGAGTGTGTGGGTCTGGCTCTGATACCATGTCAAGTTTTCTGGGCTTCCAACTTAAAACCAATTGGTGATAAGTGGATTGGCTCAAGTCCCTTATATATTAGTCAAGGTCCCTTCCCACTTCCAATGTGGGACAATTACACACTCTCTAGAGATTACACAAGTCAATCTCTCGTATATATATGAGTCGTATGTTAATGAATACAACAACACGATTCGATCAATAGCTTGGCATGGTATCAGAGCCAGGTTCGAATCAGAGGGTTTAATGTTTCGTGCAAAAACCACTAGCTATTATTATCGTCTTTTATAATTCTGCATAAGATGTATAATATGGTTTTGAAAACAATTCCTAACCACAAACATGAATATCCTCCAGACACTACTCAACCATTTATTCGTATTATAAAACAAAAGGGGGACAAGAAGGACAGAGGATGAGCTTAAGGTCATCATACTTGCATGTTAATCGTCAGAAGGGTAACATTATCTCTATTAAACTAATATTTAGTTACATATTAAGAGATGATTAACTAGTGTATAAAGTACGTACTGTAACGAGTTAACAACACATAAAATAACGTCAATTTGTCATTATGGGCACATGAGGTCGCACGTGTTTGCTTTGGGATCACCGCCGTCACGTGATTCAAGAAAGCTAAATAAACCAGAATAAAAAGAAACAACATGTAATTGTTGAAGTTGAGGACAATGATAAGATTCGTATGTATCATCAAACAAATAATCAGAGATTCTTGTTTCACAGAAATGGAATAAAAGGGAAAGTAGAACCACTATAAAAGAGAGGTTCAAGAGTAGATTGGTGCACCGTACGTGGATGTACTCTTGTGTGTGGTTTTTCTGAAAGATGAGAATTACAAGACAGAACCATGACATGCTGAGCCGGCCAAGCACCGTCACATTCTTTCTACACTCGTTTTTCTCGCTAGAGTCACATAATTTAAATATTTTTAATTATGTTGCTAATATTTTATTATTTCCAATACCTTTCAAATTCTATTTATCTGTTATGTGAAACTAAAGAACATTTTTAGATATTTAATTTATATAGATTTTTACTTTCAGTTCATTTGAATATCAGGAGAAATAATCTACGTATGGACTACACCTTCTTTTGATAATTAATCTAAATAGTTTTATAGATTCAAATACCCAATTTTTTCTTTTATTCATTTCTATTTGTTTACTTTCTAATCCATATTGTGTTTCACTTTTTGGGATTTGAAAATATTTATGTCTTACTTCATGTTTATGTTTTTTGGTTCTGTTATAAACTGCTTTTTTAATAATAGCTAACTAAAATTTAGTCTGAATTTATCAGTTTGGTATTGTACCTTTTTGAACATTATATTGTACCATTTTCTATGAATTTTTTACTCTGCTTGGTTTGGAAGTTTTATATATTTGAACAGTATCGGTCCTGGGTTTACAAGATTTTTAATAAACCATAAGCTTGGTTGTTTTACAGTTTTTCCAAACAGAACTGTTTTGTTTATAAAATTGTTACATCAAGATAAAGCCTGAAATTTGATGTTTGTATGGTTTTTATTCAGAACCGGCTCAGTATTTGAAAGTTTATTGGCTACTGAAAATTAGGGGTGGGCATATTTCCCGAATCCAAAACCCGAACCCGGATCCAACCCGAAAAAGTCGGTTCGGTACGGGTTCGGATCCTTTACAATAACCGATTGGAACGTAGGTTATAATACTTTGGGTTATGGATCGGTTCGGGTTAAATCCGAAACCTGATTGGATAACCCATATAAACCGAAACCCATATAAACCGAATTTATATACATATCCAGTATTCAGTAATCTATTGGTTTGTTTTCATTTGATATTTTAAGAGGAAAAAAATACTCTTCGAAGAATAAGGTAACAAGTGAATTCAATCACAAATTGCTTAAGTAAAAAAAAAAAATACTCTTCGAAAAATACTGTTTGTTATTTGCTTAACTAATTCATCTTATTTGTTTATCTTGAACTAAATCTGAGTATAAAACTGAATTGTTATTGTTGTTGGTTTTGCAAAGATGACTGAGAAGTATAGATAAGAGATGTTTGTTTAAAGGAGGAAGATTTCAAGGTCCAGAGATGGATTAGTAGTTCTTTAAGTTTTAAACCTTTGCTTCATGTTTTTAGTTTGGTGTTCTGCTTGATGCAGTTTGCGATTTTAGCTTTGGAATTTGGTTGTTGCTTTCTGATACTTGATTGAAGAACTTGGTTTTAAAATAAATTAGTTTTCATTATTGATGAATGCTTGTTCTTTCAAAAGCTCTCAAGTGTGGTTACTGATGTTGTAAAGATTGATCTTGGGACTGAATTGTGGTTATTGATGGTGTAGTGTTGCTGTAGCCCGGCTGATTATAGTGTTTGCTTTGTGTGTTGGGCTCTAAGAAATTACTAATCTTGGAAGCTTGTTCGAACTAGCACTCACAAAGTATAGGTTATATCTCGTTTAATTTCGTGTCCATTGTAAATTGTCAACGTTTACGCATAATAGAAACAATATGGTTATTACCCGAACCCGTTCAAAACCGATCGGATTATAGGTTTCCAGTAATTAACCCGAACCGACTCGAACCCGGCTAGAACCGAACCCAACCCGTTTATGTTACATATCCGAATGGGGCTAATGAGCTGATATACTTATGTTTTCATTGTGTTTTGAGCATTGTTTAGATCATGTTTCTATCTCTTTTACCTTTCTTTCTCTTCATTTCTTTGTTCTTCCTTGTGTTTTTGGATAATTGCATCTAGGATCATGTCTTAGTTAGTCTAGGAGCATTTTGCATTTGTTTTGCTTCTTTTTAGGTGTTGGAAGGCTACTAGGATGACTTGGGAGCACTTGGAGCTTTGGAGGAGTGAATGGTGATGTTGATCGAAATGATGTTCTTGAAAGATGGATCAAAATGAAGCCTTTCCGTGCATATTTAGCTTCTGGAGCATCTAATAGAAGTTATAGTAAATTGAGGTAGCTTTCCAATGGAGTTGGTTTCGAGTCGTTTGGAGCTGTAGTCGAAAAGTTATGGTCGTTTTACCAGCCAGCGGTCTCGCCAGCGGCCAGAACGAGACCGCGGAGGACAGTCTGCTCCGTCGACGAACACGAGCCAAAATGCCGGATGCACAGCGGTTCACCCAGCGGGCATATCGAGACCGCTGGCGACAACTTTTCCTTGACTTTTTGGAACTTTGACCAGATTTGATACTTGGTTTTCTGGGTTGACCCAGGTTTGTTGGGTCGACCCAGCTCGTGTTTAGGGACCTTTAAATAGATTTTTGGGTCAAAAACCCTAGATCTATCTCTTTTTCTTTCACTAAGTTGGAATCATCTAAAACTCTTTGGATTTGGCTATTTTAGTGAAAGTTTATTGATTTCTTCTTCTAATCTTTCCATCTTCACTAATCTTGATGATTAACACTACTTTTATGGGTTTTGTTGATCTCATTATGATTAGTGAGTAGTCTCCTTTTGAGCTTTTGGGTTAGGAAGATTTGAGTGATTAGGGGTTGAACCTTGATGTCTAGGGCTTAAATTTGATTGATCCTTTCTCATTAAATGTTCTTAATGCTAGATTAGGCTTAGCTAACCTTGATCTAGAACTTTGGGATTTTATTGCACACAAGGTGTTCGATGAAATGCTAGCTTTGATTTAATGAGAGCTTTACATTCTTAGCCAATGATGATTGATGTTTAAGGTGTTTAGTGGCTAAAGGACTTGTGATTAATGCATGCTTGCTTGTGATTAGCCAATGGGAATTGATGTTTAATGCTTGTTTAGCATAGGGTTAATGACATGAGAATGTATTAACTTGAATTAGTGTTCCTAAGCTAAAGGATTAGCATTCTAAATGTTGTGTTTGATATCTTGGTTCAATGCTTAGTTACTTAGATCAATTTCCTATGCCCAAGAGCTTGATCTTTAATCATATCTTTGAATTGTCTTATTTGTTCTCTTGCTTGCTTATTGAATTGAATTCCTCTTTGTTTGTTTACTTGTTTGATTGCAATTAGGATATTGTAGTATCTCATCTTGATTGGAATTGCTTGGCTTTACAGGATTGGTGCATTCTTATTGGTATATCCACTCCCAAAAAGGTTCGATACCTCTTACTACACGATAAGTAAGAGGAATTGATACCTCAAGGAGTTAAAATCCTTGTTATCATGAGCCTAAACCCAAAAACCCGAAAACCCGAATAACCCAAACCGAACCCATTTGGATACCCGAACGCCCACCCCTACTGAAAACTTAGAATTCATAGCAACAAAATAAAATAAAATATTTTTAAAATTTAACTATTTGGTCTTTTTGAACTAGTTATGTTGAACACAAATGATTTGTTCGCAAAAAAGAGTGAAACAACATACAAATCTCCCTATGTAACTTTTGCCTACTTGCGCTTAAGAACTTTTAAAAGTTTTACAACATATAAATATACTATTATATAGGGTCCTATCAAATGAACATTCTCAATGAGACAAAATTTAACAGCTGGATGAGCTGTTGTCGATAGTAAAACATAAATTATAAAAATTGAATAGATATTTATCTCGGTTAGTGTCATATTTGTTTAGACTTTAGATTGACTTTACAAAATTCTTTAGGTTATTCAAACTCACATTCAATCTCAACTCACTTATTTTTTTATGAAATTTTCAAATATTAATCAAGTCATCATGAAACCATCTACATAATCTTAATTCTTTTATAAAAAGTTTACATTCACCAAACCACTTATATCATATCATTACAAAATTATCTTAGTTAACACTTATTGTTTTAAAGTTTATTTTTATTTTTATAAAAATTATCAATTGAGTTTTCTAAAAACTGCAATCATACAAGAAACATGTAAATTCAAAGAAAATAAATTACCTTTTAGAGATCGATGAAAATCACTTCATCTAGATCTTCAGAGAAAGAATAGTGCACTAGGCCAAAGTTTCCAAACAAAGGCCAATGCCTCTGAACACGTTTGTGGAAGAAGAAAAAATTCTCCCCCAAGATGACAAGTGCTACTGTTGTATTTACTCCGACCGTAGGAAGTGCAGCTTGAGTGAGAAGCAATAATGCTCAGGAGAATGCAAATCCCAAAAGGCATAGTTGTTGTTATCATACAATTTCGTGGAAGCGATGTAAAAAGGTCGGAAGTGAGAGGATCGGAAATCTCATCTTCACTAAGTAGAAAAAACAAAGCTCTATTTTCAAATAGGATACAAAGTTCTTGATATGCGAGGAACATGTTGCCAACCAACGATTCTTCAACGGTTGTTTTGAAATCAATCTTATTTGTTTGAGAGAGTTTATGAAATCAATCTTATTTGTTTAAGAAGTGAATGTCCACCAAAGTCAAACTCATTATTAAAAATGTCTTTTTTTTTTGCTAAAGCAAATGCTCATATATTTCAAGATAGAAATTGTTATAGAAATATTTTTATTTCACAATTATTTTCAAAATCCAATATACTAAGACATAGTTATTTGTCAGTTTTACGATCTTATACAAAAACACATATAACATTTCATCTGATTACATAATTTGAGTTCATGAATTGAACTTGTTTTGCACAACTAACTTACACTATTGATTTTCTATGTATATAAGAGAAATTACTTTTAAAATTACTATTACACATACTTTCTATTGATATTTTGTGGAAATGTTCCAAACCTTTTACAACAAGAAATTTGGTAAGGAAAACCAATTTTTGTTTCTCACCAAAGGAAGATGACATAGTTACATATGTGTGGGTTTAAAGGGTAATGGCATTATAGTCATTATGTTTCTCAATCTTATCTCAAGTTAGTCATTACCAGTAAGACATGGTATCTTCAAACAACCATTCTCGAATATAACATTTAACGAGAACTCTTTTCATTCGGCCTTAAATTTTACTCCCCTGCTATCTAACCACACTCCAAAACCTTTTCATATCCATTAATAGTAAATAGTAATAGATTATGCTATATAACCATAAGCGAAAAAATAACATTACATATTTTCAATTTCATTGTCGAGTTATTGAAATCGAAAAGAGAAAAATCGTATGAAGAATTATCCACCACATTTCTTGACTTTTTTTTTACCTTCTTAATGGCTTTTTTATATACTTTTGACCCAAAAAAACTTATTACATCTTAGGTGCATGAGAAAGGTCTCCACATGGAGCAGCGTGGCCTTACTGATTTATCTTTGTTTTCTCATTCGTATATATTCTTGTGTACTAATTAATGCTTTGTATCAGAACTTCTATATGGATGGCCAGTAACTAAAATTGTCGGCATCACAAGTCACTAATTTATTTGCTGAACAACTCTATTTTCTTCCCGTTCAACACATGTAAACTATTATTGGTTAAGAATAGATAAAACTCCAGTCTGATTTGATTCTTTATTATAAAACGAATGATGCCTATATCTATCAATTAAAATACATTTTCGTTAATAAACTATTTTCATTCTTTTTCGTTAAAGACTTTCTAAACGATAACTAACATATAGCACACAATTACTGATAGAATTTTGAATAACTAACATATAGCACACAATAACATATATTCTACCATTTTGAATGATAGAATTTTTTTTGTTCATATGTAGTTATTTGATCAATTGAAAGAATTCAACAAAAATTCATGTCACCATTTGATTTATCTATCGGTCTCATCAAGAAGTGGTAAAAGAAATGATAGTATTCTCCCACTATTCACATTTGAATCATCTTAGCACCAGAAGATTAAACTTAGGGTATTGTTGGTTTCGAAAAAAACATATGCGGCTACCATCTAAAATGAGCGCAACATGCTAGTCGGGACTCATTTTGATGGGTCCGAATACCCTGGATTATTAAAAAAACAAATACAACAAATATACCTAGCCAAGAAGAAGATATACCTACCCGAAAGTGTTATAATGACTGGCGGTGCAAGATGGAAATTAAACACAAGATAGAGATGTATATGTATAATTTATTTTTGGCCGAATATGATAACAATGTTCACAACAATTGGTTCCCTGTTTTATAGCATGCATGTGTCATGTACATACGATATACGAGTTATTTATGACAATGAAAAATAAATGAACAAGTATAGAAGCAAGGAACAATGCATGAAAGAGACATGAGAAGAATATAAATGATATGAAAAATATATACACGAAAAGAGGGCCATAGGAATTTATAGAACCAAAGTGCAATGCACTTCGGATCGTCGGTCGACTCATCTCCTTGATTGGCTCCATACATTTTTCCCATTACCCAATACATAACTTTTATGATTTCATACTATTTAAAATAGTAGAAAAAATCATCGGTTAGTAGATCATCACGAAATCACACTTCCAACTCTCCTTGCCACACCTTAGTACAAATTAACACATTATGTTATTTGGTTGTAAAATTACACATTTTAAAACAAACATTTTGTTTTTATGTTTTAATTAATTTAATGATTAAATAACACAAGAGACGATTTTAATTAGGCATCATAATTTTAAGTTATTTTGTTTTGAAAAAAATATAACCATTAATTAAATCTTTTAGGTTAAAATAATTTTACTAAGATCTTGAAAACTAGTTTTGTCTTATGTTTCTTATTTTATAAATCCTAAATACTAAATATCAAAACATCAAAAAACTCTAAACAAAAAGTCTACATTTCACACAAACCCTTGTTTTGATTTTATTGTGTTGATAGTTTTAAAAAAACTTTATATAGAGAAGAGCATACAATGGAGCCATTTGATTTAAGTATTTTCAAACTAAACTCATACTCTATTTTTTATAATTCAAATAATCCGTATTCCGAAGGATTGCTAACTCCCATCATTCTTAGAAAAAATCCGAGATTCCAACACTGAGGATCAACACATCATTCGAGATTCATCGACTAATTCCGGATCTGGAAAACCATGTGAATGTTCCGGTGACCAACCAAAATCAAACTCTAATGGTAGAAAGTCTACTAATTGGTTTCATACTCTAATTTTTAAGTGTAGTTTATGCATTGCAGAGATGTAAATCATGGTTGTTGTTTTTTTTTTGTTCATCTACTCAATGAAAACAAATCTATGGCTTTTTGCGAAAAGATTGCTCTCTCTCAATCAAAGCGGGATTCTGTATATTTTTAAAACTATATTTCAGTTTGTATTTCGTATAATCTGCACTAGTTTAGTTTGGATAATTAATCCGTGAAAGTAATTACTAATATTTTTGTAAATAATATATTTTTTTTTGTCGACAAGTGATCCATTCATAGGCCGGGGCCAACATAAACAAGCGGGCTAAAGCCCGGTACAATGAGAATGTCAAAACGACACAGTTTGACTAAGACAGAAGCGGGAGATAAACTTCCACGTGTCGACACCTGCGAGAAAGCGACATGCAAACCCACACGTCGTTCATCGGACGGACCGCCGGAAGGCAACCAACAAGCGTGGAGGAGAAACGTGACGGTGCCTCGCCGGACCAACTCACCATAGCTGCTCACGGCCGCTTGTCGATCAGAACTTCCCAAAGCACCGTCGAGAGACACCTGCATCAAAGAAACACATACTTATACACAATCCAAGACCGCCGAGGACACGGAGGCGCCGGTGCCGTTAAGGTTAAAAACCTAACAAGATCCACAGAACGCTTCTCCTCGAAGCAGTGGCATGACGGCGATATTAATCCAGTCAAATCGAAGGAACGAAGGTAGGGCAAAGCAGAGAAATCAGGGTTTTGACGGCGAGAGATGAAAAGGAAGCTTGATCAATATCACAGAAGCGATTGAACCGGAAAGAAACCCGGACAGGTCCGATAGATCGGAAAATTAACCAGCCATAGAAAGGCACATGAGTTTATTGAAAGCAAACCACGATATAAACAAAGCGAAAGACGAAATCCGATCAATGATCGGAAAGGGGAAACACACCAAAAAGAGAAACAGAGCAGCTAAACCCTAATCGACTCTCTCATCGTGAAAGATGGATATGGAGAACGAGGGAGAAACCTCTCTCTAGAAACTAGAGAGAGCGGCCCTTTTGTAAATAATATAGCACATGCATGTTCAAAGAAAATGTAGACTGTTAAATTATGGATAATTATCCATCCATTTACCAAACTTCCTCCACTTCAATTACCAACTTCCTCCACTCCATTTACCAACTCTCTCCACTCTCTTTACCAAATCTTACCACCATCACAATATTTTACTATTATTGTTTTACTATAAATATGTGGTTTTCCTCATTGTAAAACTCACTCCAAAAATCAATAAGAATCTCTCTCTCTCATTTCTATCTCTCTTAATCTCTTAAGATCATTTTCTCTCTCAAGATATATATAAACATATATATATCTTATACAAATTCCATAAATAATTCATAACACGTTATCAGCACGACGCTCTACCGATCCGATCAACCACCGTCTTACCGTCCAATCAACCACCGTCTTACCGTCCGATTAACCACCGTCTTACCGTCTAATCAACTACCGATTTACCGTCCGACATACCGTGTTAATTTTACTATTCACTATCAAAGAAGGTGAAATTATTTTTAAATTAACGATAAAATTATTTTTAAATTTATCGGAAGGTAAGTGATGATTTTTCAACTATCTTAAATCATGCTTTTAAATTTCATAATTTATTCATGTTAATTCTCATTTTTGTTAATTCTCATTTTTTGTTATACTATAAATGATATAAGTCACCATAATTTATTTAAGTTTAAAAAAAAAAAAAATGAAAAATTTAAATGACTATTATTTATTTAATGTTCTGATATGAATATTTTATTATAATATTAATATTAATTATATTATGTATGAATGTTAATATTAGTTATATATAAATGAAAAAAATAACAATCAATTTTTTTGCTTTATCTCCAACGGTCATAAAAAAAGAAAAAAAAAAATCAAAATAAAAATTCAAAAATTTCAAAACTTTTCATATTTTCAAACGGCTATGAACAGTATTTTCAATCTATAAATACACTTATCTTTCACTCATTTTTTTCACTCAAATATTTCATCTTTTCATAAAATCTCCCAAAGATTTTTTTAAAAAATGATTCTCTTGTTGTTAAGTTTATGTACGGTTTCAATTTTTGCTTCCATTTATGGTATTATTGTTGGAGAATTTACTCCCGAAGAATTCATCATAGTTGTTGCACTAATCTTCTATGCTTCGATTTTTCTTTTGATTTCTTTGATCATTTATGTTAATGGTTCATATTAATATATTATCATCAAATTAAAGTTTAACGGTTATTTACTGTTTTTATAATAATTTCAATTATGAATTGAAATTTTGTTAATTATGAAATTAATTATCAGTTATATTATGATACAGTTATCATGGCAAAATTAACAAGTCTCGATATCATTGCCCTTGATGCCGGTGGAAGCAATTACATGTCGTGGGCATCAGATGCAGTTTGGCACTTAAGCTCAAATGGTCTTGTTAAAACCATCGATCCGTCGGAAACGACGTCAGCAGAGAGCAAGGCTAAGGCCATGGTGTTTCTACGCCACCATATCCACGTAAATTTAAAAAATGAATACATCGCCAAAAAGGATCCATCAGATCTTTGGCAATCGCTTAAAGATCGTTTCGATCACCAGAAATATTTAATCTTACCAAAAGCGAGATATGATTGGGTCCACATTCGTTTCATGGACTACAAAAGCGTCGAAGATTATAATTCGGCGTTGTTCGGAATTACTGCCAGAATGGCATTGTGTGGCGAAACGATAAGCGACTATGACATGATTGAAAAGACGCTTACGACATTTCATTCTGGAAATGTGGTCTTATCGCAACAATATCGAGCCAAAGAGTACACTCGCTACTCTGATTTAATGCAAGTGCTTCTTGTTGCAGAGCAAAACAATGAGCTCTTGATGATGAACCATCAAGGTCGTCCAGCTGGATCGGCTCCATTCCCTGAAGCGAATGTCGTAGCATCCAACACCAATAATAACTATCGTGGGCGAGGTCGTGGACGCGGCAGAAGCCGTGGTCGAAATTATGGACGATATCATGGACGTGGAAGGAACTTTAACACCGGAAGAAACAATAACTTCCGAGCCAATGAAGGTGTTTTCAACGCCAGGCGAAACAATAATTTCCGAAGTAATGAAGGTGGTTTCAACCCCAGAAGAAACAATTACTTCCAGATAAATGAAGGTGGTCGCGAAATAAAGAAACCGACCGAAAACGCTTGTCAAAGATGTGGCATGAAAGGACATTGGGAACGAACATGTCGCACACCAAAGCACTTTGTCAATCTATATCAAGCGTCTCAAAAGGCCATAGTTAATAATGTTGAAACCAACTACAACAATAATGAAGCCGGACCTTCCTTCAGTGGCCCGAATGATGATGCTTCTCTTGATATCGCGGATTTCCTAGTGAATTCCGAAAACTAAAATGGCTATGATCGATGAGACCAAATAAACTGCCAATGAGGCTTAAAATAAATGTTTGCATTTGTATAATATGTTTGTCTTGTGTGTATGTGTGTGAAAGTGTGTTTTTCATTGTAATAAAAATAAAAATAACTTTTATATATTTATCTTACTTTATTAATACATCTATATGAATATTATGAAACAGAATGTCACAAATCGGAATTCATGATGGAGACATATGTCTGGCAGACAGTGCTACAACTCATACAATAATCAGTGATAAAAAGTAGTTCTCCTGTCTCAAAATAAAAGACTCCGCTGGAAGCGTGAGTACGATTTCTGGTAATGCAAAAATTATAATGGGCTCCGGAAAAGTGAATTTTTCAATGCCAAGGGGAACAAAGTTTGAAATACATGATGCATTATATTCCCCAAAATCTCAACGAAATTTATTAAGTTTTCGAGATATCCGCAGAAATGGGTATCATGTTGAGACTATGAGTAAAAACGGTATTGAATATCTTTGCATTACATCAGAGAGGAAACATGTATTAGAAGAATTAGAAATGTTATCCTCCGGATTATACTCCACAAAAATAAATACAACTGAATCATATGTTACAATAAACCCGAAGCTTGCAAATACATTCAAAGTTTGGCATGACAGGCTGGGACATCCTGGTTCAATCATGATGAGAAAAATTGTGCAAAATTCTAATGGCCATCCGTTAAGGAACGAGAAAATTTTGCAATCGAATGAGCTTTTATGTGATGCATGCTCTCAAGGAAAACTTATAACTCGGCCATCACCAACTAAAGTTGGGAATGAATCACCAATATTTTTGGAACGTATACATGGTGATATATGTGGGCCGATTCACCCACCTTGCGGACCGTTTCGATATTTTATGGTGTTAATTGACGCATCCAGTAGATGGTCACATGTGTGTCTTTTGACCACAAGAAACACGGCTTTTGCAAAATTTATTTCTCAGATAGTCAGATTGAGAGCACAATTTCCTGATTATACAATAAAGAAAGTAAGGCTTGACAACGCTGGAGAATTCACTTCAGCGACTTTTAATGACTATTGTATGTCATTGGGAATTGATGTTGAACATCCGGTTCCACACGTTCATACACAAAACGGCATGGCTGAGTCCTTGATAAAACGGTTGCAGCTCATTGCGAGACCATTAATATTGAGAACAAAACTCCCAATTTCAGTATGGGGTCATGCTATTTTGCATGCAGCAGCACTACTTCAGATAAGACCAAGTGCGTATCATAACCATTCTCCGTTACAATTAGCATTTGGCAGAGAGCCAAATATATCTCATCTCCGTGTTTTTGGATGTGCGGTTTATGTTCCAATAGCTCCACCGCAGAGAACAAAAATGGGTCCACAAAGGAGATTGGGAATATATATTGGCTATACGTCACCAAATATAATTAGGTACCTTGAACCACGAACTGGTGATATGTTTACGGCACGTTTTGCCGATTGTCATTTTAATGAAGATGAATTCCCCGTGTTAGGGGGAGGATTAAGAGAATCACCAAAAGATATCACATGGTGTACACAATCTTTGGCTTATCTTGACCCTCCTACAAATCAACGCGAGATGGAAGTTCAGAAAATTGTGCATTTACAAAACATAGCAAACCAGCTACCAGATGCATTTACAAATACAAAGAGAGTGACGAAGTCATATATACCTGCTGCGAATGCTCCATCTAGAGTTAAAATTCCAAAAGAACGAACTGATGGGAGCATTGTTAATGAACCTAAGATTCAATTGAAAAGGGGGAGGCCAATGGGTTCAAAAGATAAAAATCCCCGAAAGAAAAAGAAGTTGGGAGAACAAAATGAAAAGGTTCATGTTGAACCACATCTGGGAAAAAGTCCAGAAGATATTTGTGAAAAATATCTCGAAAAACCAGATAAAGATGAAAACCTCGAAGTCGAGAATGATACAGAAAAATATGAAGTTTCCATTAATTATGCCCAAGACGGAAAAGTATGGGTCAGACATGAAATTGATGATTTGGATGGAGTATTCTCATTTTCTGTATCTAAGGAATTTGAACATGAAAATGATGATTTGGATCCAACGTCTATAATAGAATGTCAGAAAAGACATGATTGGGAAAAATGGAAGATGGCCATAGAAACTGAATTACTCTCCCTCAATAAAAGAAATGTCTTTGGACCTATTGTCACAACTCCTAAAGGTGTAAAACCAGTTGGATACAAGTGGGTATTTGTGAGAAAGAGAAATGAGAAAAATGAAATCACAAGATACAAAGCCCGACTAGTTGCTCAAGGTTTTTCTCAAAGACCAGGAATTGATTACGAAGAAACGTATTCTCCGGTTATGGATGCAATCACATTCAGGTACTTAATAAGCCTAACGGCATCTAGAAATCTTGAAATGTACCTAATGGATGTTGTGACAGCATATCTATATGGATCACTTGATAATGATATATACATGAAAATTCCAGAAGGAATGAAAATGCCTGAAGCATTAAATTCCAAATCTAAAGAAATATGTTCGATCAAATTACAGCGATCTCTTTATGGATTAAAACAATCCGGACGCATGTGGTATAATCGATTGAGTGAATACTTGTTAAATAAAGGATACATCAATAATGCGATATGCCCTTGTGTGTTTATTAAGAAATCCTTGTCAGGATTTGTGATCATTGCTGTATATGTTGATGACTTGAACATGATTGGAACTCAAAAGGAGATTAATGATGCAAGAAATCATATGAAAGAAGAGTTTGAAATGAAAGATCTCGGAGAGACAAAACTTTGTCTTGGACTACAGATAGAACACCTCCAAGATGGAATATTTGTACATCAATCAAATTATACCAAAAAGCTCTTAAAACGTTTTTATATGGATAAAGCAAATCCTTTGAGTACTCCAATGGTAAATAGATCACTTGACGTTGATAAGGATCCATTTAGACCTTGCGAAAATAACGAAGATATATTAGGTCCTGACATACCTTATATGAGTGCTATCGGTGGGCTCATGTATCTTGCAAATTGTACTCGGCCGGATATATCGTTTGCCACAAATTTACTCGCAAGACACAGCTCATCTCCCACTCGTAGACATTGGAACGGAATAAAACATATTTTTCGTTACCTCCAAGGTACGATTGATTTAGGTTTATTTTATCCAAGAAAATCCGAGGTTGGTCTTGTTGGTTTTGCAGATGCAGGTTACTTATCAGACCCTCATAAAGCTCGATCGCAAACTGGATACGTTTTCACAATTGGCGGAACTGCAATATCTTGGCGTTCCCAAAAACAAACCTTGGTTGCAACTTCATCAAATCACGCAGAAACTATTGCGCTCCACGAAGCATGTAGAGAATGTGTATGGTTGAGATCCATAACTCATCATATTCAATCAAGCGGAATAGCTACAAAGAAAGAACCAACAATTTTGTTCGAAGATAATTCTGCATGTGTCACCCAATTGAAGGAAGGATATATCAAGAGCGACCGAACAAAGCATATTCCTCCAAGATATTACTCATACATTCAAGAACTCGTGAAAAATCAAGAAGTCAACATTGAGTACGTCCGTTCATGTGATAATGCAGCAGACCTCTTCACAAAGGCACTTCCTACCTCAACGTTCATGAAACATGTTAATAATATCGGAATGCGTCATCTACGTGATTTATGAGACTTATCATTTTCAGGGGGAGATTATGTTACTGCACTCTTTTTTCCTTTCATGGTTTTTATCCCATTGGGTTTTTCCATGATAAGGTTTTTAACGAGGCAGTACATAATTCAAAATGGATAATTAAGGGGGAGTGTTAAATTATGGATAATTATCCATCCATTTACCAAACTTCCTCCACTTCAATTACCAACTTCCTCCACTCCATTTACCAACTCTCTCCACTCTCTTTACCAAATCTTACCACCATCACAATATTTTACTATTATTGTTTTACTATAAATATGTGGTTTTCCTCATTGTAAAACTCACTCCAAAAATCAATAAGAATCTCTCTCTCTCATTTCTATCTCTCTTAATCTCTTAAGATCATTTTCTCTCTCAAGATATATATAAACATATATATCTTATACAAATTCCATAAATAATTCATAACATAGACAAATTTATTAAAAAGTCGATAAAATAAAATGAAAAGGGAGTGGTCAGGTCAGTCTCGGTGCATGTTAACTCAATGCACGTTCTCGTCCCCGTCTTTTTCTTTAACTCTACCACTGGTCCACTACACATACACACTCTCGCTCTCTATTAAAGCCCTGAACCAGTGACCACTTACTGAGTGAGCGAGTCCGAGTCTGAGTCAAAGTCCGAGTCCAATCATAATGGACATCTACGGCTTATCTTCACCGGACTTGCTTCGTATCGACGACCTTCTCGACTTCTCCAACGACGAAATCTTTTCCTCTTCCTCCACCGTCGGTTCCTCTGCCGCTTCCTCCGCCGCATCTTCTTCGGAAAACCCATTTAACTTCCCTTCATCCGCCTCCAATTCCTTCCACACTTCTCCTCCTCCTCCTCACCTCACCGATTTCACCAACGATCTCTGCATTCCCGTAAGTCCAAAGCTCAGTTCGTTTCGATTGTAAATTTCTGGGTTCCAAATTTGAGTTTCTTCTTCCGTTTGCAGAGTGACGACGCAGCTCATCTCGAATGGGTATCGCAGTTCGTAGATGACTCGTTCAACAATTACCCAGCGAATCCCTTAACCATGACCGTGAAGCCTGCCGGAAAACCCAAAAGCCGTCGATCAAGAGCCCCAGCACCTTCCATAGCTGGAACCTGGGCACCGATGCCGGAATCCGAGCTTTGTTACTCCATCGCAAAACGAAAACCCATCAAGAAACTCGAAGCCGAATCGATGACGGCTGATGGCGGCGGAGCGAGAAGATGCACGCACTGCGCTTCGGAGAAAACGCCTCAGTGGAGGACGGGACCGCTGGGTCCTAAAACGCTTTGCAACGCTTGTGGAGTTCGTTTCAAATCAGGGAGGCTTGTACCGGAGTACAGACCGGCATCGAGTCCGACGTTTGTGTTGACTCAGCATTCGAACTCTCACCGGAAAGTTATGGAACTCAGGCGACAGAAGGAACAACTAGAATCGCCGTTTCAGCCGCAATAATAATTCGCGTTTGCGTTTTCGTCGTTAAGGTTTTTTGGAGTTTTCTTTGGAGGGTTTTTGGAAGTCACGAGTTTAGTGACGTGTCGTAATCGTAACGGCGATGATCACGTGAGCGACGAAGAGCTTAAGGAGTTAAATATCAATATCAGTTTAAATTGAACTTTGCTAATCACGTCATTAATTTGTTAGTAGTATTCATCTGGATTTTTTCTTCTTTTTAGTTGATTTTCATGCTTAAAAGTTATATCATTAAATGATTTATTGGCTGCATTTAATTTTCCCCCTTTCAGTTATAAAGCTTTTCAACTACCACAATTGACTATGCTTTTGATACTATTTTTTTAATCGATTCCTTGAGATAGGCATGGGCGTTCGGGTAACCAATCGGGTTCGGTTCGGGTTAGTTCGGGTTTCGGTTTTTCGGGTTTAGCAATCTATTAACCATTCGGTTATTATTCTATATCGGGTCGGGATCGGATTCGGTTCCACCGGGTCCGGTTCGGTTCGGGAACGGATATCGGGTTCGGATGTTTTCGGATTATTCGGGGAAGGCTTCGGTTATTCGGGTTTTAAACCGAAATATCCTTCAATAATCCGAACTTGACCAAACAAAATCTATAAATATGAATTGAAATATCAAACTAATAAGTAACTAACTAATAATGAATATCAAAATCAAAGTCTCAGGCTAAATTGAGTTTGTAAATTCAACGATAAACACTCAAATGAGTTTGAGACTAACAAAACCAAAGAAGTTTCAGAACAATATGCATAAAGAGTTTGTGAACAACAAAACCAAAGAAGTCCACTTTTGAGAAGATTACTATGTCTGGTGACACTAAACAACACTTGAAGGATAAAATAGAAATGCATGACCTTCCTAATTCCAAGTCTTTCTTGTGGAGAGCATCCTATTGTGGAAGAGATGCCTGATAATCTCGGTGGAAAGGAATTGTTTCAGAAATCAAACTGCAAAAAACGAAGAAAACTTGTAACTCTTCAATGGAAAATACACCCAAAAAATCAGAAGTAGATAGAGTGATCCTTTTCTCCTCACCTTGAATATCTAAGAAACATGATATACAAATCCACGACATTCTTCTCTTCGCGATATATGCTGGCCAAAGCAATGTTCAAACATGTTATTATGGATTAACTACAATCTGCCCATAACTCTGAGCAGGCCAATATATCAACTGCTTTACAAGAGAATCATACAATTCGATCGAACGTGAGTACATATCTCTACAAGAAAACCTAAGGAACTGGAAGTAGCCGATTAGGTTTACACAGAAACTAGAAATCAAAACCTAAACAAATCAGTTATCCAATAAACTTCAAAATCGAATTGATAAACTTAACTTCCAGATACCCGTAGTAACCTACTAAAATCAACACCACCTTTGAATTCTCCAGTTCCTAGCGCGAAATCAGATCCTAGAAAATTGAGAATCTACATGTGGAGTAGTATTGATATGGAGAGTCGAATCTCCGTTGCGATAATCGGAACATACCTGTCGGAGAAGATTAGCGGAGATATCGTCGGAGCTATAGCTGTTTACGCTTTACCATTTGTGTATCAATTGCATATAGGTGTAAATACCCTCATATGTATGAGTTTCGGTTTATTCGGGTGATGTTCGGGTTATCGGTTTAATCCGGTCCCGATCCCGAACCCGAAAATTATGAAGTTTAATAACCATTCGGTTAATATGCGTATAACCGAACCCGATCCGAACCCTGTTTTTCGGGTCGGGTTCGGGTTCGGGAATCGGGTTCGGTAAATAAGCCCAGGCCTACCTTGAGATATATCAATTCTTCAAGTATTTTGTCCAAAAAAAAATCAAACCTCTTAAGTATCATGTACTTATCATTTAGTACCAGATATCGAACCAAATTAGGATATGAATTAATCACAGTGAATGCACTAAACCTCTTAATTCAACCCGTTCATATTCAATAAAAAGTTGTAAAATCCTAAGTGCAATTCAAACAAGCACACAAGATGATTGAAGCAAAACAAGGTCAGCGGGTTAGGTCAATGATTAGAGTGAGATCTAAAACTAATCAAGACATTTAATTGACTAATCCAATTTTTGACATTAATCATTTTGCTTAATCCTTAATCAAAACAAAAATATCATTTGTGATTAAGAGTCAAATAAGCATAAATTTTAAGTTCTCTAAGCCAATAAACACTTTAGACAATCATTTTCAGCAAATCTTTAAGAAAGTTATATTTAGAATTTTATCAAATACTTGATGAGCAACAAAATGCCAATGATCTAAATCAACTTGATCAATGTTAATATAGCCTTAAAAGCAACCTAAATAGAAAGAATTAAAGATAATCTAACCCTAAATAATATAGCCTTATAGTGAACAATGTCGAAACCGGGTATTGACCTGGTTCAAAATGGGTAAATTGGTCCGCGTGAATTTCCATCATCCAAGTAATAGCTGATGAAGACTGTATGATGGAACTCCATCGGCCACACTTGGCCATGGAGAATTTCCGATGTAACACTATCGGCTTGTATGAGGTCGATGGGAAGAGTCTGATAATGTTACGGCAATCTTCGTGCATGATCTTGGGCAGAACATTGGTTTATCCACGTCCGATGGTGGTGGTCGATAGAGTCACATCGGGTCTGGCTGGCCGATGAAATGAAGCTGATGGAACATCATATGGTAAATATGGTCGATGAAGCTAGGGCGATGGATCAACATCAGGCTCTCCTAGGCCGATAGAAGCGATCGATGGAAATGATTTGATGACTAACAAATAATCTCATTGTTTCCCTTAGCTCCTTTGAACCTCCAATCCCTCTTCCCACTCCAATACTTCAATAACATGTAAAGGGGTAAAGAAAACACTTCAAAAAAAACACAAATGATGTAAATCCTAACTCTAGATTCTCTAAGCATTTAAATGCATCAAAACTCATGAAAGCTAGTATGAACAATGCAATTTAAAGTCAAAACATGAACCAAATACAAGCTACACATGCCTAAAATGCAAAGACAAACTTTATGTGACTTGTGATTAAATTAAATCATAGCTGCTTGATAATCTATATTTAAACGGAAATGGAATTGTATAAAACCGCATAAACAGTCCAAAATAAAAAACGGATATATGTTAGAAAAATGTAAACACAAGTTTCCAGCACATTTTTAAATAAATTTTTAGAAATATTTTAAAAGCGAGCTCCTGGAAGCTTACTAAAACTTATGATTTTGACATCCATCGAAATTTCTATGTTATTTAGGCATACATGCATAAGAAGTTAATTTACATCATGAAATTTCTCGAGGCCATTCGGCTTAATGCTATCTTAAGAAAAACTTACTACAAATGAAACCAAGAAACGGGTAGAGCAGGAAAGACAAAACTTTCAATGTCAAGAAACTGCAATGTATTGAGATTGATGGAGACTAGTTACGAAACCTACTAAAAGCTTGAGGCCAAGCCCATGTTAACGACTAGTTATGAAAACCTAATTAAGCTTGAGGCCCAGCCCATGTTTTTCGTTTCCATTTCTTGGGCCTGTTGACTAGTTTACACTAAGATACTTGTTGAAAATTGAATCTTTGAAAAACAGAAGACCAAAAATTTGGGCATCACTCTTAGAAGAGAAGGATGAAAATCCCAACGCACATTTTAATTTTAGGGATAGCTAATTCTCATGGCTAGCTAAAACATAATCAGAAGTATGCATTCCCATCTGATTTTATTAACATTAGGAGAGAACCCGCGCAAATACGCGGATTTTACTTAAATTTATAAATATTTAATATATTTTGATATTTATTTAAGTATTGATAGTTTATATATTTTGTATTTTTTCTTTTTTAATGAATATATTGATTTTTGGGGAATATATACACTAACATACGATTATTAATTTAATTTTTTATAAATAAATAATTTTAATTATCAAATTTTAATGAGGTTTTATAAAATTTTATTTTCTTCAACCTTTTATCATCCTTTTATTTTTATAAACTATTTTAGATATATATATATATACTTGTTATTTATACATTTTTATTCATCAAACTCTTAATTTTTTTATTTTTCATTCATAATATTTTAAAATGTGTTTATCATTTTAATTTTTTTATTAATTATATATATATATATCATTGCTTTTATTTTCTTTTCTATGTTCTTATATTTTATATTATTATTTATATTATCATTTTATCTCATTTTGTAACATTTTCTATTCTTAATAATAAGTATTTAAATATTTTAATATTTTTAGTTATCATTTTAGATTTCTTTAATTTATATATATATATATATAGTTAATTGATTTTATTTTATTTTTTATGTTCTTATATTTGTATGATTTTGTTTATTATTATTGTATCTCATTTTTCTAATATTGTTTTCTATTCTTAATAGTAATTATTTCTATTATTTATAATTTTATGGTTCTTTTCTTATATTTTTTAATTATTGTAAATTTTTTGATAATGCTATCTTTACTTTTAGTCTTACAATTTGATATTTCATTTTTATTAAAATTTATTTATTTTTGTTTATTTATAGCATAAAAATATGAAAGATGTATTTAAAATTTATAATATATAATATTTATATATTTATGAGATTATAAATTATATATGAATATATATATATTTAATTGATTTTATTTTATTTTTATGTTTTTATATTTATATAATTTTTTATTATTATGAATGTATCTCATTTTTATAATATTATTTTCTATTCATAATAATAATTATTTATATTATTTATAATTTTATGGTTTTTTGCTTATAATTTTAATTATTGTAATTTTTTATAATGGTATCTTTACTTTTATTCTTACAATTTGGTATTTTATTTTTATTGAAATTTAATTACTTTTTATTTATTACATAAGAAATATAAAATTTTATTTAAAATTTATAAAATATTGTTTATATATTTATAATTTTAGCTAATTATATTTACATTAAATAATATTACATTAAATGATATATTTGTTTTAATTTAATAATGATGTGAAATTTTTTGATTAAAATTAACCAATCAAAAAGAGGGGGGGCTGATGTGGCATCGTAAGAGAACCCCCTTTCTCTCATTATATATATAGTAATTCATGTTGTTGCGACGATGGAAAGTTAATCGTTTGACAAAATTAATCATACTAGATCACAACCACTTTAATTGGTTTTTATCGGCAACATTGATAAGATTTAGCCGGTTTGGAAATGCTCTAACATGAAGGTTATTAGGATTGGGCAAAATACCCGGAACCGAAATACTGAACCGAATCCGAACCGAAAAAAAAGAAATTGAATCTGAACCCAAACCGACAAAATATCCGAACAGATCCTAAATTTTTATATCCGGAACCGAAACCAAACCCGAATCGAACCAAAAACCGAATGGATACCCGAAATATCCAAATTACAATTATATATTTAAATATTAATTATATTTAGACTTAAGAAAGCACAATTATCCAAAATTATAATTATAAGCTCAAATATATTAATTATTTTTATACCAAAAATAATTAAATTATCCAAAATAAACAAAATATATGAATTTTTTGTTTTAATTGTGAAAAATTAGCAAATTTTTATTTTAATATAACTAATATTTATTTTATTTTATAATTTTTGGGTATTCGAAGCCGAATCAAACCCGAATAAAACCGAACCGAACTGAAATTTTAAAATACACGAATGAGTCCTATATGCTTAGAACCAAAAATTCAAAAACCCGAAATACCCGAACCGAACTTGAATAGATACCCGAATGACCAGGCCTAAAGGTTAGGATAACATAAATTTGTAATAGTGACGGTTCTCATATTGGATGTTATGTTATCATATTGATCAAAACTAGTTGACTAGCGGAATTTTATCGGAAAACCAATCAAGTAATGGATGTAGTTGACAATATAAAAATAAAAAGTCATTAACATAACATAGGAATATGAAAGATATTTATTAACTCACTCAAAAAATACATTATTGCTAGTATTTTGAGATTTAAGTCATTTATAATAACAATCATATATATATATATAATTAAATGTATTGTGGGTTTACAGGTGATGTAGATGTGAGCGGTTGAGGTAGTCCAAGTGGTAGAAGGGTTCGAGGTGGCAACCACCACCCGGGTTCGACTCCAGGCGGAAACAAAAATGCCTCCTCTGCTCATAACGCGGGCACTGGGCCTAAGGCCCAGGGAAAACCCTCCCAGGTGAAGCTGGCCTGCGGCCTAACTGGACCCAGGGAGATTAGTCTGGACCACGGTCTGGGATCCTCCCTGGATTAACAAAAAAAAAAAAAAAAAAAAAAAAAAAAAAACATAGGAATATATATATATATTCTGGAGATTTAGAATATTCTGGTTTTGGTTTAGATTTTAGTTTTGGTTATATCAGTTTTTAGTTTTTTCGATTTTCTGAAGAGTTTATCTTGTTGGCAATAGCTTCCCTCACTTCTCTAGGATTTAGTTTTCTTGCAAAAAAATTAGGCTTTGTATCCCCCTATATTGAGCCTAGTTGTAATCTTGATTTAAATTTATCTTAATATATTTTCAGTGAAAAAAGTATATAGACCTTGCATCGGCAGGCAAACGACACCACATTGCTTCCATTGATAAGTCCAGAAAGACAACAATGATGATAAAAAATTCTGTGGCAGAGAAAAAAGAAAGCCAGATAGGTACAAGAATGAAGAATCCACCATGTTTGACCATTACTAATTGATCCAAATCACAACGACCTTCTGGGCATTGATAAGTCTAGAAAGACATGCTCGAGTTGTAATATTTAGCAATTCAAGTTTCATCACAGTTAGCAAGAAAGTTCTCTCCGTCGTCTTTTTGAGAGAGCTAAAAATTGGATCGAATTTCCTGAGGTTTGGATTGGTAATTTTGGTTGGATTAGTCTGCAATTTTCGGTGTGAGTGGTAAAAGAAGTCGACATAGAGTTTCTGTTGTGGCATCGACCAATATGGGTGGTGGATGATTGGGGGCTTATCCGGGGTTTCCTTGTCTTCGGTCTCCTCAGGTTTTCAAGGTTGTGGACTTGCATGGTGTTAAGTTTTATGCATTTCTAACTTAAAACCAATTGGTGATAACTGAACTGGATATATTATTCAAGGTCTCTTCACATTTCCAATGTAGGACAATTTTCACATATCCTCTAGAGATTAAACTTCGTAACCCATTAATTTTTACAGTATCTCAATACCTCCTTTTGAGATAATCACCCTTCTAGCCATTAATCTCGACATACCATCAACCTATCAGATCCAAAAGCACGAGCCACTTTTGGGCTAGGTTAAGAGAGTGTGTGGATCAGGCTCTGATACCAGTTCAAATTTCTTGGACGTCCAACTTAAAATCAATTGGTGATAAGTATATTGACCCAAATCTCTTATATATTAGTCAATGTATCTTCACACTTTCAATGTAGAACAATTTTAACACATCCTTTAAGATTAAAGCCTCATTACCAATTAATCTGTGCAATATCTTAATATTGGTCATGTTTTTCTTTTCAATTCTTAGTGGATGATCTCCTTTAATCAGGTTGTAATAGCTTGGTTTAGATTTCTACTATTATGGTTCGGTTTTTGGCTGGTTTGGTGGGTTTAG
Organism: Orychophragmus violaceus; assembly: GCA_030180135.1. Classification (NCBI taxonomy): domain Eukaryota; kingdom Viridiplantae; phylum Streptophyta; class Magnoliopsida; order Brassicales; family Brassicaceae; genus Orychophragmus; species Orychophragmus violaceus. The sequence continues at coordinate 103,586,199 of CM058231.1, read as the reverse complement.
GTTTTTGGTTGGTAAAGTCTTGCTAGGATCAACCTTAGTTAGGTGTCAAGTTTCTTGGACTAGTAGATCGATTTAGTCTCTTAAGATTTGGGGATGTGCGGACCTTGTAGGTTTGTCAGTCTTTAGGCATGTCTTTGGTTTGCTCTTTTTTTTTTATGTTAGATGAATTTTATTTTACTCTTCTTTTGCAGCTCTATCGAATAAGTAGTCCTTTCCTTTAGTTTTTTTTCTTCTTTTCGTTGCTATTAATACTAACTTAATATGTGGATGCATAGTTTTCGAATTAGGCTTGTTAAGTTGCAAATTAGGTATTAAAGTGATAAATTCTCGTTATGTAGTCTCATTTCTTTGCTCTTGTGATTTATTTCGTATTGTCTTGCCTCGGTCATTTTCTGCTTCTTGTTGTTGTTCTTGGCTTTGACTCTTGAGTCTTCCAGAATTTTACTGCAGCCTTTTTTCAGCTTTTCTCGGAGATTTAGAGTTTATTCAGATTTATGTTTTGGTTATATCAGTTTTTAGTTTTGTCGATTTTCTGAAGAGTTTATCTTGTTGGCAATGGCTTCCCTCACTTCTCTAGGATTTAGTTTTCTTGCAAAAAATTTAGGATCCGGTTTTATTTAGCTTAGTTGTAATCTTGACTTAAATTTATCTTCATATAATACTCCCTCTGTTTTTCACTATAAAAAACACACATATTAAGAAAAATTAATTTCTTTATTTTTAAATAAAAAATGTCATTTAATATTCTGGTTTTTCAAGATTTTCAAAAAAACTTTTTGCATTATATTATGACTTTTAATTTTTATACTAAAATAAAATGAACTTTTACATTGAAAACGTGAAAACCTCTTATATTTTGAATTTTTATTAATAAAAGTCTATAACCTGAAAAACCGAGGGAATATATTTTTCAGTGAGACCCCATTGCTTCCGTTGATAAGTCCAGAAAGACGAACAATAATGATAAGTCCACAGGCAAACGACACCCCATTGCTTCCGTTGATACGTCCAGAAAGACGAACAATAATGCTAAAAATCTGAGGCAGAGAAAAAAGAAAGCCAGACATGTACAAGAATGAAGGATCCACCATATTTGGACCATTACTAATTGATCCAAATCACAAAGACCTTGACCTTTGATAAGTCTAGAAAGACATGCTCGAGTTGTACTATTTAGCAGTTCAAGTTTCATCACAGTAAGCAAGAAAGTTCTCTCCGTAGTCATTTTGAGAAAGCTAAAAAATGGATCGAATTTCCTGAGGTTTGGATTGGTAGTTTTGGTTGGATTAGTCTGCATTTTTCGGTGTGAGTGGTAAAAGAAGTCGACGATGAAGGAAGCCAGAGTACAGACCGTATGGTGGGGTTTATGCATCTTCTCCCTCACATACATCTTGACCAGTATGTCAATACATCTACTTTGTTTTTTTTTTTTGAACTTGGCTTTAACTTTCTAGTTTTTAGACAAGAGATTATGTAATTCTCTCATTCTGTGGTCACTTTTCGTTAAAAAAAAAAAAAATCCAGTGTGATTCTTGAAGTTGTAAAAATTGCTTTTACCCTTCTCATAATTTGATATTGATATTGTTTATTCATACAAGATTTTGATACCGTTGATATTGCATTTTTGGCGGTTAAACAAGATTTTACATATTTAATGTTAAAACGGGATTTCTACGTTTTTGGCGGAAAATGAGATTTACGTTTTTGGCGGGAAAATGAGATTTTAAGTTTTGGTGAAGAAAACAAGATTTTAAGTTTTACAGGGAAAAATGATTTTACGTTTTTGGCGGGAAAACATAATTTTACGTTTTTGCGAAAAATATGATTTTACGTTTTGGAGGGAAAATATAATTTTATATTTTTGACGAGAAAACATAATTTTACGTTTTTGGCGGGGAAACATAATTTTACGTTTTTGTGGAAAAAAATAGAATTTTACGTTTTTGGCGGAAAAAGAGATTTTACGTTTTTTTGCCGGAAAAAACAAGATTTTACATTTTTGGCGGGAAAGCATAATTTTACGTTTTTTGCGGAAAAGAAATTTTATGTTTTGGCGAAAAACGAGATTTTAAGTTTTTCGGGAAAACAAAAGTTTGTATTTGACGGAAAAATATATTTTATTTTTATGTTTTTGGCGAAAAATAAGATCATTGATGTAATTGAATAAATATTTAATTATCATAATTTATGATCATTGTTTTAATTTTAAAACCCATTGGTATCCAAAATCTAATTAAGTGAACCCATAAATTATGACTACTTGTCCATTTTAAACCCTTTTATTTTTATGTTAGAATACTAGGGTTTTACGTTTAGATTTTTCTAATGGGTTTTAAATAATTACCCACTTTTAACATCCCTATAGCCACCCGAAAAGAAATGTTATTTCTAATGGGTTTTTCTAAAGAATTTGCATATATGTATAAAACAACAATGAATTTAAAAAAAACTATATTCATTTCGGTTATAATTATAAAATATAAAATTATAGGATAATTATGCAAATAAAAAAGTTTGACTCTATTATAAAAAAATGTTATTTCTTCCTCTATATATATATAAAGGAAAAAATAGCAATCTCTATTTTAGAAAAAGATATACAAGTGGATTGGAGATGATATTCCTCTATTATAGCATTTAAAGGCAAATATAGAGATGACATGGAGATGCTCTCAGTCAATTTTACAATATATATTTCTAAAAATTAAAATACATAAACATAACACCCTCTAAATGTTTTTTTCCTGAATTTTTTTCTTGTGCTATTATGCAGATGCCAGTAAGTCTGTGTGGATAAATTTGCCTATGGCAATCCTCATTCATTTGGGTTTGCGGTGGTTTAATCAGATTGAGTTCAGAAGGAACCTTATGCCAGCTCCAAGACAGAAGAATATCGACTCCTTGGATGACACTATCCCACCTCCAAGCTGGAAGAAGAATATCAACTCTTCTGTAGTGGAAACTGCAATAAATGAATTTATAGACAAGATCCTTAATGATTTCGTGATAAATATGTGGTACTCTTCGATCACGAAAGATAAAGAGGCCCCTGAACTGATCCGTGGAGTTATCATGGATGCTCTTGGTGAAATTTCAGTAAGGTTAAAAAATATAAATATCGTCAAGCTGCTAACCAGGTCCCGTCCTAATATTCCCTTATGTCAATCACGCTTTAGCAGTCTCTCGAGTTTAGATTGAAGCCTTATTGGATAATGATGATGAAATCGATGCCTAATTGTGCAGGGATATAGTTAATCTGATAGGTGATCATTTTGAGAGTTTTAGAAGACACCATGATGGTAAATTAATTCAACACCCCATTTTATACTACACATCATTTTCTTTTTCTTCTACATCATAATTTAACATTCATTCAATTTTTAATATCTCCAATAGTTTTATTTTAAAAAAGTTTCAACACTCTATCCTATTAATAAAAAAAAAAATTATTATAAGCAAAATTAATAATTAAAAATTAAATTATTAAATTTATGAACGTATATATAGTTTTTTTAAACGTACGAATGTTATATATGAACGTAAATATGGTATAAAAATGTATAAATTAAGTTACTAAATTAGAATCAAACATAAATTTCTATGAACGTACAAACCAATGTTATATATATGTTAGGGCAGCTTCAACGGAGTATCTAAGCAGAGTTTTTTATTATTAAAATAAGAAAAATAATAAAAAGGATGAGAGATGGTAAGAACCATTTCTTATTTAAAGAAACTCTACAAAAAAGTCTAAGAAACTCTTCATCAATGTGTCACTTGTTGATTGGTTCAAACTTTCTTTAGTTTTAATATTTTATTATTTAACTAAATTATGTAAACAATATTAGTTTAATATTAGTTAGATACTCAATTTAAGAAATCCACCATCGGACATGATTATATATGAACGTATTAAAACCAAACTTACATATGAACGAATAAATAAGTGTTTAAAACTACAAAATGAAATATTGGTAGAAAAAAATTGAAAGAGTGTGGTAAAAAATTAGTTTTTTCTGTGTCCAAAAAATGAAACAAATCTCTATTTATAGTGCCTAAAAAATTATGAATTTTTATTATTATAAAATAATTGAAGTTTAATAATTGAGATGTAAAATAAAGTAAAGAATATAGACATCCAATGATTAATTGACACGTGTCATCTATTATATATTAAAAATGAAAATGACCCACGAGAAGTATTCAACGGGTGTTGAATTGTTTCAACTCATGTTGAATCCATCTCATTTCAACACCCCCATTGCAACCAAAAAATAACTTTCAACAATTAAAATTTTTTTCAACAAGCAACTAAACCCATTGTAAGTAGTCTGATGCTATTGGTACTGATGTTATGGAGACATTGGATTGGACCCGATTAGTAGTAAGTGTTGTAGTTTTACATTTTCTGATGTATATTTTTAGCTGTAGAATTTTTTGTTGTAGCCATAGTTTTTTTTATTAAGTTGTATAATTTTGGTTGTAACTTTAAAAATAAAACAAAAGCATGATTAGTATATGTGATATAGATTATTATTTGTCTATAAAAAATATTAATAATAGAAATAGGTATAACTAATAAGAAATTCAGTTACAAAAAATAATAAAATTTATATGTAAATAATCCCTTAAATATGGTTTTTGGGAAGTAAAACTAAAAAATATTTTTTGAAACAAAACTTGATTAAAGATATTTTAAGATATTTCTCTATACAAAATAGATTAAGGTTAGTTTAAAAAATATGTAAATAAACAATCAATTTTGTTTACTTAAAAATATTATACGTTCAAAAAAAAAATATATATATTATACGTAAAAGATAACTATAATATTATTTATATAATAAATACATGTACTTACGATTAAAAAGTTTTGGTAAACATTATGTAATATATATATTTATTTATGAAAACCATATGTGTGTGGTGAAATGGTAATAATTTATTATCATATTTAATATATAAATAAGTGAAAGATGTGATTGTTAATAATTTTTTTCTAAAACACCATTTTTTTAGCTGTAGAAAAGTGCGGTCTTACAACTAAAAAAATAAAAATAAAATGAAAGATTATGTTGTGAGTTCTCAAAGGTAAAGTAAAGCTTGATTGGTTCTCATATGTGGCTGTAGTATTATTTTTCTTGGCTGCCGATGACCTTTACAGCAGCAACCAATCAACCCCATTATCATCTAAGGAGGGAGATGAAAGATTGAAATGCAATCTTATGTCTTCTGGGGAGCTTTATCCTGCACTCATATCACCTGAGAGCGAGTACAAGGTATGAGGGATACTTTCGGAAAGCAGCTGCATTTTTAGTTTCCTTCCTAATTTTACAAAACTTGCCCTTTGTTTTTATAACAGGTTCTTCAGAAAATAGTTGATGGCATATTTTCTGTGGTTCTTGGACCACGAGAAGCTAACTGCCCTCTTGTTCGAACGATAGTTAGAGAGATTGTTACTTGCTTGATAGTTCAACCTCTTTTGAATCTAGCAACCCCTGAGTAAGTTCTCTTACCTATCTGCCTTCCAAAGAACTGTATGCAAACTAGTTATGACTTATGATATTAAGTTACCAGAAGAATGACTTCAGATGAATTGTAGTTGCCATTTACTTCAAAGTCTGCCTTTAGATTGTCTAAGACAGAGATGCTAATTAACTTTCCGATCTGCCACAGGCGTATCAATGAGGAACTTGTGAAGATTATCAATGGTATTAAAGAGAGAAACTCTGAGCAGTTTTCGGGGAAAGAACAGAGTGCTAACCCTGCCTCATTGTCAGCCTTTGATAATATATGGCCATATAGTCTCTCTTGCATCGATCATTTGATTTATTCATATTCCCAGGTTGGTTTTTGGCTCGATATCTCTTTCCTGCACCCGAAGTTGAAGTATGCTTAATGAGATATATCACCAAATATATTTTAAATTGTTAGTCTACTCGTTCAACATCATATAATTTTGGATAATGCCATACTTATCCTCTGCTTTTTATTACAGTGGACGCCGCCAAATGCCATTGTGCCAATTGTGAACCTAGTTTATAAAGTGTTTCGGTTAAATAGAGCATGTTGGTACAGGTGAGACAATGTAGTTATTCTTTCTGATACTCTGTTATAGATCATGTTGTTCTAGTATTGTTAAATGGTCCCTTCAGTGCCCATTTGGGCTTGTCCAGACTAACCATTTCGTTTTAGGCTAGAATTGGTCTGTCAATGGTCCAAAAAATGTTCATGCCCAATAAAAACCATGTCTATTTGGATATGACCATGGACAACCCATTTTACTACAATCTAAAATTGGTTGTCAATGCTATTTAAAATTCAATTTTGCGATTTTGGCAGAAAAAATCATTATATGGTTTTAGGAGAAAAGTCAATTTTACATGTTTGGCGGGAAAAGTCGTTTGTGGTTTTGGAGGTAAAACTCGGTTTTACGGTTTTGGCGATAAAACTCGGTTTTGCGGTTTTGGCGATAAAACTCGATTTTGCGGTTTTGGCGAGAAAATATGTTTTGCAGTTTTGGCGGTAAAACTCGGTTTTGCGGTTTTTGGCGGAAAAATCAGTTTTACGATTTTTTGGCGGGAAAAGTCAATTTTCGGTTTTGGCGGTAAAACTCAGTTTTGCGGTTTTGACGGGAATACTTGGTTTTGCGATTTTGGCAGGAAAAGTCGATGTTGTGGTTTTGGCGATAAAACTCGGTTTTGCGGTTTTGGCGGAAAAACTCGATTTTGCGGTTTTGGCGGTAAAACTCAGTTTTGTTGTTTTTGCGGGAAAAGTCGATTTTGCGGTTTTTGCGGTAAAACTCAGTTTTGCGGTTTTGACGGGAATACTCGGTTTTACGGTTTTGGCAGGAAAAGTCGATGTTGTGGTTTTGGCGATAAAACTCGGTTTTGCGGTTTTGGCGAAAAAAACTCGATTTTGCGGTTTTGGCGGTAAAACTCAGTTTTGTTGTTTTTGCGGGAAAAGTCGATTTTGCGGTTTTTGCGGTAAAACTCGGTTTTGCAGTTTTGGCGAGAAACTCGGTTTTGCGGTTTTGGCGGAAAACCCCGATTTTGCGGTTTTGGCGGAAAAAGCCGATTTTGCGATTTTGGTGGGAAAAGCCGATTTTGCGATTTTGGTGGGAAAACTCAATTTTGCGGTTTTGCGAAAAAAGTCGATTTTGCAGTTTTGGCGGGAAAAACCGATTTTGCGATTTTTGCAGGAAAATCATTTTGCGGTTTTGGCGGTAAAACTTGGTTTTGCGAGTTTGGTGGTAAAACTCAGTTTTGCAGGTTTGACGGTAAAATATGATTTTGTGGTTTTATAGTAAAACTTGATTTTGCGGGTTTAGCGAGAAAAAAAAATTCAAAATTATAGTTTTAGCGGAAAAGTCAATTTTACGAATTTGACCTGAAAAGTCAATTTACGATTTTGGCGGAAAAATTAGATTTTACGAAAAATCTGATTTTTGTTTTGAAATCAAATCTTTTCATGCCCATTTCGGCCATGGACAAAATTAGTCCAAAGACCATTTAGACCTTTTTCTGGTTATGACCATAATCCGTCCATAATGAATTGGACTGAGCTAGACCATGGACATGCCGACCTTTTTACAGCTCTATGCTGTTCTATTTGACTCTAGAGGTCCCGTATCACATGGTGTTTTCGAATAATCTTAATATGGTGTTATTATAGGAGGCCAATTTTCTGGATATTAAAGCGCATGTTACCGATATGTATGGACAAGGCTGTGGATGACTGGCTCCTGAAGGAGGAGTCTAGGCTGCGGAATGAAGATACAGTAGCTCATGGAATACGTTGGGCTCAAGATGTAAGAATTGAGTTTTCCCCCATCTTGTGCAGAAGTACACTAAACCTTCTTCACTTGTTTCTGTCTTCTTTGAGATCCAATGTCATGTTTGATCATTCGTTGAAATATATTACAACTTAAGTAGGAAAGTTGGTGATCATTCAGACGGATCATCTATCCAAACATGCTTAGTTTACTTTTGACTGTTGCAAGAAGGCAGAGGAATTAATATTGAGATATCTTAAAGATTAATGGGCTATGAGGCCTTAATCTCTAGAGATTGTGTGGTAATTGTCCCACATTGGAAGTTAGGAATAATATTGACTAATATATAAGGGATTTGTGTCAATCCACTTATCACCAATTAGTTTTAGGTTGGAAGCCCAGAAAACTTAACTATTAGCTAATAGTATTAGTGGAGTGATCACTCATTGTGTGTTGCTTATAATCTTATTTGAATTTTCTCTCCAGTTTCTTTGGCCAAATGGCGTATTTTTAACCAGAGTGGGTGACGGTCAAGAGGCATCGAATGAGACAGGCCAACTTGGTGGCATGAAATTGGCTAAACCCAGTTCCTTTAAGCAGAAATTTGAGGCTGCATGTCGAGTTACTAAAATCTGGAATTTCCTTTTGGGTGAGTATTTTAGGCTTGCCTCAATATATAGTTTCGAATTAGTTTAGACTCACTGGAAGTAACATTTTGGTGTATGATCAGATGGCGCCCCAACAGAGTTACTGTGGGTGGTAGAGCCCAAGCAGTACAGGAGATGCGCAAGAGACATCTTCTTATTCACTCAGGTTAGTCTTCTTTCTGTGTCACACTTAAAAGTTGGTAAATGGTTTAATTACGCTGTATCTTCCATCAGTTTGGTCTGACTATACTTGACACACAAATCATGCATCGCAGTCAAATGTATGCATAAAGCAATTAACATTTGCAATACTGGAGCTGCTAGTCCGAACAGTATTCCCCGAGCTGCAAGATCTGCTGAGAGACATAAGGGAGAATTCTCACGGTCGGTCAGAGTAACAACACATGTTTACAGTGGAGGAGGTGGCCTATGATCGACTTGAACCAGTTACTAAGCTTTCTCTATGTTAAATTGTTTTTGAACAATCTATGTTAAATTGTTATTTCCTTTTTTTTTCTTCCTTTAAATATTCTTCCATCTATACTATAAAAACATGGTAATATTTAAGAAAATAATCTTGGTGTGTTATATTACAAAAAAATGTCATTGAGTTTATTATGAAATTTTATTATTCATTAAGGATAATTTTGGGTTTATGAAAATTAGTCACACAAGGATATTTGGGCGGATCCGGATTTGGAATATGGATATACAAGCATATCTTATTTTCTTAAATTGTGGTCGTTTATTTCATAGATTTAATATTATCTATCAGATTAGTTTGTTTTATTAATCCTATCATTTATCTATTTTTTAATTCATTTTGTCAACAGACTTACCATTTATATTTATTTCCGTATTTTATATTTTAGGAAACCAAAACATGTAATATTGATGAATATACTCTTTACAATCTTGATTAATATCACGTAATACCAAATTTATAAAAACTATTTCGAATATAATATTAGTTTTTTACGAAAATAATATTTATTTATTATTATTAACATTATTTTATTTTACAAGTTAATATTTGTTTGTTCGACATTAGTTTTTACATTATTTGTATTTCATTGTCTATATTGCTTGAAAACATTTCATATTATATTTATAAATTTATATATAGTTATAATATTTGAATATCCTATTTGTTAATAAATTATATTTCTAACCATACAACATCATAATTTACATTTTTCTGGTCTTTAAACATACTATTTCCAAAATTGAGAAAGTTCAAATTTTTTTTTGAATGAATGTAAAATTATATTCAAACAAAAAAGTCATATTTACATACAAATGCTTCCTTTTTTCTTTTTTTTTTTGAACAAAACAAGTGCTTCCTTTCTTAGAACATTGTAGAAACTATCTAATGTGTATTATAAAAAAAACAAAAATCAAAGAATGAAAGAATATTAAATCTTGTTTGCTGGAGAGCGTTAGTGCCTTGAGGCGAACCAGACTTGAAGGCATGTTCTCATGTACTCATCCTCATATTGAACTGATGTTAAGCGATTCCTCGCTACTTTGTCAGTGAACTGAAGGAGTTGCTGCTGTGATTGATTTTCATTGCCTTGCCTTCTAGAGTTTCTCTCTCTCCATATACTATGCACTGCCGTTTGTAGTGTGTATCGCAGGAGAAAGAGGACAGTTTTGCCAAGAGTTGTTCTCAGGTATATAATCCCTTGCCACTCGGATGTATACTCATGTCGGATTAGACCACCAACCAGTTTCTCCCATATATCCACTAAATGCATTCGAAAAACAGATGGTTGCGGGATTCCTCATAGTTCAAACACGAAATACAAGTAGTATCTATGTTGTTATTCCACTTACTCATTCTATCTCCAGTGGATAACCTATCATTCATTGTCACCCAAAGTAGAAAAGAGTACTTTGAAGTATTATGTTTGAACCAAACTCCCTTGTTCCAGTCACACGTTTCTTTTGGCTCACGCACATGCAGTCAAGTAGCCTTCGAGGAGAATCTGCTTTTAAAACAATATGCTTTTTGTCTCCATAGGGAGACACCATCTGGTTTTTTCTATCTCCTCCTCCACTTCATTAAGCATACCCGATATGTGCCTCCTCCTCCTATGAGTTTTCAGAACCTCCTCCACTGTCATAGTATCAGTGATTCCCAAATCAATGGTACCTCTCTGGCCTAACAATTCTCTGAGTCTACCAAAGTTCGACCAAGAGTCATGCCAGAAGAAAATTTGACGACCACTCTTTACCTTTATTTTATGGAACAACTTTGCGTTGTCTCTTGTTTTCATAATCTTCTTCCAAATCCAAAATCCCATTGTGGACTTTTCCTTTAAAGATGAGAATGGTCCCTTCCTGACCAAATAAATTTTGATCCATTTAACCCACAAAGACTGTTGCTCAGAAGTAAGTTTAAGGCTCACAACTGAGCTGTAATCCTTTGTATTTATTTTGATCCTTTGTTTTGAAAGTTCAAAATTCATACGAACATAATTAAAATGTGCACCGGTAAGGTGATAAGATGTAATCCTTAATAGTTTAATGGTAGGTCATATATACTTATAAAGGTCGTAGACTCGTAGTTAAAGGCAACGGACGGCTACATGGCTCCCACAACGAAAACTTTTATTTTCTACTATTAATCATCCCCAAAAAAAAAAAATTGTTTCTTCACACGGTTTTTCATTAAAAGGAACTCCAAATAAATACAAATCCCTATGCGTGGATATTAAGTTATTAACTAATCAAGATTGAGTTTTAAAGGACGTCATCAACGGAACGTGGAAACCTAGAAAGACAGGTGAATCATGGATGAAGTTTCTATTCAACTTTGATCAATTACACATGGGAACTTTTCGGTTTCAAACAACATCTACATCACCTGTAAACCCACAATACAATTAATTATATATATGATTGTTGTTGTAAATGACTTATATCTCAAAATACTAACAATAAAGTATTTTTTGAGTGAGCTAATGAATATTTTTCGTAAGACGGTATACTAAAACGATTTAGATTTTTCTTTTATTGAGAGATTAAAAAGATCTTGTTGATATTATATTTCCTTATTGTATCGAATTTGAAATTATGTATAAAGGGTTTAAAGGTTTGTTGAAATATAACATAGGAAGTTAGGAACCCTAAAGAAAAATAGTATTGTCTCATTATCATTTTCTTTCTAAATTTTCCTGCAAAGTCGTTTTTTCTAAGATTTTAATCGAATTATCACAACAATATACCATGTATATATAACATAACAGAAGAAACAATATATATACACACCGATCATTTTGCATGTTGATTAGTTAAGGCTTTGGGGGTTTCACTATTTTATTTTACACTTTTTGTGTTTGTAATTACATCATTTCCTAGTGTTTTCAAGTTGATATCTATATTTACATATCATTGTGGTGACACAATATTAAAGACATCAAAGTCCAACGAGAAAGGTAGAATCCAACGAACATATTTAAGTTTAGAACATGTGTGTATGCATGTTAGCATGTATATATACGCCGCACCTAAACAGTACGTTCCAACAAACTCAGTGTGTATAGATTGTTGAAAAGTAGAAAGAACATAACTTCTTGTCGTTCTAATAAATATAGTGTAGGGATACAAAGACATTGATGTCAATATTTAATATAAGAAGACAATTTTGTAGCTATATAGTTTCAAGAGACTATATTTTGTTGGGTTTTTCTTATGGAATCTGATTTGGACGGTGCAACTGAAGTTTTTTTCAGAAAGAAATAATCAGTTTTTTTGTTTGGGTTTATTATTGTACTACATATTATAAAATTATTTCAAGCGGACAATTCGACCAGACTTAGTAGATATAAGTTTTAATTGGTAAACTGCGGAATTACGAAATAATGTTTAAAAATACAAGAAAAAACACGAAACGCGCATTTTCACTAAAAAAACAAAAAAAAATTCCATTAATCAAAAAGGTTGAACTTTAAATAAATTATTTGCATAATATTTTTTTTACATATGTTTTTGATTGGTAATCATGCGGAATAATGGAATTGCGTCTTAAACATAACTCTACCATTCTGCATGATTACCAATCAAAGCCATAAAATCTAACAGTTTTATTTACACCACACTGATTCACTTTATAAAAACGAATGCTAAAAGGTTATACCTACATTACACTAAAGATCATGTGGTGTTGTATTCTTTAATTTGCATGATTGATAATAATTCACATATTTCTATGATTTGAACCTCATGTTTTTTGTTGTAAACTCATTAATCAGCTCTTAATCAAACCTTTTAAAAAAACTTCCACACATTCTGATTTCTCTAACGTTTGGTCTTGTTTGTATGTTTTTTTGTTTGCATTCAGCCTTATTTTATATATTTACTTTTAGATGTTAAAGAAAGAAATCGATTTTCTATTTAAATTTGTAGATGGGTTAGTTCGTACGGTAGTGGTAGAATAAGACTGGTAGCTTCATATTCAGACTCAAGACCACTAAATTCATCCATATACGACTATATGAGTATAGATTATTGTTTCGTGTCGATTTTTCTTATCCGCATATAAATAAAAAATGAAAAAGAATGACGTATATAGTTTCTACATCACTACATAAACTATCTATTTTCATAAAGACGACACTATACTTGATCTCAAGGCAATATGTGCATTGAACATGCAATGTATTCATGATATATACTTGTAAGTTGTAACTATACAGTCTATCCAGTCTTTCTTTCAGAAGGGTTTCTTGCCTAAAGGGATAAATACAACTATCCTTGCTCTCATCCCAAAAAAGGATAATGCGGAGGAGATGAAAGACTACCGGCCTATATCATGCTGCAATGTCATCTATAAAGTTATATCCAAAATTATGGCTAATAGGATTAAAGGTATGTTACCTAAAATCATCACATGGAATCAGTCAGCTTTCGTTAAAGATAGACTACTTGTTGAGAATGTCCTCCTGGCTACGGAATTAGTCAAAGATTACCACAAAACCTCTGTTTCACCGCGATGTGCAATGCAAATTGACATCTCCAAGGCGTTTGATTCTGTGCAATGGGATTTTCTCCTAAATGTATTGACAGCCTTAGACTTTCCAGAATTGTACATCAGATGGATAAGATTATGCATCTCAACTGCATCCTTCTCAGTTCAAGTCAACGGAGAATTGGCTGGGTTTTTCAGAAGTAAACGCGGCTTACGACAGGGATGTGTTCTTTCACCATATCTGTTTGTGGTCTGTATTAATGTGCTATCTAGGATGATTGATAAAGCAGCAGCACATGGGAGAATTGGTTGTCATCCCCGATGTCAAAACATTGACCTAACGCATTTGTGCTTTGCAAACGATATTATGGTGTTTAATGATGGTAACAAGAGATCGATTGAGGGTGTAATACAAGTCTTTGACGAGTTTGCGCAGATCTCTGGTTTAAGAATCAGTCTGTAAAAATCCAAAGTGTTTATGGCAGGCACGTCAAGCTCTCAACAACAAGCCATACTCGAGTGTTTCCCATTTGATTCAGGCCAGCTTCCTGTGAGGTATCTGGGTCTACCACTTCTCACTAAAAGAATGTATGTGAATGATTATATGCCTCTCATTGAAAAAAATCAGGAAAAGACTAAGCAGTTGGACATGACGTTTCCTTTCAAGAGCCGGTAGACTTCAGCTCATTAGTTCAGTCATCACTGGCCTGACTAATTTATGGCTCACAGCCTTCAGACTTCCCAGTAGCTGTATCAAAGAGATTGAGAAGCTCTGCTCTTCTTTCTTGTGGTCTGGACCAGATCTAAATCCAAGGAAGGCTAAGATTAGTTGGAGGGATGTTTGTAAACCAAAGTGTGAAGGGGGTCTAGGATTAAGACCACTGAAGGAAGTTAGCAACGTGACAGGACTGAAGATAATATGGAGACTGGCATCTTCGCAGTCACTGTGGGCCTGCTGGATAAAAGTCTACCTAATTAGGAAGGGTTCAATATGGTCATTAAATCAGAACCAGACTACAGGCTCATGGATTTGGAGAAATATCCTGAAAATGAGGGAAAAAGCTAAGGATTTCCACAAAATGAACATCAAAAATGGCCACTCAACATCTTTTTGGTATGATGATTGGACAAAGTTTGGTAGGCTCAAAGAGCTACTCGGAGATAGAGGCCACATTGATCTGGGTATTCTTGACAATGCAACAGTTTGGGAAGCTCTGAATCATAGAAGGAGACGACGGCATCGAATTCAACTTCTAAATGATATTGAGGATGAGATAGAAAGGGTAAGGAATGGTCTGATTCAAACCGAGGAGGATGTACCTCTGTGGAAGCATAAAGATGGGTGCTTTAAAACCAGTTTCTCGGCCAAAGCAACCTGGTCCCAAACTCGCGTGATGCACAGCCCAAACGACTGGTACAGGGGAATTTGGTTTAAATACCACACGCCGAAATTTTCGTTCATGGCCTGGCTATCTATACATGACAGACTATCTACAGGAGCAAGAATGCTTCAATGGAACTCCAACATAGATGCTTCTTGCGCTCTCTGTTCAGATCATCAAGAAACTCACAACCACCTCTTTTTTTAGTGCAGTTACACGAAAGCAATCTGGACCTCTCTGGTCAAAGGTCTTCTGCAGCAGAGATTCACTGTGAAATGGAATGAAATTATGGAGATGATCTCAGGGAGTTCTCTGGACAACACCACTCTTTTCCTGGTTCGATATGCTTTCCAATGTGCTCTCCATAGCATTTGGCGAGAGAGAAACTCCAGAATGCACAACAACATCCAACAAACTCATCAACAAGTGCTACGACTCATTGATAAACTGTCAGGAGTCGTATCTCCACGGTTAAAGGCACAAAAGACGGCTCCTTGAATGATGGACTGCAGGTTTGGTTTGGCTCTCGGACCAGTACCTGATCTCGCCAAAAGCATACTTTTATTCTTTCTTTGATTATTTCATAGAAGTATAGCTCAGTTAATCTTTAGAACTCAGATTCAAACATTAAGCACTTGATGTAACAAGGTTTTGACTGAATTAATTTTACATTCATTCAAAAAAAAAGTTGTAACTATACCTATTTAGACGGTGGAAATTTGTAATATTATGACCATTAATATTACAAGCTGATCTTGACATGTATCTTTCTTGTTTTTTACTATCAAATATGTGATTCAAGTCCGGACGAGGTAGTCAAAGTGGAAGGACGGATCTGTGGTGACAACCACCATCCGGGTTCGATTTCTCTCCTATGCGAAAACTAAAATGTTTCCTCTGGACACCTAATGCGGGCACTGGGCCAAAGACCCCGAGAAAACCCTCTCAGGTGAAACTGGTATGCGGTTTGACTGGGCCCAGGGTATTAGTCTGGAATGTGGTAGTCTAGAATCTACCCCTAGATTAACAAAAATAAAATAAAAATATGTGATTCAAAGTATATAATTCATTTTCTGGTCATCTACAACTATTTATTAAATCAAATTTAGTTGGGTTTACGGTTTTATGATAAAATTATATAAACCAATATAGATTTTGATCTATATGAAAATAAAAGTAGTATCATGATTGGATTCTTTCTATAAGAGTAGTAGTATATACATTCATACCATGGAGAATTAATGTTAAGCTAAATATATCAAAATATTTTCGAATAATATCAAAATATTTTCGAATTTAATTTAAATTCCAATTGTTTCACCGGATTATTTATCATCTTCAATAAATCTATATAGTCTATTTCAAAGCTAACATGTACAAAATGTTACAGTCTACAAAAACCTTGACTCCAACAAGTTTTGATACAACTTTTGATAGAATCTAATCCATGTTATACCACATATCATCCATTTACCTTAAAACTCAAATTACTTAACATTTCAACATGATAAGTATTCAATCCATATACTTAAGAATCCAAATCAAAATAAGACATTAACATATAACTATAAAGTGGCACTTGTATTAGAGAGGAAAACTATTACTCCTAAAAACCAACTAAAAGACTAAACCCAAATCGAAGGAATCTCTACGTTAGTATAAAGATGGATGGTGAGTTCTTTCTCGCATGGGAGAAATTTGCGTTGCACATGTTGACGAGACGCACACGAGTGATAAACAGTAAACGTGTCATCAGGTGGGACTCTCAAAATCAGTGGGTTCTTGTCTTGTAGCTAAAACCTCTGGCTGCCTGAGAGACTTTCAACCATGCTGACTTCGATTCACCTTCACCACCAAACTGTCGGCGGAAATTCTTTGTTATGGATTTGTTTATTCGAAGTACTTTGGATTTGGATATTTATAATATATAACGATTTTTAATGCATTATTAAAGAAAATGCTTCGCTGTTATATCTGTACGTTGGCTTACAAAAGGTCGACACACAAATCTTCTTAACTATTTTAAAATTACATACATATATATAAAAAAAATATATAATTGCTTGTTTTAGTAGCTTCTTTCAACCTTCCAGATGACTCCAAAAATCGATGTCGATTCTCATTCTCATAAAATTTCATTTGAAAATATATTTCTTGGTCTATTTTATTTTTATATACTTGAAAACTTATTTTCTGAGTCATCATATTCATCATTATCAAATCCAATTTGCCCTTTGTTTTTTTTCTTTCTCAAATCGTTTTCTCATAACTTTTGTAATTTACACATAAACTTAAATGTTTTATACACATAATCAACAAATTTAAACTTGTCTTTGACATACCGTACATTTGCAAACTATATTTAAATTGTTTACTATAATAATTACTATTACTATACGATTTAATACACACGAAGACAGTAACATTTAAAATTAAATTAATTCAAAAAAACATTTAAAATAAAATAAAAAGAAAAGAGGAGGAAGGTACCTGATTGGTTACATTCGAAAGCTTATATATAAACCTCAACAAAACCTCACCATTTCACTTCATCTTCAACTACATCACTACCAAAAAAAATCATCTCTTCCTCATCGATCGAGCTTTGCTAACTGATTCTTTCTGAAAATCAATGGCGGTTTCTAATTCTCTAACAATCTCTCCAAGAAAACTCCGGTCTGATCTTTACTCTTACTCATACCAAGACAATTCCAAAACACCTCTGGTTATCTCTGTTTTATCTTCACTGATCGATCGAACTCTTACACGGAACCAGAGGATTAGTCGGAGAGCATCACCGGCATCGTCTTATTCCGGCGGAGGTGGAAAAACCCAGGTCTTTGATTGCCGTGAAATCCCCGACCTGACCATCCAATCGTACCTAGAAAGAATTTTCCGGTACACTAAAGCCGGTCCTTCGGTTTACGTTGTTGCTTATGTCTACATTGACCGGTTCTGTCAAATCAATCCCGGTTTTAGAATCAGTCTCACTAATGTACATCGTCTCCTCATCACTACCATCATGATCGCTTCTAAATACGTCGAAGATTTGTAAGTCAAGTGTCCATTTTTCCTCATAGAACTCGTAAGTTAGATTAGAGTTTGATTAGTAACTTCTAACCGCTACGGTTAGAGATATATCGTTTTAGTTGTTACCAATCACAAATAGGTTATAAAAGTTACAGTTAAAATCGTTACTCTCGGCTTTTTGTTACCGTTTTTGCTAACAATTTTACTTACAATTTTGCATTATTCAATCGCTTACCACTTCCGTTAACAATTAATATAATCGTTCCGCTTCAATCACAAATACGTTATAAAAGTTACGGTTAAAATCGTTACTCTCAGCTTTTTGTTACCGTTTTTACTAACAATTTACTTACAATTTTGCATTATTCAATCGCTTACCATTTCTGTTAGCAATTAATATAATCGTTCCGCTTTTATTCACCAACCCGTTCCCATATTTTGCTTAATAAGATTCATTTTTTCTAAATTTTGTTTTTTCTCTGTTTTTCAGGAATTACAGAAATTCATATTTTGCCAAAGTAGGTGGATTAGAGACAGATGATTTGAACAGATTGGAGTTAGAGTTTCTGTTCTTGATGGGATTCAAGCTACATGTTAATGTGAGTGTGTTCGAGAGTTATTGTTGTCATCTTGAAAGAGAAGTTAGCTTTGGAGGAGGTTATCAGATTGAGAAGGCATTACGTTGCGCTGAAGAAATCAAATCCAGACAAATGATAGTTCAAGATCCTAAACATCATCATCACCATCATCATCAGTTTGGTCGAATCTTGTTGTAGAAAAAGAAACTCGTTGTTTTTTTAATTTGTAGTTTTGTCGTTTTTTGCTTGTGATCATGACTTTCTGACAAATTTGTTGGTTAGAGTTGTTTTGTTGGTATGGTGTTGGTGATGGTGTTGGTGTTGGTGTAAATGTAAATGTAGATGCGTAGGGGTGAGCAGTGATGTAAATATTGGCGTAAATAGATTCAATATCAATTGATTTTTTATTAAAGATTTTTGAGTTTTCTTCCATAATCTCACCCAAAAAAAGAGTTATTTTAAAATTTTGGTTTAAAGAATGACATTAAGATCACAGAGTTTTGGGTCTTAAGACTACAATTTCCTAAAATTTGGAGTTAGATTTTAAAATTTCCATTAGAAGATAACACTTATACCAAAACCGGTTTAAACCCAAAATTTGGATTTTTTTTTTTTGCAACAAGATTTAAGAAAAAAAAACTTAATTCTCAATCATCCAAATAGGCAGTTCCGGACCAACATAAGCACTTAACACGACTGTGTGAGATGAATGTTCTATAATAATCTGTCTGCCATCGTATTTTTTTGTTCGGGAGATATGCTTGAGCTCAAAAAACGTAAAAAAGTCCTTTCCTCGAGTGTATTCCTCAAAATAGATCGCAAAAACTGGTTATTCTTCTAATCCAAACATTAATTTAACCAAAATTTGGAGTTATTATCACCAAATCACCACTTAAAAATATATATTGAATCAAGAAAAATCCTTTTATTTTTTATTCATCTAACCAAGAGAATTCACAAATGAAAATAAACAATTCAAATATAGAAAACAAACTATTTTTACTTAAACATAACAAAAACAACTATTAAAAATAATTATGTTAGAGAACCAAACACATATTTACCAGCACATTTTAAAAAAAATTGTACCCAAATAATTAAAATATACCCCTTTTTGGGGTTAAAATTAAAATATATCCAAGTTGTTCATATAAACTATGTGAATACTAAAGATAGGGTTTACGTGATTTGGTGTCAATAATTGATTAAATGGTGGGTTACAACTTACAAATATACATTATTATCAATAAGTTTTAAGTTCTTTAATAAAGATATCTTATTTAAATTTCATCCTTCTATTATATATGTGCAACAACTTTTCTTATTATAATATACTACAGTTCAGATTAAATGAATCTTTCTCGTTTGTTGGATGTAGGAAACCATAATCATGTTCAGTTTCCCACATAGTCTTGGACCTTTTAAAGTGGTAAAAAAACAAATTAATCGTCAACATTTAAGTTATTATTATGCAAAATTTATTGTCAACATTTTTTTTTATTGTAGAAACTAACAAGTTATCATTGTATCTTTCTCATTATCTTTTTTTTGAAAGGGTATATTTCTCATTATCATGCGAACAATAGTGGAATGCCTTTTCATTTACACTAATCTACCGTAATGATGATCATGCCATTTGAATAAGAATACAAAGTGTGTTCTATAGTTTTTTATTGATAGTGTGTAGTGTGGTTCACGAGCATCTACCTAACCAGAAGCATCAATCAACAATTTGGCTTAATACTTTGCACCATATATTTAAAGGAATAAGATTAGGATTGATGTCTTTATATGATGTCTAATAATTGCCGAAGGTATGCATACTAATATTGTATAGTTTTTAAAAAATATATTTATCTATTTTTTAATCTTTTTTGGATAAACGATTTCATTAATAACAAAATAAGATTACAAAGTCTAATAAATGTTCGATTTTAAATATTTTGGGTATAGAAGATTAAGATGTACTAAAATTATTTCGGTACGGTTTCGGTTCAAGTACATCAGATGAAGAACCATAAAATATCCAAAATTAATGATTCTTAAACGATTCCAAATATATAGCCAATTTATACCCAAAATATAAAACAATACTCAAAATAACAAAAAGATACTAGTTACCTGAACCCGACATTTCAATAAAGCCAATAAAATACTTAAAATGTAACTAAAATATATGAAATGACAAAAAAATATTAGAACCGATATTCGAAATGTCAATAAGTTATGTGAAATGTCAATAAAATATTTGAAATGTCAATAAACTACATGAAATATCAATATACCATAATACTATATGTGTAAGTGTATATATGTTCGGGTATTTGATTTCTAATTTCGGCTTTCGAGTAATACTTGAAACCAAACTGATACATATGGATCTTAAACATAAGATTCAATGGATATTTTAGTCGAACTGGAACCAAACCAAAATTTTTGGTCCATTCCGGATTAGTTCTTCGGTTTTGGCTTTTTTTTTTCAGGCCTAGCTCATCATCCACAGTGGTTGGATCTTAAGAAAAATAAAGTTCAATGGTTCTACAAATAATGGGCCGTTGTAAATTTTACCGTCTAGCTAAAATAAAAAGTTAACTTCAATAGTCAAATTGAAAGTGTTGGCAAGCCCATTGCCCAGCTAAAACCATCGAGAGAAAGCTTAAATATACTTGGGCCTATGAGACCCAAATAAAACTTGCCCAATTACAATTGATTAACAATTAAAAATATATAATTTCCGCGAGACCAATTAAAAATATAAGAGCGAATTGGCATCATAAAACAAGCAGAAACTCTATGACTATATCTGAAGTGACATAAGGTCATTTCAGAATTGTTAAAATGACTATATTAACCTTATAGTTTTGGACTACACAACTTAGAGCATGTCCAATGTAGGGTTCTTAATCCAGTTTCTTAAAAAAAAATTAATTAAATAATGTGGGTCCCACATGGGACCCACATTTTTTTTAACAACCGGTCCTTAAAATTCTAAACTAAGGACCGCTCCTTCCACTGTGCGATCCACGTGTCATCGTCTCATTCGTCACCTTTTTATTTATTTTTTATTTTTTATTTTTTGCACTTGTAAAAAAAAAAATTTAATAAAATAAAAATTTTAAGAACTCCTACCCAGTTACACGAGTGTACATGCTCTTAGCATTCTTTTTTTTTCCTTTTCGTTGTCTTCTCTCTCCTCTTTCTTTCTAACTAAAATAAATCAGAAATTAAATATATATTCACGACAAGTTGATGAGAAACTCAATAAATATTTCTAACAAATTTATTCTCCGTTAATCGAAATAGTGATTTAGTATGTTAATATAATTATGACGCATGTTAACTTGATTAGTAACTAGTTAACTTAAAATGTGTATTCAAATTATTATATTATATATAAAATATATAAGTTTGTCGATAATTTGTTGCGTGAGACGATATCAAAATTGTTATATATCAAGTTTTCTAACAAATTTATTCATATTCATTGAGTCGATTTAAATACATGTTAACATAATTCTAATATGTGTTAACTCAATTATTAACTAGTTAACTTTTATGTTGTATGCTCAAATTATTATATATCATATAAAATATATAAATTTACCGATAATTATTTTTTAATAGGATAACAACATTGTTATATGTTGATTTTTTGCAAAGATTTATGACAAAATATTTATTCCAATTATTATGTTTCATATAAAATCTATATAATTCGACTCATAAATGTTTGTTTAACATGATAACAAATAATGTAACCAAACATTTATTAGTTAAATTGTATATTTTATATAAAATATAATCATTAAATGCAAATCCAAAAAATTTACTAGCTAAGAATTAAGTTAACAAATGCATAATTCTCTTAACGCATGTGTTACTCAATAAATATACATAAGGACATGTTTCATAGAAGCGCATCTGTGATGTCACAAAAAGTGCATCTAGAGAGTGTTGAAAAGAGAGTGATCGATCGGATTTAACGATGGACGGAGGCATAGATCCGCCGCGCGAGAGCTTCTGCAAAATAGGTAGATGGATGGAGGCGATAGATCCGATTTGCTTTACCAAAGTTTCAGCTAGAGGTAGATCGTCGCAAGCCAAAAGCGCGTGGACAAGACGCACACCGTTCCCCTGCGAGTCCATCATGACTAACACATTCAACCGTTGTGGACGTCACGCCATGTCCGCGACGCCGTTCCTACGCGCGGCCACTGTGGATGTTGGCCATGGAATCAGAGCTAGATCTTTTCAACCGCTTGTTGACACTCGTATCCCCGCCATGGTTCGACGATGAAGATGAATCAATTGAGATTTGATTCAGAACCGCGTCACCGAGAATAACTTTGAGATCCTAATTGGTGGATTGGATTGGCGGCTTCTACCACCAGATTGGATTACCGGCTTCTCTCACAGATTCGAATGGTTCTGAAGTGTCGATATCACCGAAGAAGAAGGATTATAGGGTTTCAACCATTAAAATTTAGATGAAGAAGATAAGAACTTGGGGGAGAAGAAACAGATGAGAGAGAGAAAAGAAACGAAAGCTAAAGAAAGTCTCTTCGTGAATACAATTAAATATTCATTTAGTGACATAAAAAATCTGTACAAATCTTTAGATACATAGGGGTAAAAGTGGTATTAAAAATAGAACCAACGGTGTTTGGTCAGATGCTTAAATACACTCTTCCTTGTGTATATATGGTGCAATTTCTTCAAAATATAAACACTTTTTTTTAGAAAAATGAAAAGAAAATGTTAACATTTTGAAACAATCAATTTGAATCCGATTAGGTTAAAATCGAATTGGGAAAAATTTCCGTGAAACTTGGAGTAGAGAGAGAACAACAGAAACCAACCAACCAACAATGTCTTCTTCTTCTCCGATTTCATCCGAGACGACGACGATTTCGAAAGAAATCGATCCCAACAATGTATTGTTAGTCGCAGATTTCATTAAAGCTATCACTTACCCAGACTCATCACTCGAAGATTTCACCTCTTTCGACTCTTTCTCCATCTTATTCCAAAGCCATATCAGAGCTCTCTCCATCTCACGCGGCCGTATCTCATGTTCCGTCATCGTCACGCCAGCCATTGCTGTAAATCTTCATTCAAATCATATGGGTTTCTTAAAGTTTCGATCTTTATTTTATAAAAAAGTTTTTTTGTGTGAATAGAATTACTTTAATGGGCTACATGGAGGATCAGTCGCATCAATTGCGGAGAGATTATCGATGGCTTGCGCGAAAACCGTCGTGTCTGAAGACAAACAGCTGTTCCTCGGTGAATTGAGTATGTCTTATCTCTCTGCTGCTCAAGTTTCGGTAAGCCACAACATTCTCGTCTCTAACTCTTCGAATTGATAATTGATGATTCAGATTAGGCATGGGCGTTCGGCTTAGGGTCGGGTTTTTTGGGTTTTTCGATTTAGGACTATAGACCCGTTCAGATATTTCTATATATGTCGGATTCGGTTTAGGACTTATCGGGATCGGGTCGGGTTCGGATATCCGAAACTACAAAATTTTCTTAAAACTCGAAAAAATATACAAAATAATCTGAAAATATTTGAAAATCTCGTAAAAATATATATCTAAACTACCTAAAAATATTCAAAGTACACTTAAAATTAGATAAAACTTCGGGGTACTTCGGGTATTCGTTCGGGTTCGATTCGGGTTCAGGTATTACCCAATACCTTAAATACCTAGACTTAAGCCCCCATTTGGATATTTTTGTACAATGGGTTTGGATCGAGATCGGATTTTTCGGATCGGATTTGGATTTCGGGTAAATGCCCATGCCTAATTCAGATCATCAAGTTAGAGAAACTTATTATTGTGTGAAATTGTGCAGAGTGAATTGGTGGTGGAAGGATCAGTGGTGAGGAGTGGGAGAAATCTGTCGGTGGTGAATGTAGAGTTCAAGATGAAGGACACCATGAAAGTCACTTACTTAGCTCGTGCTACTTTTTACCATTCTATTATCTCCAAGCTTTAAGCTTTGACACTCAAAATATCTTAAAAATCAGAACCTTTGTGGATTCTTTATATTCTTCTGTTCAATAAAACAAGATTCTGTTTCAGTAATAGTATACAGATTAGTTTTGATTCTCGAGATATATAATAAGCATTACTACTTTTCTGTGTCTTCAATAACAAAGTCAACTCTTCCATCGAGCTGTAATTGGATTGGAGACATCAAAAGCAAAACAAAGAGGTTCAGTTTTGTGTGCTCTGCAATCAGTTAAATAGAAGTGTGACATCTTACTGTTCCTCCTTTCCTCTTATCATGTCATGTGAGCTCACGTTCATGTTTTCTAATATCGCCAGTGACTTGGGAGCACTGATCTGTGCTCTGCCACTGCAGTTATTAGGCAGCTCTGTGTTCTGAAGTCTGTTCAAATCCAGAACCTGTGACCTTGAATGTTGATTGGGAAACCAGCATATTGATTCTTACGTGTGGATTGCATTAGACATTTCATCTCTCTTACGTCTGATCAAGTGACCCATGAGACTTCTAAGATGAACCGATTGGAGCTTAATTGCACTTTGGATTGGATCAAGAGAGATTTGTCTAAGCTCATTCATCATTCTACACTTTTGGAAGCTAAAGAAGTCTGAAGCCCAACATGCCTTGGTGAAATTCGTGACCAAAAGTTAGTGACCATAAAAAGAAAGTTGGGTGGTCATAAAAATATGGTCAAAGGAGGAAGTTTGCTAGTCACTTTGTTTGGTCAAACCGAGTGTCATTACTTCTTTTTCTTATTTTCTAAGACATTTCTTTTTTTTTTTTTTGCAAGAAACTCTTCTATATCTATTGTAAGAAATCTCCAAATGTAATAACATTTTTTTCATCTTTTTGATCTTTGATTTTTTATGAGAACTCTTCTCATTTTGTTTTTTATAGAACACTTCGAAATTTAGTGAGTCATATCCAAGCGTCACCTCTCCAATTCTGGTCTTGTTTGTCATATCACACATAACAATAGGTTGGGAATATCAGTGATCTTCCGCAGTCATTGTGTGACCCTTCAATCCACACGTTTCGATCTTAGGTGCTAGTAGCTCTTCGGTGCAAGGATTATCCAACACCGTAAATCCTCTAAATACTATCATGTGGATGTTCATATCACTTGATCTCGCTTCATGTTATGAGCTTCACAGACATTATATCATATTACAACCTCTCAATAACACTAACTAATCGTAATTCTAACTCCAAAATCAATCAAGCTCTCTCCGAACGATCATGGGAGACAGGTGGTAAGCAACATTCAGAATTCTCTTCTGTTTTGGGATCAAATGCTTTCCAAATCAGTGCGTCTAATAATACTTCTGTTAAACTCAGTTTTCTCTGTGCGAGTTGCATATAAAAAATTTCTTTTAATGAAAGATAGGTCATGATCACATCACAGAGTAGTGCGTAACGCATCACACATATATATGACTAGAGATTATCTGACAGAGTTGCAAAAGAAAATAACAATAAGAAGTGGAAGTTCATGGAAATTTTAGTATACAAAGACTTACCCCTTAGGTATTTAGTAGGTCAACTACTTTCAATGATAGCATTTCGGATATATATGCAACGTCAGTCACTAGTTTCTTCGCACAAATGCTAATAAATCCATTCACCTAACTTTATCTCCAAAGAAAATTGAGAAGATACCACTGACTAGACAACAAATTACAAATCTACTAATTTGTAGGCTCTAACCGGTGGAAATCATTTCGAGGAATATACCAAATTATAAGCTTGAAAATGAGAATTGATGCTGACATAAAACAATGAATATAATTAGCTAGATTTTTTTTTCAGACAATCTGGAGAAATTTAATATGTTCTGCTAGTTGAATCACTTGAATAAACTATATTGACAAAATTATTTTTGGTGGAAAATGTGTTGGCAACTTCACCAGAAAATACAAATACATATTAAAATTAGAATTATGAGTGGTGGAATATTTATTAAAAATATATATACTTTTGAGTTAACTAGAAAAAAACATAGAATAATTAGTAAAAATAATTATTTGTAATTTTAAATATGTGTGTAAAATTCAAAAATCAGTCTTATAACTAGGTCTTGACATTTTTACCCGGATTCGAAGACTCGAACTTGAACCGACCCAAAAAATTCGGGTCCGGGTCGGGTTCGGGTCCAAGGTTTAGAATCTGTTGGATATGATGATCGAAGACTTGGTGCAGGTACATGTTCGGATCCGAATCTTACCCGTGGATCTTTCGAGTATCCGTTGAAATCTGTAAATAATATACTAAGTAATTATTATAATCTGTTAGTAACCTGTTAAAACCTGTTAGGAACCTGTTAGTAACTGATCTGATAGATCCGATAAAACTTGATATGACTCGTATGATCCGATAGAACCTAATAAAACTTATAGTTTTCCATATTTTTACAGGTTTTTCGGATTTACAGGTTTTCGGGTATTTTATATCCAAAAATATCCGGAAAAAATTGTTAATATCCAAACCCGAATAGTACCTATAAAATTTCGAATCTTTGCATGTATGGTACTAGCAGACTCGAATCGACACTGGCAGAGCCAGTGAATAAGCAGGGGGTCAGCTGACCCCCATAAATTCTGAAATTTGATTTAATGTTAGATATAAAATTGCAATATATTGATTAATTGATTTATTTTTAATGGTTTGACCCCTTGATCATTCTGAATTAAGGCCCTCTGAATTAATGGTTTGAACCTTTTATTAATCGTGAAGTTCCCCATACTTTTTCCTTTTTTCCTTTCTAGCACAGTAATTACGGTATTAATTGTATTAAATAGAGTTACATCTTTTCTTTCAAATGATTTTTTTTTAAATAGATTTGGTTGTTTATTTCTCCTTCTTATGAAAGTGGTCGATTGCTTGCTCGTTTTTCTTTTATTTTTTTCAATAGTTTCTTTATTCTGCTTTAAAAAAAAATAATCTATTTACCCATTAATACTCTGTTTTTATATAAAATATTATGTATTATAATATTTATTTCATATTTTTGTATTTTTAGAAGTATCATTTACTGCAGCATGTAAAACTATAGTATATAGTATGAAACTGCCTTTATAATTCATATTTTCTTGTAAATTTTTTTTGACCTCAGTGGATATTTTTCCTAACTCCGCCGCTGCGAACCGACCCGAACTCGAAAGAACCCGACTCGAACCCGACCCGAAATATATATGTTTTTAAATGGGTTCTATATTTCTATACCCTTTAAATTTGGAATATGCGAAAATCTAACCTAGACCCAACCTGAATATCTGAATGCCCAGATTTACTTATAACAACAAAAGAGTAGTACTATATTAAAAACCCATAGGAGTATCTTGTTATTGTTAGAAGAGAAACCCAACCATGTGTTGTCTTTAAAACCCCATGTTTTGTTGTCCCGATGTCACTGTATTTATTGAATAATTGGTTTCCCAACTACTACTGATGTTGTACTTTTAATGTTTTCTAATAAGATTTGGAATCAAATTCGAAATCATCAATACTCTTATATAGGAGTATCATATATGATATATGTAAAAACAAATCAAATGTGTGGTAGTAATGATAATACAAATTGATTATCTTATGTTTTAGATTTAAATTTTCTTTGGTGCAAATGATTAATCTTTAAATTTGATTATTTAAACGTTGATTTCGGTTTCATATGTGATTATAAATTAGTATTAGATGCATTGTCTTGAAAAGTGACTTCACTAGTTTTATGGAGTCAACTCCGCACTCTAGACAACAAAGGATACACGTTGATCAATCAGGTAGCATACTTAGTAAACTATATATGAATAAATTAAAATTAAACACGTTGCAAAAATAGATAAAATTACAAACCTAACTATAATTATAATTATTAGACATCATGGTTTTGCCAACTGAAATGTTTTAAGAAAATAAATTAAGAACAATTTCAGTGCCAAAATATTTTACACGCAAGTGCTAAAATTGATACATATTATATCGCCCTATGATAAGTACTTAATTTATTAATTGATGGGGGATTTTTCCACAAATTTGTTAATGTCACGTACTGACGTCTGGCAGTATGATGCATGCATGCATGATACATCCAACAGAAGCAATAAGATTTAAGCAAATCAGGTCAATCAATTCAGAGCTTCACCCATAAGAACTTCCCGGAATCGCTGACGATATCTTTATCTTCTAGTTTTTTTTCCCCCGAAATTTCCTTCAATTATAGATTTGGCGCTCGCTTATCTCTTTTGTAACAGCCATAAGGCACATAACTGAAATCATCGTAAAAGAACTTGAACGATCTAATCGTTGACAAAAAAAAAAACGATCTAATCAATACACATAAATTTGGTGAATCTCAACTAATCATCAAGATACCGAGTAGATACATCATAGACGATCGATAAGACTGTTTGTGAAGGTGCTATGATCACTGACATCAAGTGGAATGCATTAGCTAGCTGCTCACATGTAATATATGAAGTTTTGGTGTAAAAAATAAATGAAATGATATAAAGAAACTAGAGCATATAGTGTACACCACACGCCGAGTTGAATAGTGACATCATATCTAATTATATAACTGAGAAGTGAGAATACACAAGATTCATTCTCACGAAGTTAATTACCAATCTATTAAATTTTAAAGTAAATCTCACATCGGTAGTTAGAAAGATTGCGCGATATAGTGATCGAAGTTTTGGAAAAAAGCATAAATTGCTCTAAAAAGTCAATCAATCATACATTACATCGGGGTCTAACTCATGAATCTAAAATATTTTATAATGAAAATAATTTTTAATTTTATTTATTATAACAAAATACCGCTATGTCCGCACTGGATGCAGATACCCCACCTAATTTGAAAGTGTAAAAAATAACTATTTTAGAATACGATATGGTTCAAATATGTTAGTAAAAAAATAGTTTTGTTATTTGTTTTGAAAAAATATAAATAATATTTTATATAA
The DNA here is from genome assembly GCA_030180135.1 of Orychophragmus violaceus. Taxonomy (NCBI): domain Eukaryota; kingdom Viridiplantae; phylum Streptophyta; class Magnoliopsida; order Brassicales; family Brassicaceae; genus Orychophragmus; species Orychophragmus violaceus. The sequence goes on along the minus strand of CM058231.1, from coordinate 103,556,840 downwards.
AATGTTAAGTACAAAGAAAAATGTGATTGATAACTTAAAAATAATTTAAAGAAACCATACTTCATATCACCATTCATGGTCTTAGACTTGTTCAGCCTCACTACATTTAAGGAGAAGCAAATGTTTGTAGCTGACTTTCTAGCTAAACAAGTCTATGACTCCTCCAAATACGATTTTCCATGAGTTTTCGTCCCTCTCGTGAATTAAGAATATACAAAAGTAATTATGATATGTATTTGAGTTTCTAAGTATATTCTAATTTTTGACCAAAAAACAATAATCCATAATTTCCATTTACTCAAGTCAATAAAAAGTACTCAATGGAGTTGAACGATTCTTGATGTAATTGGTGAAATACTAATTTTAGTTTCCATTAAAAAAAAAATTTAGTTTACATTCTTTTGCCATGTTTCCAGGGAAATTATTTTTTCACGGGTGAATTATTTTATTTTATTTTTTTTAAACTTTATACACGTGGTATTCCATCAATTTTTTAGGTCTCAAAACTATAATATACGTATGTGTTCCGTTTTATCCGCAACTCTTTGGAATAAGAAAATAGAACATATAAAACAGATGGATTGAATCATGAGTGATACATCTATGTTTTGTTTCCTTACCATTACACCAAAAATATTTGGTTACACATGTCAATTGTTCGAACATCAAGTAAAGTAAGTTGGTGATAATTGGTTACACATGTGAATTGTTCGAACATCAAGTAAAGTAAGTTGGTGATAATTGGTTACACATGTAAATTGTTCGAACATCAAATAAAGTACTTTGATGATAGTTATATTGAAACTCTTAAGTCCTATACTGATAATTAAATGTATATGACTCCGTCAACAACATAAATAGCAAGGCAATCATGCATGATAAATTTTTCGATGTTCATAATGTTAATAAATCTAGTATTGACACAGCTTCATCCACTGAAAACTTTGACCACGTCTTCATGACAATATAACTGCTGGACCATTTAGCAAAAAGAAACAAAACACGACTAAAAACAAATAAGTGAATATAGCTTAGAATGCGAAATTTCAAACAATCGGTACCATAGTTTTGTCTTGTGTATTCTATACGACAAAAGTGCGTACCGTATATGCTAAGAAATCTTGAGCTAGAGTGTGAGAAAACGAGTCATTTTATTTCATTGAAAATGATAACACGTTACTAAATAAATAATAACATTACTTTTAATTTGAAACGAAGAAAGAAATATACGAGTACTTTCGGTTCTTACACTTGTTTCGTAGCTGTCTGAACGCGCGTTATTTGACAGCGAACGAACCCACCTGCATTTCTCAGGCCGGATATTTCATAAGTGTGTGAACGACGCTTTGATAAAAAACGGGTTTGAGCCCCACTGCGTCCAAAAAATATTCTTTCTAGCAAATTCTTCATTTCTAGTTTGTTGTCGGTGGAAGAGATCTCTTCGGGGATGATAGCGTTGTTGTTGTTGCCGTGAAAGATCTCCGGTGAGTTTCAATGCTGCTGGGTCAGAGTTGAAGAAGATCGGAAGTTGTTTTGAGGTTATCTTACTTGGCCGTGCGTGGCGGAATGTCTTCTTCAGCGGGGCTAGCGGATGGCGGGTGTTTTATTTCGTTGCCTCTGTATCGTCAAGTTTAGGAGGCCGTCAGAGGACATCGGTGAGCTAAGGCAGGCACCGAAATCAGCATGGCGGAGCAGATTTATCCGATGAATTTGTAAGTCGTCAAGCTTAGGAGACCGTGCAAAGACAGCAATGAGCTAAGGTAGACGCCAGAATCAGAGGTGAGTTTGGCTAGCAGCGGAAGCCGCCGGAGAAGTCGTGTTTGGGGTCGCGGCGTGTCAAGGAGGAGTGTGGAGACACTTGGTGAGGCTTTCACGAAGGAGGAGGAGCCGGCGGAGATAAGAAGAGGTGGTCCTGTCGACGATTGCTTCAGTGCCTTCGAGATCGGGTTAAGGTAAGGTTTTAAGGTGGATCTGGGGATATAAATCTCGACTGGATCTGGTAACGCCGGGAAAAGGAAGACCAAGGGCTTTCGGAAGCCGCCGGTTCAGTCTGTGGAAAACTGTCGCCGGGGTGTGGAGATGTCGGTGGCGCTACCGACGAAGAAAGACGAAGACGATAGGTGTGAGCCTAAATTAGGTAACCCTAACCGGATCGGTTTAATCGGTCTAGAAATTTACCTTCGGTCTACTTTGTTTAGATTTTATTTCCGAATATCTTCGGTTTGTACCCGATTATCCCGATTTCGATCGGTTTTCTATTAATATAATATTATATTAAAGAAAAAATTCATAAGTGTGTATTTAGACTTGTAAAACATTTAAAAACTAAATAAAACTTCTAACTAATATAATTTAACTGGTTCAAAATCATTCAAATTACAAATAAGAGTGGTTAGCGGTGGATCCAGTTTCGGTTCGTTTTCATTTATTTATAAAAATTAGTTATTATTTTAAACTAAATTTACTTTAGTTTGGTTCGGTTTGATTTACTTATTTTTTGGTTTTCTATCTATTTGATTTTAACTGAAAACTATATTTATATATAATTTTTAGAATAAATTTTATGACTTTTAATTTATACTGTTGAAAATTGGATTCACTGAAATATATAAAATATGACATCATTTCTCTAATTTTAAAATTAACAAAATTAGTAAAAAGTAAGTTGCCAACACAAAAAGAGAAATTTTTTCTATTTTAAATAAATATACGAATTGGCCAATTCTCATAAAAATTTAGATACAAAATAGTTTTTTTCTCTAAATTTTTAAAGCAAATACAAAACAACATCATTTTGATTGAATTATTTATTAAAAGTTAATTTAAAAATGTTTAGCGGGTAATTAGTTTCATTAATGGTTTTGGAAAAATTAACCATATTTTAAAATATATGTTGCAAATTTAAAATTTTATGTTCTCGTTATTAGTTTGTTATTGTTCAATAAATTGTGCATAAGAAATTGTTTTTGACTTGAGTTCATAAGAGAAATGGCTATCTTATTTTTCCCTATGTATTAAAAATCTTATCTCAAAAATTGTGTATCCATACAAAATAAAAATTTGGTAATAAATTTTTATGTTAAATTATTTCAAACTTTAAAATTGTAATTAGGCCTTTTATAACTGAAATAGTTTTAGACTAAAATAAATTGTGTATCCATATATTCATCTCAATTTTTTATTATTCAAATTTATAGTTTAATTAGTTATCTGAATTTTTTAAATAGATACGATTGAATAACTCAGATTCTTGAACTCAAATAATTTGCCTATATATATATATATATATATATATATCACTACAGACACTATATAGAATATCTGAATTTATGTTTTAAATATATATATTAAAAACAAATAATTCATAAAATCGATTAAAATCTTCTACTTTAATGAGATTTTTTTTTTTGAAATTGTTTCTTTTTTTTTGTTAGAAAACAAAGAACCATATCTAAAATTTAAAATCTTATCTTTGTGCCACTTATTCTCTTTTTTTTTTCTTTTGTCGACATCCATTTTATTCCTATAATGCGCTGGCGGGAAATAGTGCAGAAGAAACCTCGCGTCTTCTTCCTCAGCTTCCCCATCACCTTCGTCGACATTTATTAACATCAATGATTCTGTCTCCTCTATATATACACAGCCACGTTACTTCTGGTTAATGATTAGAACCAATACATACATACATACACAAAAACAACCCATGATATATTCAGGTAGAATTCATCCTCATTTCTATACAACAATGACAAAAACACTCGAGATTGACATAAGATCAGCAGAAGGGCTCAAGGTAAACCGGAAAATGTTTAAAAAGAAAAACACTTTCGCCGTCGCAAAGATCGGCGAGAAATACAAAAAGTCTAATCTTGATGATTCGGGTGGAAGCAATCCAACATGGAACTACAAGTCAGAGATGCCGATGAACGGGAGTGTACAGTTTATCTCCATTGAGGTATTTCATCGAACACGTTCTGGGCGTGATAAGAAGATCGGTGAAGCTAAAATCCCAGCGACGGATTTCATGGGAAAGTATTCACCTGAAGGTCATTTGAATTTCTTGAGTTATAGATTAAGAGATGAGTATGGGGATAAGTGTGGGATCGTTAATGTTTCGATTATGGTTAAATCTGATACTACAGAGACGGCGATGTTTAGGGCTTCTTGTTCTTCGTCTGAGCCGCCGTTGATTGATGGGTATGGTGGTCGGACTGTTACCGGAGTTCCGGTTTGGCGTGTGATTCAGCGGCCAAGATAAATTTTGGTGTTTGGCTGCACAAAATTAGGAATTAGGAACAGAATATGTGTAATCAATTTTCTTGTATACTCAGAAACTGATTTTTTTCGGACACAAGAATGAAATAAAGTCAAATTTCTTCGATGATATCTAAGAACTTGTTGTGATGTGTCGGAACAGAGTAGTAAAAAATAATAATAACGTTGCCTGATTGCGCGGTGATTTGTGGCCGGTGTTATTTTAAATTTGGAATAGATAATAAAAACAAAAATAATATACAAAATTAATTTTTGTATTTTGACAATTATTAAAAGATGTTATACAATATTTTAAGCAATTGAGAATGTTTTTCTCCACTACCATCATAGTTTATGATATTATCAAAATTATCTAATCAACTGGTCATATTATTATTGGTACAAAAAAAAAACTAGTGCTATTATTTATTATTTAAATTTGGAATAAATAATAAAACAAAAACTAGTATACCAAAAAATGTCTGGACGTTTGTGGTTAAGGGGTAGAGGATATGTCTTGGACGCTACCACGTTCCAAAGTCGATTTTTTTATTATGCGAGATTACTTTACAATTGTTTTGAACACTTACATGGATATGAGCCTTGCTTTAAGGTCTATTTAAATATTCAAAAAGAAAAATCATAATACTCTCAAATTAATAAAAAAGTATACCAAACTTAATTTATATATTTTACTACTAGTGACAATTTTAAAAATATGTTAAACAATATTTTAAGCATTTGAGAATGTTTTTTTCCACTGCCATCGTAGTTTATGATATTATATAATAATATTAATAGGATGTGTAGATGGATAACATTTATTATGAATGTTCCACAATTTTAAAATTATATATGCATTTTTTCTTTTTTTGGTAACCAGGCACAATCCATTTGGATTGAGAACTGAAAACGTTCAAGTCTTTAGATGCTAAGTTACTGAATCAGTTGACCCAAAAAAAGCCGACCAAAATAGATTATGAATTATATAACATATAACATGTTGGTATATACAACTTGTCCACTGTTGGTTAGAGAAGAGAAGAGAAGAGATAAGACTTGCACTGATTGGGTTCATCACGACCGTCTGTTCTTACTTCTTATAGATGATGTGGTGCGCAGCTGGGCCGACATTGTTTAATAAAACTTTCCACTTCTTTTGACAAAATGAATAACAAGATTTTTGTGTGTTTTCAACTAGTTTTGGTAAAAGTTTGTGGGCGCCGCTGGGCTGACTCTCTACCTTGGTCCAACTGCTGAAATTGCGGCTCAGGCCTTCAACCAAATCGGCACGTTTTCTCTCGTAAATTACAGTTATAAATTATAATATTGAAACGAATTACATTTTTAAAAGTCATTAGAACGTAATCATAATGATCACCTCCTCTTAACCACATCCCCACAATGACCTCATAATTTTAAAGATTCTTTTACATAACTTCTGTAGAGTAAAACAAATAAAGATTCAAATTTAAAATTTTTATTTTCGCCAAAACTCACAAAATCGAATCTCATCAACTCTTTCATTATATTCAGTTTCTTTATCCCATTCCAAATCTAGTCATTTCATCTTTTATTTTTTTAAACTATGAGAATTATTGATTTTTATTATTTTTTAAATCAATATAATTTCAATATATGAATTGAGAACTAATCAAGACACTATACAAGACGAACCTGATAAAATTGTAAATTTTATTTCAAATAAAATTATACCTGGCTTATATTGGAATCATATTGATTTGTATTGTGTTTTGCTTGGTTCTCAATTCATATATTGATTTAAAATTGAGTTTAAAATAAATAAAAATCACTAATTATCGTGGCTTTAAAATATATGGGATAATTAATTTTGAGAGATTATAGGAATGATATTGACCTTTTTCATGAACAAATATTAGCTTTTAAACAATGATAATTTTAAAGATTCTCTTACATAACGTATGTAGAGATAAGTAAATAAAGATTCAAATTTAAAATTCTCGCTTTTGCCAAGACTCATAAAGCCGAATCTCATCGACTCTTTCTTCATATCATGTGTTCAATTTTTTTTTATCTCGTTCCAAATCTAGTCAGTTTCATCTTTTTTAAGCTACGAGAATTATTGAGCTTTCATTTATTTTTAAGTCAATATGATTTCAATATATGAATTGAGAACCAAGCAAGACATTATACAAGTCGAACTTGATAAAATTGTAAATTTTTATTTCAAATAAAATTAAATATACATGACTTATATTGAAATCATATTGACTTGTGTAATGTCTTGCTTGGTTATCAATTCATATATAAAAGTAAATTTGACTTACAAATAAATAAAAGTCAACAATTATCATGGCTTTAAAAACACATGAGATGATTAACTTTGAGAGAAGGAATGATATTGGTCTTTTCGTCAACAAATATTGGTTTTTAAAACAATGATAATGTTAGAGATTCTCTTACATAACGTATGTAAAGTTAAGCAAATAAAGATTCAAATTTAAAATTCTCATTTTCACCAAAACTCACAAAGCCGAATCTCATTGACTTTTTCTTCATAGCTGGTGTTTAATTTCTTTATCTTGTTCAAAATCTGGTCAGTTTCATATTTTTAATTTTTTTAAGCCATGAGAATTTTTGACATTTTATTTATTTTTTAAGTCAATATGATTTCAATATATGAATTGAGAAACAAACAAGACACTATATAAGTCGAACTTGATAAAATTGTAGATTTTATTTCTAATAAAAATAAATATATGTGGTTATATTGAAATCAGATTGACTATTGTAGTGTCTTTTTTTGGTTCTCAGTTCATATATTAAAGTAAAATTGACTTAAAAATAAATAAAATGTCAAAAATTCTCATGGCTTTATAAAAAACATGGGATGATTAACTTTGAGAGATCATATGAATGATATTGGTCTTTTTCGTGAACAAATATTGACTTTTAAAACAATGATAATGTTAGAGATTCTCTTACATAACGTAAGTAGAGTTAAGCAAATAAAAACTCAAATTTAAAATTCTCCCTTTCCTCAAGACTCACAAAGCCTAATCTCATTGACTCTTTCTTCATATCTGGTGTTCAATTTTTTTATCTCATTCAAAATTTGGTCAGTTTCATCTTTTTATTTTTTAAGGTCATGAGAATTATTTACAATTTTTTTTTTAAGTCAATATGATTTCATTATATGAATTGAGAACCAAGCAAGACACTATATACGTTGAACTTGATAAAATTGTAAATTTTATTTCAAATAAAATTAAATATACATGGTTATATTGAAATCATATTGACTATTGTAGTGTTTTGCTTGGTTCTCAATTCATATATTAAAGTAAAATTGACTTAAAATAAATAAAAGTCAATAATTATCGTGGCTTTAAAAAAACATGGGATGATTAACTTTGAGAGATTATATCAACAATATTGACCTTTTTCGTGAACAAATATCGGCTTTTAAAAAAAATATTAATTTTAAAAATTCTCTTACATAAAGTGTGTAGAGGTAAGCAAATAAATATTCAAATTTAAACGCAAAGACTCACAAAACCTAATCTCATACTCTTTCTTTATATCTAGTGTTCAATTTCTTTACCTTGTTCCAAATCTGGTCAATTTCATCTCTTCTCCCAAATCTCTTGGTCAATATTGTTTTTTTGGAACATATAGATTACGGAACATAGTTCCAACTAAATACATTCAAATTTTAAAATCATATTACACATGTGTTTGCAAACAGAATTGCTTTTTGTTATTGCCGCCAACATTTAATCTTCTGTGTTTGCTTCTCATCGTGCGATTTATAGAAAATCATTAATATGTGAAAAGCTCTTTTTTTTTGCTGATGTTTGTTTTCAAGAATATGATATGCCATGTCATTGGCTACACGGTTGTTTTCAGGTGGGATTGAACCTAATATCAAGAAGAGCATCACATATTATTCAGGGCTGAAAATGGCCAACCTGTTTTGTCAAGCCAAATCCATTAAAAATCTAGATTATATATGAAGTTGTCCATAAATATGTTATGGGTTGTTTCTACTAATATTTCGTAAGGGTTATTGGTTTATGCATTTTGATGGATTCTTAAATTCAAGTGAAATCAGGTGTTATTGGATCATTGATTTTAAAATCTTTTTTCAAAATCATGTGTTATTAGTTCTATAATTTTAGAATCCTAATTAAAATCATATGTTATTGGTTTCATGATTTCAAAATCCAAATTAAAATCAAATGTTATTCAGTAGTAAAAATGTACGTATTTGATTTTATCATAGTTTTAAATTATTTTTTGTGAATTTAAAATTAAAAATACAAAGACTCAAATCCTAGTGAAAATCTACGGATTTCACAAATATTAGTAAAATCTATCTATTAGATTTTAAAATCAACGGATTTCTAATACACGAAAATAGACAAACCAATAATACCTTCTTCAACTTTATCGATTAGTTCTAGTTTTTAGTTTTTGAAGTTGTCTCTTTTCAAAGCTTTATTTTAAGAAAGACTATAATACTTATTGGTTACGTGTATTTTAATTTTAAATTTCAATATAATCCATGTGATAAAAAAGACGTATAGAAGAAAGAGATACAAAAGGTTTTTCTCCCAGACGACGTTTTCGAGGAGCCGCGCATCTCTTACCATCCGATTTTCCCGGCGGCCGGCGAGGAGCGCCGCCGCCGGGAGCAGTCTGTCTTAGCCGCCCTTGTCTATTCGGCGACCTCCTTCTCTCCTTCTCTGCCCCTCCACCGGGTACTCGCTATTTCTCCGCCGACATCTTCTTCCCTTGACTCCGTCGTCTGTGACGGCGAGTGATTCTCAGCATAGGTTTGTTCTTCGTTCGGCGATGCTCTGCTCTTGGAATCGGGTCTGCTTTGTTCTTCATTTGTCAGTCGTCGTGCCGGTGTCTCTAGATCCGCTCGATGAGTCTCTTCTGGGTTGCAGGTTTGTTTTGTGCGATGGAGCTGGTTTCGTTGGTCTGAGGTCTCAGCCGGTTTATGTTGTAGTGTGTAGTGTTTTGTTGTGTTCGTTAAGGGAAATGGTGTCTGAGTATTTAGTTGTGTAGTCTGGTTTTTAGGGTCTTGGACAGAAGTATTGGTCAAGTGGGCTTAGTATTAGTTTTGTTTCATCTTTGGTTAATCAGGCTTTCAGGTGATTCAATAGTAGGATTTGAAATCTAGACTTGCAGTTTTTTGGTTAATTGTGGAGCTTGGTGTGCGCTATCAAGTCTGGTTTTTGCCGGTTCTTTTAGTCCTCGGTGTTCTCCGGTTGGGTAGGTTTCGAGTGTCTCCATTTCTGTTGAGGATGGAGTTCGTTTAGGGCTTCTATCTAGGGTTTATTTGAGCGCATAGGAGTGCGTCTCAGCCGCATCTGGAAGAGTTTAGTGGAGCTAGTTTTGGTTCTCTCTTGTCGGATTATGAAGTCTGGGTTCTTTGGATCTGAGAGTGTTTCTCAGTGGCTGTTCAGGAAGCTGATGTTATCGTTTGGTGGGCCGTGGGCAACATCGATAAATCTCGTACAAGATCTTCGTAAGCGCTTTGGATTGCAAGTTTGGATTATCATTTCTTTATTTTGGTTTTCATTGATCCCTTTCATAGGGTTTTCTACCGGGAAATTTTATTTTCCAACGGTTTATGCTACCGGGGATATCTAGTTGTTCTTCCGGTTTAGTTTCCCCTGCGTGGGATTTAGTTTCCCCTGCGTGGGATTTGGTACCGGAGACTGTACCATTGTCTGCCGGATTATGTATTCCACCTTTGTAAGATACAAGTTAATCAATATAATTTAGACGAAAAAAAAAAAAGAAAAGAAAAAAAATCACCTCCACCTCACCACAATGACCTCACACTCACCATCAATCTAATTTGGTTTGTCAATAATTTGTACTACCCTAAACTAATCAAATTCGGATCTAATTTTTTTTTGATCAAAAAAATCGGATCTAATTTATCCGTTGATTTATAAACCCAAACGGTTCTCTTCACAACTGGCTCGCTCAAGAAACATGTTTCAACCGAACTATTATTTACTTATTATTGCATTTACAAATATATAAAAACGAAAAGAAAGAAAAACAAGAAGTGCAGCTTCATTTTCAAAACAAATTTTAAGATTCTCTTCTTCTTTCCTGTAGTGGTCAAAGAATAAACGAGGTTGAAGGTGTCACTAATGATGATGATAATCTGAACATATTCCCATGCATTAACTCAGAGAGCAACGAATGTTCTTCATCCTCACACTTGTTCACTGCCACTATGTTCACCATTTTTAAGAATATTGAATTTGCAGAGAGGACAAGTCGCGTTGATCCTTAGCCATTTGTCTACACATAAACTATGGAAGTGATGTCTACAAGGAAGTTCCCTAAGTTCTACTCCATCTTCATAACCACACAGACAAATACTACATTCCTGCAACGGCCATTTTCGATTAAGCTCAAATCATTTCAGTAAACAGGATCTTGATTTTGGTTTACTTACAGCATCATCGCTAGATATCACACGTTCAGTTTGAGAATCAACACCACCTAACTCAGTCATTATCCCTCCTTGAGTTTCCTGGACTTGACCATTCACTTTCTCGGAATCTTTCACTGTAAGAAACTTGAATTTTGAAAGCCTTTCGATCTCTTCATCCGGCGCACCTTCCTGATTATATTAATAACAATAAAGATTCGAAACCGAAAGGAGTTCAGAAGAAGCTCTTGCTCTTGTTCATATCTCTTATATATTACTAATGATCCCTTCCAACTACCGATGTGGGACTTTATGTCATAATATTGTCTACATTCTCTAGTGGTTTTGTTTACCTGATCTGCTATTGCGTACAAGATGGCGATGATGCAAGGTAAACAGCAGCAAACAGCAATACCGATTAGACTAGCAACCGCCATACAAATGACAAGGAAGATAACATCAAAGGCAAGGAATGCAACACATAGCCTACAAACACACAAGAAAACAAAATATTTCGATCAAAGAATCAATCTTTTTCAGTATACTAAAGCGTAAACAGAAGCTACAAACCAGTAGAGTAGAGGCGAGGATTGAGCTAGTGCCTCAGTATCACCTGTAACCCAGTAAAACCCAATGATCCACCAGACAAAAGAGAACATCGTATTTGCAGACTCAAGATGCTTGGCGAAACTGTAATAGCATAAACAAACATGAGGATCTTTGGGAGTACACATCAATGGACAAACAATGAATCCACTTCAACATTTATACACAACCTTAAGGATTCCTTCAACCTTAAATGAGTCTAAATCTAAGGGGGATGAGAAATTTGACCTAGCTCGATGATCATCATCACCATCGTCTACACCATAACCATCAGATTCATCTTCACTTCCGCTAAAAGATCCGTGATTCGAAGCCTCTTCTTCAGTCAGAGAATTAGCTTGTCCTCGTCGTCGTTTATACTCAGCAATTACACATCCAACATGAAACAAACACTGGAGATTATACCCAATTATCCATACCCTTAGAGGAACCTCAGGATTTTCTTCAGAACTAAACCCTAGAATCGCGACTGACACAATCACAAAGGCGAGATTCCAGAGTATATCGAGGGCTATAATCGGTTTGGAGTAAGCCCATTGACTCTGCCGCTCCTCGAGCTGCTCAGCCGCCACCTCACGGACTCGAACAGATGGTTCACGGAGCATCATCCGACGGTTACTAGCGCGGCGGAGAAGCCTCGACGCTGCGCCTCGAAGGGGCTGGGAGGAACGCGGGATGTTGCGTCTGCTACGGTTTAGAAGCGGTGAAACATCCATCGCCGGAGAAGAAGAAGCTGGGATAGGGATCGGTGGATTCATCAAACAAAAAAACCCAGAATCTGATCAACGAATCTACCAGATTTCGAAATTTCGGTGAAGATTGGATCTTGGGTAATCGGGTTGATCCGGACTGGTTTTGACAACCAGATAATTGAAAACGACAAGAGAATATCTTAATTTTGTGGTCGGCTCAAGTTAATAATCCAAAGAGCTAACGATGATACAGAAACATCCATTCCCTTGCCCATTTACATTTTTATACTATAAGCTAAGCCCAGCATAAAACCCAATATACTTATTATATACATCTCCATTAAAACCATGTGATTTATTAGGTTCTTTTCAGATTTTTTATGTTTATATCTTTCCAGCTTTTTTCAAAATATATGTATAATATAACATTATTAATTTTTGTTTATTACGTATCATTTGTTTTCACGTTTAATAAATTCCTAGAGATCTTTTCTTATTAATTAATTAAAGATACACAAGTCAAATTTATAAAATATAAGACAAACTTAATTAAAAAGTAGGCTGTTCTTGTTCAGTAACAAATTATACTTTAATTATTAATTCATTTTTTGCCATCTAGTAATTAATTCAAAATATAGGCTCTAATTAATAATTTTTGTTAAAAGATTTGATTTTCCATTTTATAAATTTTGAATCCAAAACCTCTTGTTCATAATTTTATTTTAACTAAATTATTAATTAATTAAATTAATAGAAAATATTGGTAATGGGAATACATATCAAGAATGCATTTTGAGTCATTCAATGTATATAAAATTTTAAGTAGTTATGGTTTATTGGGTTCTTATTTGTTTACCTTTGTAACTGATTTTGTAAATATTAGTCATATTTTATTGAGAAAAGTCATAAAATAGCACAAAAAACATATCTTATCATAAATATAGCATGAAGAAAAATAATTCACATTTTTAGCATTATTTTAATTATAAAGACTTTTATAGCATTATATAATTTAGGATTTAGGGTTAATTATTTAGGGTTAGGGTTTATTATTTAGGGTTTAGGGTTTAGTATTTAGGGTTTAGGGTTTATTATTCAAGGTTAGGGTTTAGTATTTAGGGTTTAGGGTTTAGTATTTAAGATTTAGGGTTAGGGCTAATTTAGTGACAAAACATGTTTTTGTGCTATTTTTATGATTTTTCTTCTTTGGTGCTATATTTTTGACAAGTCATGTTTTTTGTGCTATTAATGCGATTTGCCCTATTTTATTTTGATTTTGTAAATACCATTCCTATCTATGGCTTATTTTCTGTTTTCAGCATCTATTTAGCTATTTGTTCGTATATTTTTAACTTCATGTATTGAATAAAATGAGACATCAGTTGAACAAAAAAGATCATGTATTAATTTCCTATAATTATGATATATATGGAAATAAATATTTTTTATTTGAATTATAATTATTTTCTTACTTAGCACATTTTTCCAAATCAACTGCTTCCCTTTAGTCAATTTTTATGTTATTCAATATTTTGATATCATGTATTGTACTATACATTCTAAATTATATTATATGCAGTACATTCAGTTTCATATATAAATAGAGATGATGTTTACATGTACACTACAAGTCATTGTTTTAATTTTTTGTCTTTTTTAAAGAATTCAAATCCAATTTTAACATCCTAAAATGACAAAATTCATTGTTCTTGCGATCTTCATCGTCTTATTTATAGGTTTGTTTTATATTTACCTTTCTCAAAATACTATAATTTAATTCATTATTTACATTAGGTTTTTGTATCTTGACAGTAATAACAAAAAATCAGTACCCCAAATCCCCAATATTATATTCTCATATTTTTCGTGATTTTAAAATATATATTTTAGGGATGGTGGCGAAAGAGACACAAGGTCAACATATATGTCATCAGACTCTCTTAGATAACAATTGTGATGGACCGACGTGCACAACTCTGTGTGACCAGAAATTGGGGGGAACTGGCCAGTGTTACCTGACATATGACAAACGCTTTATTTGCCTTTGCAATTATGATTGCAGGACTTGATTTTATTTTATTTTTCTGTTTTATTCTTCTCTATAAACTATAATCAGTCTTGACCACACAAAAAACTATAATCAGTTATAATAAAAAATAGTATAATTTCTTGCAATTTTTCCTAATTTTAAATGAATGTGACATTGCATTCGAACTGACCTTGATACTCAATTATAGTCCAAAAATTATATATCGTATATGGTATATTTTTATATTGAGAAAACAAAACCATTGTTGATACTTGATTGATATACGTGCACCTCCGACTTAGTTGTCCGTGATGAGGTGGTCGAGTGGTAAAAAACGGGTTTGAGGCGCAAACACGTTTTGAATTCGATTTATCTGCTACACAAAACTATAACATTTTCTCCAAAATATTCATATGGATATGAATCTTTGCTTTCGACCAATTTAAAAATTCGAAAAGGGTCTATTTGTGGATTGCTTTTCCCTTTGAATTTAATTTGGACCCTCTATAAATCCTAGATACTCGATGTTAATAAAAAAAAAACTTACTAATACGACCGGGATTGGATTAGTGAAACTAAGGCAATCATAGGTTTAATCATAGGCCCATTTAAGATAAGCATGTTTATAAGGCCCATCTGAATTTATAATTCACTGATTTTGCAATATCTTACTACGTAACTGTGAGCATAACTTGAAATTGGCTCCGTAGAGTGATGCGCAAGTTAAATTTCAGAAACTGCTGTGTTACTTTGACACCGCTTTGTAATAACATTCACAGCTATGCTGGTCGAACGAAGCTTCACTCGAATCTGGTGTTGGGAGATTTGTCTAAATCTGGTCGAGTCGAGGAAGCTCGCCAACTGTTCGATAAAATGCCTGACAGAGATGAGTTTACTTGGAACACTATGATCGTTGCATACTCCGGTTCAGGTAGACTAGCTGATGCAAAACAGATCTTCCACAGAAACCCAGTGAAGAATACAATCTCCTGGAATGCTCTAATCTCTGGGTATTGCAAGCATGGAAGTAAAGACGAACCTTTCGATTTGTTTTGGGATATGCAGTTCAATGGAAGAAGCCCTAACGAGTACACTTTGGGTAGTCTTCTTAGGATGTGTACTTCACTTAGTTTACTTCTGAGAGGTGAACAGATTCATGGGTGTACAGTAAAAACCGGGTTTGATATAGATATTGGTGTGGTTAATGGCCTTCTCGCTATGTACGCACAATGCAAACGCATCTCTGAAGCTGAATACCTATTTGAGACAATGCCAGGTGAGAGAAATAACGTTACATGGACTTCAATGCTCACTGGTTACTCTAAGAATGGATTTCCTTACAAGGCAATAGAGTGTTTTAGGGACATGAGAAGAGAAGGAAACGAATCGAATCAGTTTACCTTTCCTAGCGTTTTAACCGCTTGTGCTGCGGTTTCTGCTCGCAGGATTGGAGTTCAGGTACATGGCTGCATAGTTAAGAGTGGTTTCAAGACCAATATCTTTGTACAGAGCGCAGTGATTGCTATGTATGCTAAATGTAGAGACTTGGCAACTGCAAGAGCCTTGTTACAAGATATGGAAGTTGATGATGTGGTTTCTTGGAACTCGATGATTGTTGAGTGTGTTAGAGAAGGTCTTGTAAAAGAAGCTTTGGCTTTATTCGGAAGAATGCATGAGCGAGATATGAAGATAGATGATTTCACAATCCCATCTATTTTAAATTGTTTTGCTTCGTCTAAGACAGAAGTTAAGATAGGTTCTTCTGTACATTGTCTGATTGTGAAAACTGGATATGGAACTTACAAGCTTGTGAATAACGCTATTGTGGATATGTATGCTAAAAGAGGAATCACAGATTCAGCTTTGAAAGTGTTTGAAGGGATGGCAGAGAAAGATGTGATATCTTGGACGGCTCTTGTCACAGGCAATACACATAACGGGTCTTATGAAGAAGCATTGAAGCTGTTCTGTAACATGAGAGCTGAGGGAAGCATTTCTCCTGATCAGATGATTACAGCGAGTGTATTAAGCGCCTCAGCCGAGTTAACTCTTCTGGAGTTTGGGCAACAGGTACATGGGAACTACATTAAATCTGGCTTCCCTTCTTCATTGTCTGTAGATAACTCTCTTGTGACAATGTACACAAAGTGTGGAAGCTTAGAAGATGCAAATGTAATATTCAACTCTATGGAAACCAAGGATTTGATAACATGGACTGCTCTAATTGTGGGTTATGCAAAAAATGGCAAAGCCAAGGACGCGTTGCAGTCATACAATTTGATGATAGACAGTGGGATAACACCGGATTACATTACCTTTATTGGGTTATTATTTGCTTGCAGTCATGCCGGTCTCATAGAAGAAGCTCAACGCTACTTTGAGTCAATGAGAACAGTTTATGGAGTCATACCAAGACCTGAACACTATGCCTGTATGATTGATCTCTATGGTAGATCTGGTGATTTCTTTAAAGCAGAGGAATTGCTGAATCAAATGGAGGTTGAACCAGATGCTACTGTATGGAAAGCGATTTTAGCAGCAAGTAGGAAGCATGGGAAGATAGAAACCGGGGAAAGAGCAGCGAAAACTCTCATGGAATTGGAACCAAACAATGCTGTTCCTTATGTTCTGTTATCAAACATGTATTCTGCAGCTGGAAGACAAGATGAAGCTGCAAATGTTCGTAGATTGATGAAATCACGTAACATAATCAAAGAGCCTGGTTGTAGTTGGGTTGAAGGGAAAGGTAAAGTTCATAGCTTTATGTCTGAAGATAGAAGACATCCAAGAATGGTTGAGATATATTCCAAGGTTGATGAAATGATGCTTTTGATCAAAGAAGCTGGTTATTTACCGGATATGAGTTTTGCCCTCCATGACTTGGATAAGGAAGGTAAGGAGCTTGGTTTGGCTTACCATAGTGAGAAATTAGCTGTAGCGTTTGGTTTAATTGTTGTACCATCTGGAGCTCCGATCCGGATCATCAAGAACCTCCGTGTCTGTGGGGATTGCCACAATGCAATGAAGTATATATCGAGAGTATATCTTCGACATATCATCTTAAGAGATTCAAACTGCTTTCATCACTTAAGAGATGGAAACTGTTCTTGTGGAGACTATTGGTAACATTTCTGTCCGCAACAATGGAAGCTACAAAGTTACAAACGTACAAGTTATACACTTTTGAACTGCTAGTCCAAGTGGTTGCAGAGGTCAGTGAGGGCTCATAACCAAAACAATGTTATACGTGTGAACAAGAAGCAGTAGTCATTTCCTTGCATGCTCAGGGATTAAGCGATGTCACAACTCAACAGATGCACCAGCCAATTCTACAAGGAAGTAATTGCATTTCTCAGAGGAATGTTCAAGAAGAGAAAGATAAGCACTTTCCTGTTGTAATTGTAAGAGAAAGATAAGCATAGTGTTGTTGTCAGAACCTTGAGCTGTGAAATCAAACAATGGAGGAAGTGCTCTTCCATTAGGCAAGGATGCTCTTGGGTCTCTCAGATCATCGAAGAACGGGTGTGCACATGCTTCAAGCTGATACCACTGGAGGAGTCTAGATGCAAGATCCATTGCTTCTGCTGATACTTGTCTCCTGAAAATCTGGAGAAAACCAGAAGATTTTGCAGATTTGATAGTCGGTTCCGATAGTGTTTTGATAGTCGACTTCAGTCTAGTTAAATTTGTAACCGAATAATGTATTCATTTCTTGTGATGAAATGAAAATATTCTATTGAAAAATGAATAATAGGAAGTTCCTAGAAATAGACAATGGTGTTTCATTAAACACTTTGGATTTGATGGAATACAAAAACAAACAAAATTACAATTTCTTCAACATAATTCCAAACTAAAACCATCCAAATTACAACTTTTTGTTTCTTTTTTTCTTCCAAATATTACTGAGTCAATACCCGAACCATCACACCACGGATTCCTCAAAACATGAGGTTCGTTCTTGACTCAATCCACACACAACCATGAACCATCCAATCTCAATCAGTTACTATCACAATGAAGAGCAGCTTTAATCTTCTGTACGGTACACGATATCAAACTATTAACCGTCTCTACAGATTCCACCGTAAGCTTAGCCGTAGGCAAACTATTCACCAGTATCTGAAACGCCACCGTCAGTAACGACCCTCCTTCCTCCATACACCCACCGTTACCGTTACCGTTACGTTCCCGTCGCGGAGCGTTAGGGAGAATAGCGAATCCTGACGGAAGAAGTGCCACGTAAGTACAATCTCCACCGTTCATCACAGCTTGCATCGCGGGGATATCAACAGGCGCGTACACCACAACCGCTCCTGCCGCGTCTATGCTTGTCTCCTGTAGTATCAGCATACTACTCTGATTTGCATTTATTGCCTGCAAAAAAATAATAATATTATTATTAATAAAATTAAAGAGTAAATGGAAATAAATAAACAAAAAATAAAATATGATATGACCTTTGTGTTATTTCGATAGTGTCACAGTCAGAAAACAGAGAAAAGAGACCAATAATGCAAATATATAAAAATTAAAATAAAAAGCAGAAAATTTTCAAAAATAAAAATAAAAAAACGTCAGAGCCAAAAAGGTGAGAAAAAGGTCAAAAGTGTCTTATTAATTTTGACTTTCTTCTCACAATAATAAATCCAAATTTTAGATTTTTGTCACTTTCCAATCACACGCGACAAGATTCATATGACCACATCTATCCACTGGTGTCACGCAACACAAAGTCCTTTCACACAGACAGACACAGCTATAACCTATGGTCCATAAAACATTAAATGCTCCCGGTTTGACTAAACCAAAACTAAACCGTAACAAACCTAAACCGAACTTTGAAAATAGATAAGCTTACAGTGGCACGAAGGAGGGAGACGGAGTTAGAACGGTCATGGCCTTTAGCGATATGGGCCATCTCTTGCATAGGTCCACCGTTGGATAAGATATCCCATTCAGATCTCAAACGTTCATTCCCAAGGAAATCAAACAACCGCCGTGGAGAAACCGGCATCCAAACTGAAGTCGCAGCGTTTAGAATAATACCCGGCGGTTCACCGGGATCGTTTACACTTTTTCTAGTCATAATCCTTACGTCCTCGTCGACGTTTCCGACGTTTAGTTTGTTCCATTTTTGTAACGACGATGCACAAACGCCGCCGCAGAAATTATCTGTCATCCTTTTAGCTAGCTTCAACATGCTTTTCCTCCCATTGCAGCTTATGGCTGTACCCATTAATTTAACAAGAAAACATGTTAATAATTATGTAATGAATTTAACAAGAAAACATGTTAATAGTTTTTTTTTTGTCAAGAAAACATGTTAATAGTTATGTAATGAATTTAACAAGAAAACATGTTAATAGTTATGCAATGAATTTAACAAGAAAACATGTTAATAGTCATGTAATGAATTTTACAAGAAAACAAGTTACTAATTATGTAATGAATTTAACAAGAAACATGTTAATAGTTATGTAATGAATTTAACAAGAAAACATGTTCATAATTATGTAATGAGTAGCGTTTTAGGGAGCTTACGGGTTGGGCTACGTGAAGGGGAAACAGTGGAGGACATGAGAATGGTGAGGCATTCACATTGACGTTGTAACGCAGCCATCCAACGTTTTGCACCAAACGCTAGGCCGCAGCTGAGTAACGTGCGGTATAAACGGTGGATGCGGTTCTCGTCGTACTCTGTGTGCTCGATCCACGTTACCTGCAAATTTGCTTAAACTATGTTAGTGTTTGTTTAATGTAACCTTTAGCAAAAAGTATATAAAAATAACGACAAGAAATGTTAAAAAAACTTTATAATTATGTGATTTGAATGGATTTTATAAGCGTGGGTATTGATGCACGATCCAAGGGCACAGAACTCGGAGATATTTAGATGCTTCTGATATTATTTTACCTGCATAATATATTAGTTAAGTAATGTTATAAACCCAATGCATAAAAACCATATTATATATACTACACTATAATATAATTTCTCGGACAAACCAAAGAACTTTGCCTGTGGGGTGCCTAAAGAAGTGCGAAACCAATAAGAATACAACACTAGATTAGGTTAAATCAGAACATGAAAAAATCACTTAGACCATCTCCAATGGGACTCCATTTTCCACTCCAAAATGGAGTTTGGAGTAAATCCTCTCCAATGGGACTCCATTTTCCACTCCAAAATGGAGTAAAAAATGGGATTACTCCAAATATGGAGTAATCTCATTTTTGTTTGTTCATGACTCCATTTTCCACTCCAAAATGGAATATGGTTGGAGTAAAACTCAACTCCATTTTAGAGTGACTCCATTTTGGAGTAAAAAATGGAGTAGCTCATTGGAGATGCCATTAAAGGTGAAAACCTTACCACATTATATTGTATAATCAAGTCTTTTTAAGTTTAATCCTTGGTGTTAAATTTCCATCCAAGAAGGTATCATAATGGTTTTGATTAGTAACACAGTGAGTAATCGCTGAATAGCAAAACTATATTTAAAAACGCGATTTTGCAAATATTAAGTTTAAACGCAATTCTGCCATTCAACAAGTTACCAATCAAACTAATATTAATTCTGAAATAATTTTTCAAGTTTTTTTCCTCATTTCACAAATCTTTATGATTGACAATTTTTTGCGAAATGACGTTTTTAGACGTGATTTCGCCATTCCGCACTTTACCAAGACTAATATGTTTGTGTTACCTTAGAGTAGCCATTGGCCATGTCTTGTACAAGGCAACCGGACGGTAACCTTCTACAGCTCGAAGGAGATCCTTCTCTTATGGTATCAATTGAGACATCCACGACCGCCCATACACCTTCCGCGTGCTGTTTACAGAACCGCAAGAACGACACTTGTCGAACAGGAACCAGTGGAGACAACAATTGAAGCTCTGCGTGCATCTAAATTTAACCAAAAAAACATAAAAATTTAAAAAAAATAAAGACCCATTTGATCATTAACTGAGTTTGTTGTGTAAGTACCAAATGAAGTGCACCGTTTCGTGTCCCTCCCATTCCACTAGAGATTATCTCTGTCGTTGAAGTTCTTGAGATCATAGATGGAAACATCTCAGCCCATCGTTCCTATCAAAAAACAAATCATTAATACGTCAAAAAGATTATTCTTTGTTGGATAATATTAGTAGTTACTAACCGAGTCCATCAAGGTTTCAACGAGGGCTAAGCTATTGAGAACAACCGTTCCAGATGCTTTAGAAGATTCCGACACAAACATATCTTGTTTTGGTCCAACACATCGACTGAAACTTGTGTCGTACTCTTCCTTATTAAGCATTTCAAACCCATTATCCAAGCTCCGGATCCAGAGCGGCTCCTGTCTCTGAGCCATCTTAACTAGCTCATCCATAGCCGCAAGAGCCAAGTCCAGATACCTCGATCTCTGATCAAAATCACTAACGCTAACCGGTGGTTGAACCAAGCAAGAACCGGTACCATTGGAAATCTCAAATCTGTGAGAATCTTGAGGCATCGACGGAGTGGAGAGAGTGAAACCACCACCGGAGCCGACGCCTACGCCGAGGACGAGTGCTGAGTCCGGTACATGATGTGAACCGGTAGACCGGCCAAGGAATTTCCCGGTTAAGGCGCAAACTCGGTCTAATTCATCTTTAAGACGTGAGTTTTCGATTCGAAGATGTTGCTCTTCCATGGAGATCTCACCGAGGACAGCCGGTCCGCCGCAGTTAACACACATAGGGTTCCTCATAGCTTCACGTACCGACATATTCTCAGCTCGAAGCTTATCATTCTCTTGTCTCAACAAAGCATTCTCATGTCGTTCGATTTGAGTCTACAAAACCAAAATTAAAATCAGTTCAACGAAACAAAACGACGACGTTTCGAAAGACAAACCTTCATCTGAGTACGGCGATTCTGAAACCAGAATTTGATTTGACGTGGATCTAAGTTAAGTCGACGGCTGAGATCAAGACGTTGCTTCTCATCAGGATGTGCACATTCTTTGAAAACACTGAAATTAAATAATGAAATTAATATTAAATCGTATAACGAAGAATTAAAAACTATAGGTTAAAAGTGTTTTATACGATTCGAGGTCTTGTATTTGTTTAGGAGTGTGACGATGGTAACGTTTCTTCTTCCTCGGTGGTTTATCATCTCCGGTTTCTAAATCTTCGCCGGAGAGTGGTTCAGCGTTGTCACTCTCAGATCTGCTTTCTTCATCTTCTCCTCTACTCTTACGAGTTAGATTCGACTCGTTTCTGATGTTTTCTCCGTTAGTTTGTGAGCTTACGAGTCCAAGAGAGAGACTGTGAGAAGAGAAGGGACGAGAATGAGGCATGGTGGCTGCGGCGGAGAAAGAGAAGTGGTCACTGTACGGAACATCGGAGGTTAGCTTTGTAGCTCCGGAAGAACCGTCGCCGAGAAAACCGTTGAAATTCATGAGAATTTAGTTAACGTGGGAAGGAAAGAAGGAAGATTTGTTTATTCAGAAGAAATCCGCCATGGATGAGGTGGAGGAGAAAGCCCTAACTGTATTGCTGCTGTGCATGTAGAGAGAGAGAGAGAGAGAGAGGGAGATAATAAATGAGGAATGATAAAGACAACAGAAACGACGAAGAAAGAAGATAGAAAGTTTTATTTTTATTTTAAAAAAATGAAAATAAGACAGAGAGAGAAAGAAAGGATAAAAAGGGGAAAAGAAGAGATGTGGAGTCATGGAAAGCCTTACAAAACCCATTGAAAAGTTGGGTTTGACTCTTTGAACACTTTTGCTATAAAAGTCTACTTCAATTGGGGGAGTCCAGGCTGACTATCTGAAAGTACTGTTTTACCCCTTTATCTTAGTTTACATTAATTTTAAGTTGATGCTTAGTATAGTTAGCGGTTTTTTTTTTGTTAGTTAATGAATTCGAACATGTTTCTTCACGATCAATGTTGTTGCACCGTAAATTGGACTACGAGTATATTGTAAAATACGGCAAGATTTAGATGTTGTTGTCATTTATAATGTCTATAATATTCAATAAAAAATGGGTAAACGATCTTTTTAATTATGAGTGTTTATGTTTTGAACTTTCAAATAAGAGAGATATGGGGAGACCCTGAAATATTATGTTCATCTTATACCTATATGATATTGAAAGTTCGAATTGTAGCAACCACTACAATGGACTAGTTTAGTTGTAGATCAAACTAATCTATTTTTAGATTGCACAACAGTTCGGTACATACCAAATTTATTTATAAAATAACTTCACATTTGGTTTATAAAAAAAAAATTATTTTATTTTTTATCTGTATTTTTGACTGTTCGTACTCTAATCCGTTTTGACAACTATTACCATTTAAAATTTGAGAGCTCATGGACAAAGTGATTTGGTCTATCTATAACCACATGAAACTTTTTTTATGCTCAATTACTATACCAAACCAAACAAACAGGTAAAGATGGGAGTAGTGGAGTAAATTGAATGGCCGATCTTCCAAATTTGGCGAAATCATAACTTTATTGTTTGTGAGTTTTGACTTTTGAGTAAATATGCAAGTTATTGCGATGCTACCTAAGACCCATTAATAAAAGGCAGAAATCATTTAATATCTTTGATTAATAATGGACCGTTTCATCTTAGTAATAACACCTTTACTTCCTCAAAATGTCATCGACTCACAGAAAACCAATAGCTTGTTTACATAAAGTAATCTCCCCAATTTCTATTTTTGGTTCGAGTCTTGAAAATAACACCTTTGAATATTCTGCCACTGACAAAAAAATAAAATAAATGTTAGTTAAATAAATATACACAATGAGGACAATGCATAGAGAAGAAACTACCTATGAAAA
Organism: Orychophragmus violaceus; assembly: GCA_030180135.1. Taxonomy (NCBI): domain Eukaryota; kingdom Viridiplantae; phylum Streptophyta; class Magnoliopsida; order Brassicales; family Brassicaceae; genus Orychophragmus; species Orychophragmus violaceus. The sequence goes on along the minus strand of CM058231.1, from coordinate 103,532,977 downwards.
TGATACATAAGATTATTACACATATACATAACTTTGGTACCCTTGAGAGGTGACCAAATTATTAGTTAAAGAGTTATCTCATCAAATAAATTCAACTAATAATAATGAAACCCATAAATGAAACGTAGCAATCAAAAATTAAATACCAAAAGTTCTTTGACACAAGAAAAAATCAAATGTTCACACATAGTCCACATGATGCATCTAGCCGACATCAAATCTTGGCTTAGCAATTTTCGAGATTGTACTTATTAAACTGTTCTCGATGATTATCATAGTAAATTAAAAACAGCCCTAAAGTATAGTGACATCTGGCCCTAAAATACACCTGGCCCTAATAATATAAGAAGTCTAAGTTGACAAAGTGAAACTGATATTAGTTGGGAGATGATATTCGAGGTTCCACATGCGTACAAAATATGAAGAATCTCTCATATAATTCATACTGGCCCATGAAACCAAGTGTGTACTTACTACTTAGATGTCTATAAAGTTTGACCATATTCACCATCATCAATGTGAGACATGCATTTTTAGATTCACACTTAGGATTTGATTCAAAGTCCAATCCAAAGACCCTTAAACTAAAAGTCAAGAAAACAAAGCAAACATCTTAATGATCTTGGAATAGGCAAGTACCTTGCAGATTAGCCAAACAGATGACGTCCATCTCAAGGCTTTCTGACAGCTCTGGCATGATACTCATGTTTAAGAAGGTTGGCTCTCAACAGCATTGACCTGACATCTCTATCGAATTCGTTACCCATCTGAAGCACCTTTTGGAAAGTTGCATTCCTCTGATCTGCGTGCCTTGCATAAAGGATTTTGTTGTGTGAATCAATCCGTGCCTGTTCGAAATGGAAAGAAGTGTTTAAAGGTATTGAAATGACAGTAATAAAACAAAGTTCATTATATTTCAAGAGAAACAGAACTGACCTGTATCTGGTTGTCTGTTATCAAGGCTTCCAGTTCCTTTTCTAAACCAGACACGCTGGTCTTGAATGCATCAGCCATCCTGCTTAAATCAACAGACACAAACGGCAGTGTGTACTGGATCAATGCTTTCTTCCTTATCTGATCATACAGAGCGTCAACGTGATCATGAAGATGGATGTCCAGCAGCAAATTCGCTTTGAGACTTCCTAGATATTCCAGACAGGAAGCATAGCGACTGCCAACAAGAAAAGGAAAAGGTAAAACACGAGACTCGATGAGAATACAGAAGAAAAAGGTTGATTTTGGGTATCCCATCCAATGTTGAGATAGATAAGATATTGGAGGAGAGGATGTTAAGACTTCATAAGCAATACATAATAGAATTCAACATAACCAACAGCTTAGTGAGTGATGTCAGAGTCAATGATTAGAATATATACTGGATTCAACAGACTTGTTGATCACTAGGGAATTAGTTGGGTAAATGTTCCTAGTGAATATTCTCTCAATCTCAGGAATCAAACCATCGCCAATCGAGTGCTACTATTAATCCTCTGTATCCCATCTAATTCATTCTATGAGAAACGCCCTATCAGAGCAGGTTGAACCTAATTATCCTTGGTTCATGAATTAGACAAGAGTTTTGCAAGAAACAAGTTACCTTGAATAGAAATCGTTGATAAGTTCCCTCACTTCAGGTACTAGCTCCAAGAAATTCCGGAAGTTGATGTTGTCAATAACTTTTGCCTGTCACATTAGACTACTGAGTTATGGATCAAGGAAACAATAAAAGAACGAACAAAGAAAGATAAAAGCTAAAAGAATAGACAATGCCTTTAATTCTGATCGATCAAAGCTAGCCAGAGCACAAAGACCTCCATAGGTCGCAACATCTTGAGGAGCAATAACCTCATTATAGGAATTCCCAAGTTCTGGATTAACATCCAAAAACTGCACAAGACAATATCCAAGCTCAACAATATGAGAATACCACAAACACTTGAGCATTAGAATATGACAATACGACAGACCTTACGAGCAGCGAGCTTATACTTCTTTAGCTCCAAGTGAGCCAATCCAGAAGCACATCGGAGTTTTGCAGCAACAATAGGGTCAAGTGTATCTGGATTCTGTTCTGCCTTGTTCACATAGCTTGTAACATGAGTAAACTGTCCCATCTCGATACTGACAAGAATCGTATTCAAACACATGTGAATAATGTGCTTTGCTGTTGTGCAGTAGTCTCTTGTTCGACTATAGTTCTTGAAAGCATCTCCGAGCAAACCACAAGCATAGTAGAAGTCCCCAAAGTCATTATAACCCATTCTAATACTTTCCTTGATCAAATTTGTCTGTATATAATCATATAGAAGATGAATCACTATCTTATTCAACTACAAATCAAGCAAGCAAATTACCAGAAATGAGCATAAGAAAAACCCAAATTACCCGATACGAACTGAGCTCGTTCTCCAGCTTTCCTTTCTTCTGTTCATTACGACGATCGACAGATTCACACCAAGCCAAATCCATCCCATACTTATCCCCAAGCCTCCCGTGAATCTTATTGACCACTTCTCTGAACAACTGAGTATTCTCTCCTTTTTTGATCTCATCGTAAGCCATCCTCAAAGCTTCAAGCTGCATCGTCTGGTTTCCTCCGCAATGGCTAGCGATGAACAGTAGCCGCATGATTTTCGTCCTCCCTTTGTACAGCGCTGCGTAAGCCTCGATGTCGAGTGGTTCTCCGCCTATAATGGGTCTTCGATTAGTCGTCTCTTCGCCTCCGTTAGTGCACATCTCCATCATCGGTCCACTCGCTTCTTCGTCTCGCTCCATCGATTCGTAGGGGGTTAGGGTTTTTTACTTTCGGATTTTTTTTTTCCTACTCTCTGCTCAAAAGTTTTTGAGTTACTCTCTTGTTGATCTTACGGAGGGCGATATGTAATTTTGTATCAGTAGAAATAGGCCCATCTCGACATACTAGTGGGCTTTTTAATATCTTGCTTTCTTTCACTTGATTGAATTTTATTATTCTTCAAAATGTATTTTCAATCACAAAAAGAGAGATTTTTTATAACCAATGCTGTCTGATTTGTTTCCACTGCTGACCAGTTTAAAATTTAACCTTCTTAGCATATAACATATCATATTTCAACCAAAATTTAACCTTATTATATAACATCATATTATCGAAAGAAACTCAATAACAAAAGTGTTTTTAATCCGAACGAAAAAAGAATATGACTAAACAAAGATATGAATAAACAATTAGAAATGTGTGGAAATAAAGATGGGAAAAACAATACGGTTAGGATTAAGTACCTTAAATCATCTAACAAAGATCTGATTATTCTTTTATTCGTGAAGATTGCATCTACGAAGATATGGGTGATCAAACTTGATGTACTTGGTCCAGTACGGTCGATACTTGGACATGGCTAACTCCAACCATGGTTTCATGTTCCCGTTATAATGAACCACTGCTGCATTCGCAATGTTTCTCTTATCGACGCTCGGGTTATATCCAAGTCCCAGCACGTGCCACGACTTGTTTAAGGGATGTGTTAGTCCATAAAATGTTATTAATCCTGGTGGTAGTGTCCCTAGCTTCCACAGTGTCCTGTTCTCATTCTAAACAACAACAAACATAATGAGCAACCCATAAACAAAACTAGGCATATGACTTCGGTTTGTTCGGGTATTTCGGGTCAGTTATTTCGGTTTACAAAAAGTTGTGCCGAGTTGAACCGCAACCACAACCCATAATTAGCAAACCATAAACAAAACTAGGCATGCGACTTCGGTTTGTTCGGGTATTTCAGGTCAGTTATTTCGGTTCTCGGTTTACAAAAATTTGTGCCGAGTTGAACCGCAACAATAACCCACAATGAGCAAACCATAAACAAACTAGGCATGCGACTTCGGTTTGTTCGGGTATTTCAGGTCAGTTATTTCTGTTCTCGGTTTACAAAAATTTGTGCCGAGTTGAACCACAACAATAACCCATAATGAGTAAACCATAAACAAAACTATGCATGCGACTTCGGTTCGTTCGGGTATTTCAGGTCGGTTATTTTGGTTTTCGGTTTACACAAATTTGTGCCGAATTAAACCAAACAAAAGAGTTGGTTCGGCTCGGTTTTCGGGTAGTTCGGTTTTTAAAGGGGTAAGGGTTATTTAAAAACCATCATGAGACTATTGATGCAAAGGGGTAAGAGTTTATTTACCATGTTTTGCCATTTATGATAGATACCAGTGATGTCTCTCTTCTTCCATTCCTTTAAGTCGAACATGTTCATCCCATAAGCCCATCCACAAGCGTTTGGATTGAAGTTGCTCGCGATGTGAGGATTCGAGAAGTTGAGATACTTGTCGAATCTGTGGAAACTCTCCCCGCAGGTTTCAACTGCACCGTTGACTTTACCGTTCAAGTTGACTTCCCAGAGTGGAGTCAGGTCTTTCTGAACAATGATATCGTCGTCCAAGAACAGGATTTTGTTCAGCTTGGGATAAAGATCAGGGAGGTAGAATCTCAAGTGATTCAACATGGAAAGATACTTTGGGTTTCTGTATTTGAGATTCGAAGAGCCTGAAGTTGGATGATCTGCTTTGAAATAGTATTCTCTCATTGCTGCAGATTCAAGCTGACGAAGAACAGGGCAGTAAGAGGAGTTGAGCCACTTGAACTCATCGATGTTTTCGACGTGTATGGTTGCCTTTCCAGGTGGGTTTAAGAGGAACCACATGTTCATTGCTCCGAAATTGAGTTTATCCGTCACAAGGTGAAACACATGCTTAGAAGGGTCCTGCATAAACAAAAACAACTCTCAAATTCATATAGACATACAGATGCATAAATCAAGCGACCGGAGATCAATGTTTTACCTTGGCGTTCATGATGGTTGAGTTAACAACCACTGATGCAGCTAATACATTGTCAGAAAACAGAGCATAATGGTAAAGATTTGGGTTTTCTCGGTTTTCAATCCGGGGGAACTTTCTTTTCTCAGGAGAAAGGAGATAGTAATCGATGGTCAAGCGCATTGATAGGCAATGGATAGGGTTTGGAATTGTTTTTGCTGCTAACTGAGCCAGAAAAGTACTCTGCTTCTTTAAGCTCCTGACTTGTTCATCGGCGGTTTGAAGCATTGCTCTCAGCTTTCCAGTAACCAACTTGCAGTCATATAACTGCGTCTTAGCCTTAGACAAGACTTGACCCATGGCTCTGAGATTATCATGTGCACTACATGAACAAAGTAATTTATAGAAAATGTTACTTAATGAAGCACACAAACAGTGAAAAGAAGGCACACGAAAGAGTTCTTACCTCTTAGGAAGATCTGCATCAGATGTTGCTTCACCCAAACCACGTTGGATGTCCTTAATCCGAGCCTGGAGTTCTTGTACCAAGTCAGTCTTGTTTTTCAATTTTGCGATACCAATATAGACCTTAGCCATGATTACTTGATCCCTCATCAAGCGAATATTTGAATCAGAGTTGTCATTCTCATTTTCTTTTCTCCAAATACTGTATTTTCCAAGAACCGCAGAATCAACAGACTTGGAGCGTTCGATGGCAGCATTTTCGAGCTTTAAGATCGTGTCATCATTGTGCTGCTGGACCAGCTCATTTGCTCGCATCTCACGCCTTTTCTCTCTTAGTTGCTGAAAATTTCAAGACAGAAATTGGTAAAAAAACACTCAGGCAAAGGAGTGTATATGCTCCATTAAGAATTTTGAACTAAGTAAATAAAATAATAATTACCCTTCTGTAAAACTTTGCAGGTGTCTCAACTTTCTGACGGCTACCATCTGCATCAGTGATATATAGAAGAATCAAAGAAGGGAAACGTCGAAATAGATCATAATGCAATTTAAAGAAAAGCCACTACCTTTTGAAGTACTGTCGCGTTTTGCATTCATGATACTAGATGTTGATTGATTCTGCTTCAAGTAGATCAAAAGATGAAAACTATAAGCCGAAATAATCGAGGACAGAAACAAAACGAACAAGGTTACAAATTAAACCACACCTCAGAGTTTCTAAAGGAGTTGTCTACTCCAGCTTCCCGCCATGATGCTGACAAATTGTTTTTCTTGAAAGAATCAAGGCTAAAAGGACCCAAATCAGCTGTGCTAGTTGTGATAACATCTAGTACCTAAGAAAATATATAGATATTAATGAGCCATCCTAAGAAGAAACGAAGATGAAAGAATAAACCAAACTAAGTTTTCAATGATTTATACACTTGCCTCTTTAGAGAAAAGAGATCTAATAGATTGCATAGCTAAGCGTTCTCTCCAGTCGAGATTCTGCATCAACCAAATACAATTAAACTGACATCCTTACTTCTGTTGAAACATACATAAAGATAGTATTAAACAAAAGAAGAGTTACAGCCCACCTGCTTCACAGAAGCATTTGAATAATCTGCAGCAATGAAATTAAGCTCATCAGATGAATGAAATATATCAGAAAATCGAAAACCAGCAGCCATCTCGAAGCTAAATCATTTTAAAACATTCCTCTAACTGTACAGGAACTATCTGAAGATCATCAGTGTCACTCTAAGCAAATAATTTAACGGCAATGTGACTCTGAATGCAGATGGTGAAGATCTCTACATGAATCCTAATAAGTGTAAACAAGATAAGAGCAATATGCAATACCGTTAGAGGAATCAATGTATACTCCTAGACCAACAAAGAAGACGAGAGGTGCGAAAACACAGAAAAATACGAGGAGGACAAAGGCAGATCGTGATCCACCACCACCACCACCATCTCTAATCCGGTGAACTCCCGATAACCCTCGCTTCAGCGCCATTTCTGTCAAAATCAAACAAACAAACAAAAAACCCTAAATCAAGCAACGCACCGCGGAAGCAACCGTATAATGGAGGAGAGAGGGACAGATAAATTCATACTCAGGAATCTACAAGAGATGAATGTGAGATTTGGGAAGAATTCAGCGTCACAAAGGCCTCACGGGTGGTAAACTAAAACGCCATTAACCAATCATAGGCGGAGATCTGACAACTCAAGCACAACCGGCGACGAAGAGAAATCTCGGAATTGAAATCGATATGATGTGCGAGAGTGATAAATAATGGGTGTGAAGAAGAAGAAAATCGAAGAGGAGAGTCTGAAGAAGAAGAGATGATTGCTATCTAACAGAAAACGCTATCAACGCCAGGATTTGTGGCTTTTCTGTTGCAGAGAAGAGAACCTCACGCGTACTCTTCGAGATACAGATCCTCTTTTATCAATCTTCAATTTGGAATCTCCTATCCGAATTAAACCGGAAAAAATTGTTGGCATTTTTTAAAAACACTCTGTTTCATTTCGAAGGTCCTAATAGTTAGGCCTTAGATTATTATCCGGGATCCGGATCCGATCCGGTATCAGCTCCGAAAAAATGGATATCCGGGCAAGCGGATCCGGATCCGGATAGTAAAATCATGGATCCGACGGAACCGGATCCGAATCCGGATAATAGAAAATTTCAAAACCGGATATCCGTTATCCGTTATCCGTTATATATAATAATAAAATGTTTTTTAATTATATATGTTATAGTAAACATCTTAAATTTATTTGTATTAACCATAATTATAGAAACGTGGAATTATATATGCCCATAATGATATTTTTTTAATTGGAAATGTGGTATTTATAAAGTATAGCAGGCTTTTTTTAATTTACATGGAATTATATATGTCTGTAATACAAAAGATGGACATGGACTTGAAAATACAACCTTTTTTTGCTATTTTATCTTATGTTACTTGATCTTTTGTTAGTTAAACTATTTTTTTATTTCTTTCATAGTGATCTTTTGCTATTATATAATCACATATGATATTTTGCTATTATACTTTTGTGTTAAAAATGTAAACTCTAAAAACTTAATTAAATTTTAAATCGGATCCGGATATCCGTGGATATCCGCGGATATCCGGTATTATTACGGATACCCAGAAACCGGATATCTGGAACAAACGAATCCGAATCCGGATAGTCATATTACATATCCGGTGAAACCGAATCCGGATCCAGATACCTCAAAAAAGCCGGATATCCGGATCCGTCCCAGGCCTACTAATAGTAGTTAGGTAAGATTGTCGTGTGGTATATAAGGGGATGATATGGTAACCCTAAAAATCTCTCTCGACTATTGCTGCCGTTGCTACAATCTTTGCCGTCACTTGAGATTCTAGCGAAGATGGTGAGTTCTCGCACTTGTTGATCTCTTCATTCCATTTCCTTGTTTTGTTTTGTTTTGTAACAGAAATATGAATCTCGTAGTGAAACTTCGATTCTCACGGGAGTGTTATGATTCTCCTTTGTGTAAATTCTGAAATTGATCGTTAAAATCACGTTATCGTAAGCGGAATTAGCTGATTAGGAGTGTTGTTTTCGTGTTAATCTAAGTTAGTTTTGTTTTCTGGAATATAATTTTTGAAAATGAAACAGGTTCTTCAAAACGATATCGATCTGCTTAACCCACCAGCAGAACTTGAGAAGAGGAAGCACAAGCTCAAGCGTCTTGTTCAATCTCCCAATTCATTTTTCATGGTACTCATTTGAAACATTTCTCCTACTTATTGGGAAACACTATCTTTTAAATTGTAGATTTCGTTGAATTCTGTTTTCTCATGAACACCCTAATCTAAGTGCTTGAGCATCTATCTAGAGTCTGATTATTGATTGAAATTGTTGTTCAAATGTTTGTAGTTGTGAAATGATTCGAACCATTTTGTTACCTGTACACTGTCTCTGTTTGAATTTTATCTACTGTTTGGTTATTGTTTTGTCGTTCAACCATGGATAATGTTGGTAATGATTTAGAAGCCACCTTCAAACCAAATCTGTGTGTTGGAATTGTAAAATACAATTGCTGGGAAGTATATCTACTCTCTATGGTTGTCTGATTATGTTTCTTCTTGTTGTTGTTAACCTAGGATGTGAAATGCCAAGGCTGCTTCAACATGTAAGATCTTATTAACAGTTGATTCTTTTTGATCTTACATGGATGAACAAACATAACAAGCTTATGGAATCTCTCTTTATGTATTGCAGAACTACCGTTTTCAGTCACTCGCAGACTGTTGTGGTATGTGGAAACTGCCAGACAGTTCTTTGCCAGCCTACAGGAGGAAAAGCTAGGCTCACGGAAGGATGCTCTTTCAGGAAAAAGTGAGATTGATTTGAAGCTATCATCAATTAAAATCAATCAAGGCCGGTCTCTTTTTCTTTGTTGCTATTATGAATTTTGGTTATCTGTTTTAAATGTAACTCGTTGGAGTTTAGAAAAAAACCTTTGTTGTTGTTTGGATGTTATTACTATTTTAAGTTTCTTTGATTGGAGATTGTCACTGGATCACAGCACAAAGAAGCTAACAAAGTAAAATAAAACATATAACAAGCTTGGCCATTAAAAAAACACACAAAAGAGACCATCAGATGGTAAAAGGTTTAATCCTTTGATTCCTCTCTATACGGTTTGTTCGTGGTATCATTTGTGTTTTGTTCGGTTGAGGATTATAACCTTTCAATTGATGTTATAGTTCTAGAAAGCTCGTTGTTTGGTCTTTTTGGTTCAAGGAATTGGTCTTTATCCACTGGTTATTGGCTCTTCTTTTGAAGCTTTTGTTTCGGATATCGTGTTGTGATAACTTACCATAGACTTTTATGGTTGTTTTTTTTTTTTTTTGTCATCTGGTGAATTATATTGAAAAACGAAGCTAAGAGTTACAACAGAACCGGATTTATCGGTAACGAACCCGATCAAATACCGGACATCAAAGGCGGCAAGGAACAAACTCCTTCCGCGGTCTAGAACCCACATACGGGTAACAAAACCCACAATCGGGCAACTAAAAACAGCTTTAAAACAAGATCAAACGGCGAAAACGCTCCAGAAAGTGGGGATGCGGATAAGAGGAGACAAACGCGGCACAATGACCCTCCTTCGACATAGAGACAGGAGATCACCGACGAGCGGAGAAGACCACATGCAAAGGCAGACCGCAAACACTAACCCTATAACCCCGACTAGAAGACAATAAGAAATAATTCGAGAATCCAACTCCGACGCACCTAATCTTAATCCTAACAAGTCTAAATCGAGAACTATGCATTCCTACACGAGGTTAGCCTTACTAGAACCGATAAACGAAACGACTAAAGGACAAGACTACTTATTCATCTACAAGCGGCACCAAGGAGACTAAAGATGAAGATTCAACGAATAAATGAGAATCTAATCAAGACTAACCCAACACCTTAAACTATGCCAAAGACCACACCCCACGAACAACAAGAGTAAACCCGCAGATCCGAAACAAAGGGATGAACATAAACACAAACAAAATCCAATCCACCGGAGGATAAGAGCCGACCATAATCAAATCCAGAAACCTATCCTATAACCGTAGAGAATTGAATCATCCCAATCAACCACCTAAAACCACCATGAACCAACTTAAAATACACAACCTAAACTACGAACCCAACCTAAAAAGTCACCAACCGTAGAGAAGTACAGACCCATCCGAGAGAATCTTCCGGCAGGAGGAACACGCCGGACGACGAGCAGACGACGAGCCACCGGCTGAAGCATGCTCGCGAACCCCAAAGAACGGAAGATTACCACCACACCAACCGTTACCCGTCCACTGGAGCCAAACGCCGACGCCTGACCCACGCCTGACGCACGACGCTTAAGCTACCAGCAGCACCACCATCGCAAAGCCTCCGGTCAGATACGACCACCACCGCGGACGACCGAGATCGAGAAAAGTAGATCGACGCCGATAACAACCGAAAACCACCGTAGACCTCCCTCCCCGGCACCGTCGAGCCTTTCCGACCATCGGGGAGACAACGATTGAACCCGTACAAGCTTCCTCTCTCTTTCCAATTTCTTTCAAAACTCTATGTACACTCAGCCCCCAGTTTTTTATGGTTGTTTTCAATCAATCTATTCCAACTTTATATCCGTTCATGGTAATATAATGATAAATCTTCCCGTAAAAAAATCCATACACAGCTTCCCTCAGCTTATACATCTTAAGCTTTGAGCATCCGAAGATAATCATCAATGATCGACATTGCAGACGATCGGTAGCCTGATCCAAAGAGGTTGTAATGATTCAAATAGTGATAGAGCAAATACAATTCCCTCCTCTTCTCAAAGCCCGGTTCTTTTGGCATTACCTTGACGAAGTCAAATAATCATCAAAATGGTTTTAGTTGATACAGACCGAGAGAAAAGCAAATGTGTGTGTGGAACTAGCCCTAACAAAATTAACCGAACCGAATTATCTGAATTAACCGAAATTTGAAATTAACCAAAAAACTCAAATTTAACCGAACTTAACCAAATTTAACCGATTTTTTTTTGTTTTCGGCAATTTTTCAAAAATCGAAAAACCGAAAAACCGAATTGAAGATCAAGGGCTATGTGGAACCTTGAAATAGGCATTGTAGAAAGATTCTCCAAACCCTGCACACCAAGACATCCCAAAATCCGCCTCGTTATGCCCATCTATAAATGAATGAGATCAAAACATGCTTGACAAATGGTAATAATATATCAAGAATTTACGAACGAAAGAAAGAAAGCATTATACAGTAACATGCAGGATCAAGAATGACAGGTTCACTGTTCTTGTCATATGCAATGTTCCCACTCCAGAGATCACCATGTAACAAGCAAGGTTCTATGACAACATTCTCAAAGAGAGCTGCCATGTTCTGTATCAGTGTATAACCTGGTTCACAAAAATGTTACTAAACCGAACTTAATAACCACAAAGAAGAGATAAACAACAAATAACCTTTCTGGTAAATTGCAGAGTCATTGTATCGATCCCTAGCTAGCTTTAGCTGGTAACCAAGTCTCTTCTCACCATAGAATTCAATCCAATCCGACGACCAAGTATTGATCTGTGGTGTACTAAAGAATGGGAACATTGGGTGGCTAAGTTTGTGACAGAACAGAAACTCAAACTCACTCAAAGGGAATGTCTTTTTATCTACCTGCCAATAGTGTTGTCAACCTCAAAACCAAACCCTTTAGAAGATTTTCCAGCTTTATGCATCTCAGCTAGCTTCCTTCCTAATTCAGCCTGATGACTAAAGAACCATGAACCCATGAAACTGAAGTTGTTAACATTGGCTCATAGTTATTATTCATCATCATTTATCACCTGGTTTCCTCTTGATGATCCAAACTCTATAAACTCCATGATGATATAAGATCCACCTGTTGGCAATGCTCCAACCTGTAAACATGTTTAACACAAGAATCTATGTTCAGACTTCAGAAGACCAGTCAAGACATATCTTTACACCAAAGTACAAAAAGAAGAAGTTTTTCACTTGCTTTGTGTGGCTTGGGGACACGGATGGTTTTGGTTTCATACATAGACTCAAGACCAAGAGCTTCTCCTTCAAACATCTCAGGTCCAATACTCCTAAACCAATGTTACAAAAAGAATCATTAAAAGTCTATATAAGTAGCACTGATACAGATATGAGTACAAGAAACGGGTACGGAAACTGAGATGGAAACGGAGATGGAAAACGGCAAAGTAAAAAATTTATGGATACGGGTACAGCGGGTATACGTTAAGAAACATATATAAAATATATCTATATGACTATACATATAATTATAAAGAAAATCACACAAAATCCAATATAGCAAACTAGAAGGTGCTTTAGTTTTTAGTTTTATATGAGACACCAATTTTGAAACTTCCTAAAATCTCATTTTTCTTGAGTTGATAATTTTTTCTATCTCATCTTTCTCGGAGAAGTTTCCGAGCTGTTCCCAAATTTCCCGTCTTCTAAACATTTTCGGTATACATTTAGAAGTATCAGTGCATCATAGGATTGTGTATATATTTTGGAATGAATGTAAAAGTAATTCAATCAAAATCTTCTGTTACATCTAGAACCATACTAGAACAATACTAGAACCATGATATTCTTTGTTACCTGTTTGTTTTAACGAAGAAAGAAGCAGCATCAGTATGATAATGGCTAGCAAGATTGATGCAGCCACCACCAACAGAAGTAATCTTTGTGATTTGAGTTGCTTTTCCTTCTGTAAGAATCCATTCACGAATTGGATCGTCACTCATTGCAGCCACTATAACATAAGTATCAACAATCAATGATACAAGTGAACAATTCAAATAATAAGAACACAGTATTGACCGATTATCAAAATCAGACAAAACCCATCAAGTACTTAGAGCGAATATAACTTGACTGAATCAAAACAGAAACTTACTAGCAAAATGTTTGGGTCTGCGACGAAGAAGGTTTGGCCGAGCAGAGAAGCAGATACTAAGAGAAGCCACAGCCATTTTCTTCTCCCGGCTTTGGTATTCTTCTTGTGGCCGTTAATTCACTGTCAAAGCTTATTCGACCACTGTTTGGACACAAGGCTATCTTCATCCAGGATCTTGTGAAGTAAGGCCTCTTAAAGGCCTGGCCCATTTTATATTGCTGAAAACTGACACGGCTCATTTAACTTCCTCGATAGTCATGGGCTTACCTGGACTCAGAGGACCCGACCCGGAACGACCCAAATAAAACAAGTTCGGATATGAACCTTAGACATTTTAATTTATTAGATCAAGACCCGTAGATATAGGTTCAGATCCAAATATTCCCACCGATTTTCCAGATATTTATATAAACCTGTATAAATATATATTAATAATATCTATATATATATAAATATTAAATATTAATAACCCATTCCGAACATGTTCTAAATCTGTTTCCAATCTGTTTTGAATTTGTCTCGAATATGTTTTTAACCTGTTCGAACATATTCGAACTTGTATTTGAACTTGTATCCGAATTTATTTTGAACACCTGTATATGAATCTGACCTGATTAGTATCTGAATATAAACATGTATTGATAGGTAAATTATTTTAAGATTCAATCCGATCTGGACTCGGCAGTATCCAACCCGAACCCGATCCGAAACTAGCAAGTCCTCAAATAAATCTTTCATTTCTTTTATCCGATGGATCCATATCCGACCGCTACTTGATTCGAATTCGACCCGAAGACCCAAGTGTACATGTCTATTCCTCGATGTGTGTGCCACGTATGTCACACGCGCGTATTATCCATAAAAGTTAAATCTCGATGATGTATACGGTACGTTTAACACGATGTAGGTCCCATACTTTTTTTTTTTAATCGAACGGTTGAAACTGCAGTGATCAGAAAGAAGACCAAACACGCCTTTCTTTTGTCATAAGTTTGATCTCCGATGACATAAACATGGAAGAAAATGAGAAGTCGCAAGTGGTCCCGTGGTTGTGGTCCACCTCTGCGTCCATCTCATCTGGAGTTCGACTCCACCTTCCTTCCTCCTGCTGGAAGGACTGGGTCAGTGGGCCGGCCCGTTGTGGCCCATACAGCGTTAAAAAAAAAAAACATGGAAGAAAATATGACATTATAAGTAAGAACAGCTCCACGATGATTAAGCCACTGAATCTCGGATCCTCTAGCTTCGAAAATTTGATACCTTTCTATCTATAATCTTTGTGGGTTTACATCTTTGAAAGCTGAATTGCTCTAAGTTTGTATAATCTCCCGGGTCCTAATAGAGATCGTTAAGGTAATTGGATCCTCAAACTTGCTTATTACATTACTCTGTTTCGTGTTTCTGGTTGCTGATGAGATTGATATTCTGGTTTGAATTCGATAAAGCTAACATTTTTACGTGTTTCTCATCAATCAAACGTGGCCCTAGAAAGTTTCTGGCTTGCGAGAATCGAAAGATTGAATCTTGCTATTGCTCTCTTAACGTTTTCTGGATTTAATATGGACAGGTTCTGTTTCTGTTTCTGAGCTTTGTTGAATCTTAGGTTCTGTGTTGTTGGTGTTTTATTTTCGCAGAGAGAAGATGACTACATTAGATTTAACCAGAGCCGAGCTTGCTCTTATAGTCCTATACTTGAACAAAGCTGAGGCTAGAGATAAGATATGTAGAGCTATACAATATGGTTCCAAATTCTTGAGCGGGGGACAACCTGGTACTGCTCAAACTGTCGACAAAAACACCAGCTTGGCTAGAAAAGTGTTCCGTCTCTTCAAGGTCAAGCCTCACTGTCACTGCCTTCTTCTTATATTGGATCGAAACTGTTTTGATTCCTGATTAGAAAATGGCTTTAATCTGCAGTTTGTCAATGATCTTCACGGTCTTATCAGCCCTGTGCCTAAAGGAACTCCACTTCCTCTTGTCTTACTAGGGAAGGTGCTAAAAGAGACGTCGAATTCTTACAACATCTTGTTTTGATTCAGTCTTTAACTTTGTTTGGTGGAACGTTTCAGTCAAAGAATGCACTCTTGTCTACCTTTTTGTTTCTTGATCAAATCGTCTGGCTTGGTAGATCCGGCATATATAAGGTAAGAGAAGTTATAAACCAACAATCCATACTGGTCTAATGATGTGACTAAAGCCTCTTGTTCAATCTCATCGCAGAACAAAGAACGAACTGAGTTGCTTGGACGTATATCACTCTTCTGCTGGCTAGGATCATCAGTTTGTACAACAGCAGTCGAGGTTTTATCAATCTCCTCTTTTTGAACATTTTGATTTGCCTGCGTATGATCATTATTAGGAACATAAGTCTCACATCGATAGTTGGAAGGGATCATTAATAATATATAAGAGATATGGTTCACTCCACTTGCTCGTTGTACCACCGTGCCACTCGAATAGTTGCAACTACCGATGATTAATGATCCCTTCCAAGTATCGATGTGGGACTTATGTCCCTAATAATCATAAATACCGATCTTGATCTTCCTGTGTGTATCAGATTGGTGAGCTTGGAAGGCTCTCTTCATCTATAAAGAAGATGGAAAAGGAACGCAAAGATGATGAGATGTATCGTGCTAAGCTTCAGAAAACAAACGACAGAACTCTAGCTTTGATTAAATCAAGTATGGACATTGTTGTAGCTATTGGTCTGCTTCAGTTAGCTCCAAAGACTGTTACTCCTCGTGTCACTGGCGCCTTCGGGTTCACCACCTCGGTTATCTCTTGTTATCAGGTAAACTCTCTCTCTCTCTGTCTCTCTTCCTTACTACAAACCTACTTCCAAGTTCAGATCTTTCATCCTATTTATCTTCTGTAACTACACAGTTGCTTCCGTCGCGCCCCAAGTTCAAGACACCTTGAAGCAGGAAGAAGGTTGTTCTCTAGACCTGCAGAATAATTGTTTCATATTCATATTTCATATCTCAGGAGTCTCTTGTTGCTCCTTTCAAAGAATTTGCTGCTCCTATGATTCTATGCATGAATAAGATTTCAATATTATATTTCCTCATATTCTTGATTATAAAAAATTGTGTTAGTTGCTCATTTGAATAAGACTGTTTCTAGAATCTAGATAGTAGTAAGGGAAGCATTCTATGTTCAATGTTCATCTTTTGAGTGGTTTCTGCAAAACCAATGAAACTAGCCTTGGGACTTTGGTTATGTGGTTTGGTTTCGGTTTGAATTTTTTTCCCGAAACTAAATGAAATTTATTTTGGGTCGGTTCACTTTTCGGTTTCTTCGGTTATTGATTTTTTTACCAATATTAACCGAAGTTTCATATAAAATCGGTGAATTTCGGATAATTTTGGTTACTTCGGTTAATTTTGGATATATTGGATTACTCGGTCAGTTGAGGTCATTTCGGTTATTATTGGATAAATTCAACTATTTCGAATCGGGTAATTTGTGTTTTTCGAAATAATTTGTTATAGTCCGGTTTAAATTGGTTATAAAAAAGGTAAAAGTAAATTACCGAACTAAATGATCGGCCGGGCTTACGAATCGAACCGAAATCAAACAAGTAAAAATTACCGAACCGAACCTGTAAACCAAACCGAACCTAAAATCAAAAATTTCGGTTCAGTTCGGTTATTAGTTCTAGGGCTAAATGAAATTAAATATACAAAAAAATGTATTTACAATCACGACCACCTTGTAACTACAGACTAAACCAGGGAAAACCCAACCATGTGTACAAGTTCCAGATCAAGACCATTTACAACACTCACTCTATATCTACAAAAAACAAAAACTACTATGATCCAACAACCTTCTTTGCACTTTCTTTAGGTAATATAAGAACAGAGTCTATACAAAGCCCACCTTTCGTATGAGTGCAATCAATTTGAGTCATGGAGAACTTGATTCCTGTTAACACATCTGGATTCTCCACTTCGAAATCCCCAACATGATAGTGACTCCAGTTTCCAGGGTTGTTGTTGTCCAGATAACACAGTGAAACAGCTTGTTGGTTGTCTGAAGTTGCAAGCTGGAACTTAACAGGTTTTATGTCCCATCCATGAATGTGTTCAGAGTTGCAGATTCTACGTCCAAGTCTCTTTGATGTTTTACCGAGCTGGATACGGAAGAAGAGACTGTATGTTCCAGATGGAAATTGGATGTTAAACTCTCCTCCTACTTCAAACCACCATATTTGTTGAACATATGCAACTGAGTTGAACCTGTAGATAGAATATTGGATGAGATTATTCAAGATCAGGGTACAAGCTCATTGAATATAGCAATACAAGGTATCTAAATAGAAAACTGAATAGTAGTCATCATAACATCATCACCAATCGAATGAATACTAAATGGTCAAGAATAATTGTGACTTCGGTTCTTCGGTTCGTTTTCTCGGTTTTTGAAAAAATTGCCGAAAATAACCGAATTTTCATACGGTTCGGTTTGATTATCGGTTAGTGTCGGTTATCAAATTCAAACCGAGATTAATCGTTTTTTTTTTAAATCGGTTAAATTCGGTCAAATTTGAATAATCCGGTTCAGAAATTTAATGTATTTTGGTTAGAAAATCGGTTTATTTTGGTTATCAAAAAAATCTTTGGCTAACCGATCGGTTTGTCGAACCAAACTGAACCGATAACCGAAATTAACTTTCAAACTTAACATAGTAACCAAACCATGCTCACCGAACAGGAAATCGAAAATTTCGGTTCAGTTCGGTTTGTTTCGGTTAATTTTCCCAGAGGGCTACCTTTGATCATGAAAGTTGGGATTACCTGGATTCATCTGTTGGGATTTGACTCCAATATCTCCGATCATCAATTCCGGTAATCCTTAAAGCCTTTGAAGAAATCGATACACAAAGACGGCCAGTGTTCTTATCTATCCACAACTCCTGCTCGAGAACAAGTTTGAAAAAAATAAGAAAAAAATTGATACTTTTTTCAACAAGATTTCTAGAGGAAGACGTGAACAAAAGTTCAAACCTTTGTGCCACCGTCGAAGAGATTGGGCCGGCTAAGCTTGGCGTAAAGATCCTTCTTTATCAATTTTCTCAGAGTAATTTCATCAAACACTTTACGTGCAATAACTTGATGATTCGAAGGTAACTTAGACTCCCATATGAAATCAGCTGACGATGCGCGACGGAAAACTCTGTTGAGACGAGCAAGCTGGCAAATCTCCGGTGGATCAAGCCGCATCATAATCAACGCTACACAATTCTCCGGTATGTCCACTAATCTGGGTTTCCTCGAGTGATATTCATCTTCCCGGTCAAACTCCGTCAACCCACCTGAGATACTCGCTCCCATAATCACACCAACAAATGGAGAGATAGAGAGAGAGCCCTTTCCCTATCAACCAATCGATCGAGAGAAACTCAGAAACTAAAAAGGAAGCTTTTTTTTTCTTCTTCTTCTTCTTCTACGACTTTGAACATACAGAGCATAACAGCTTTATACAGAAGAGATTTTTCTATTAAAAAGAAAATTAACCGTATTGTTTTTCTGGAAATAATACGTATCTTTTACATCTGCGGATGATTACATTTTGTGGTCCGGGTCAACTCGGGTCGGGTCTGATTAGGATAAGGAAAATTAAAAGTTGGCCACTTGGCCTAATAGTTTGTGGTAAAAGTGCATTACATTCGGGTATATTTTAACCGTAAATTAAAAACACCTGGCCATTTAGTGTGAGGTGGATTTTTTTGTCTAAATGGTTTATAAGATTTCCTTAATGTAATTATTTACGAATAAAATAAGAAAAATCATCATGTCGAATTGTCGATACTGTGGTCGGGACATTTGATCAACTTGGCTTAAATATCAAACATAATTAGTACACATTTTAGAACTTCCGACAGTTTAGGCTTACGTGGATCCATGTCATAGATAGGATCGTGTTACTATGTGATCCAATTTTCTCGTCCCAGTCTCTCAATATTTTTGGTTTTGATTCTAATAAGCCACACGTATTAGCCCCACAGGTCCACAGTTATCACTACATTGTCTAATAATCAAATCATTCAAAGCATCACAATATATATTATGTGTATCTAATCATATACTGTGTATAACATAAATAAATTTTCCATGATATAGATTTCTGTAGTTTTTATATTTTGTTGAGTTTACAACTATAAATGTGGAGGAAAGGCTAATCGATTTGAAGCAACATATTTGAAAGATATTATAATTATATAATACCAATAATGGATCTTTGAAAACTGGTCCAAAGTGGATAAGAAAGATTTCGCTTTTGTTTGTTAAGGATTTTTGTTTATTTTTTTCTTTTATTTATAGTAATGAAATCATATATGTGACAAAGAGATATGAGAAGGACATTATATCTGAAACGTGATAGTGAAAGACACCACATATCATGATATTTCTATTCTTAACTTAGTAATATACTTTCAATCAATCTTCTTTTAGATTAGTAAACTTAGTAGATGATGTTAGCATGTTTAAAATATACTAATTAAGTCGACACATCCTTTTTGTAATAATTTACCATTTTAATTACAAACCAGTTTTTTTTTTTTTAAACACTGATTTTATTAATATCTCGTTGGTTACACATTACATCAGAGAAGAAATACAATATATGAAATAGCATCCGAACTATTGGACTTTACTCACTTCAATAGTGAGACATTTATCTAAAGACACAATAGCCAAAATTACACACCAAAGATTCCCGAAACAAGATAAAAGATTGATGTTCCCGATCCCACACTAACAGGCGGACTTCCAATTCTTTTACCACTTATGATACTTCTCATAGATAGCATAGATTTTCTTCTTTAAACGTCTTGTTCCACTTTCTTCAACTATAGCTTCTCTGAAGCTTCCATTGAGAAGGTTAGAAACGCAAATACCATCGAGATATAATGGAAAGATTTTCAGTACTTCCCGTTTAAAAACAAAAACAAACCCAAAAACAACCCATCACAATGACCATCAACTTAAATCGATAATTGGATTCTCAAACCATAAAATATTGCGGCTACGCCGTACCGTAGATCTACAGATCTGGAATTTTCAGTAGTATAATCCAAAATAACTATCGATAATAAGCTTTAGAAAAGGAAAAAAATCAAAAACAATTCCACGCGCATATCAATACTTCAACAAACAACCCAAATCATACGAAGATAGCAAACCACAATCAAAACCACAAATTTATACCGTACAAATACGGATCCAGACAAACCGGACCATAAAGCTCTGGCAGATTCACGACCCCGCCGAGAGGAGCCCGACCAAGCTCGGCCAAGAACCACCGGAGTCCTCGTCAGCAACCACAACAGAAGAGACCTCCGATGAGAGAAACGCGGCGGAGGAGAAAAGGTGATCCGGAGGCAGGCCATCAAGCTAAAGGGAGTCGCGATCCGAGCAAGTAGGATGCCGGCGGGATAGAGTTAGATCTGCAGAGCCACCTTAGCAGACGGAAGAGACCATGGAAGATGACACCTCCGAGGAGACGGAGATTGCTCTCAGACCACCGGATCTGTTGTCCTCGAACAAAACTCGAAGACAAGGAGAATACGCCGTCAATGACACATAGAGTGAAGATCAGGTTGGCGCTGCACCACCCGAGCACCGCCATCGCTCGTTGACACGTGAGCTCCACCACTCGACGCCATAAGGAACAAGATCCGTTCATGGCTGAGCCCAAAACAAAAGGATAAAAACGAAAATAGAGAGAAGCAGAATAAAAGGGGGAGCCTCCCGACGCCGGCAAAGGACGCCGGACGCCGGGAGGCATCGAGATCTACAAAAGTTGCTTGACGGCGGTTGAAGGGATAAGAGAGAGAGGATCCTAACTTATGCCCTTATCAAATGCTTAATTGAATTACAAACCAGCTTACCATACATATTTTAAATACAAACCAGCTTACCATACCGCCTTTTCGCCATGTTCTTCTTCTCCTAATCTCCGAATATGCAAGTGTTTATCGCTATTTTGGATAAAATGCTATCAAACTAATATTCCAAAATACCGATTAATTTTGCTACCATATTTTTTTTTTGGTCATTGGACTAATTATTAGATGTTATATTTTGGAGAATTCAATTAGTAACCTTAAATTTCATTTTATAATGATATTGACAATTTCACAAAAATAATCAAGTGGTTAAAATTATTATGACAATTTCACTATTAACCTTCTCATTTACTTTACCTTTTCTGTTTAATAATCTATTTCCACAATATTTAAATATGTTCAAATCACCAAATCATTGATAAGCGTATTGTAACAAAACGAATTTGTACAAAGGTTTAAATTTCAAGTTCACAAATTAAACAAATTACTCCAATTAATCCAGAAATCAAATTTAAGTGGAAATAAATAAATTAAAAAAAAAAAACGAAAAGAGAAAACGATGTTTAATGATCACAAATCTTGCTTAAACCCAAAGTTTACTTACTGTTGTTTCGAACCATCCATCTCGCTATTCACAGGTGTGGATGAGCCACTGCTACGTTTACTGGTCTGACCTGTAATTGTTCTCCCCATGAATCTCCCTGCTTTGCTAAATCCGCTACCGACAGCTCCAAAACCACTACCGACAGCTCCAAAACCAGCACTCACTCCAGTTCCAACCAGGCCAACTCCAGCACCAATCCCAGTCCCAACCATTCCTACACCAGCACCAAGCCCACTTCCAACCATCCCAACTGCATCCATTGTACTACCAATCACTCCTGCTTCCTTCAATCTCTTTCTTTCTTCCATGATTTTCTTCTCGTCTTCTAACGCAGCCATTTGCTCCTCTTTGTTGAATTCATGATAATGTACCTATACAAGGTTATCCAAGGTTAGACAAGGTTGAACCGTGACCCAAAGGAACATCCGGTTCAATGTCTGATCCGGTTTCGAAAACATTGATCTATACCTTAAGGGTTATACTTCCTCTATCTTTCTTATCTTTTACTTTCAAAGTATCAAGTGAAGACAACAGGTTTAGCTCCATTTCTTTTGTAACCCCAACTTCTAAACTGCTTAAAGGAAGTTTCACAAGTCCTAGACGCTCGTCTTGGCCTACGTCTTTATCAAATACCTGTCAAAAGTTAAACAAAGAGGATAGAGTTAATGTTTGCCATGACATGGTTGAACAAGTATGAAGTATAACTGTTTCAGAATGTAAACCTCTATAGTGAGCGACTGGGTTTCTTTGTCCTCTGCAATCAATTCAAATGTTTGATCCCAAACAGGATTCAGGTTGTTCTCGATTGCCTTTGTTTTATACTTGAACACAGGACGAATGTGGATGGTAGCATAAGGGTCAGATTTTCCAATCAATTCCTTATTCTTCAAGTTTGTTGCTTTCATTACTGTTACTATAAGCTTTCCCTGTGGCTTAAGTTCTAAATCACTGTGAAAGAGAAAATATAGAGAGAATCGTCAATATATAAAATGCTTTTTCAACAGGAAAGATGCAAAATTAGACATAAGAAGAACACAAGAAAGCACCTGAGATCAACAGGAATACCACCAATGGGAACAACAATTCTATGAGGCCATTGAAGCATGTCTTTGACAATAGTATCAACGGTGTCCTAACAGAAAAGGAAAGCATAAAGCTGTGCATAAAACCAAATGGGAAACTAAATAAAACGCCTGGAAACTGTTTGATATACCAAGAGAATAACTTACATCAATCATATCGGATAGTCCAGGAATTGCTGTCAAGCTTCCACCAACAGCCTTCAGAGTGTAATCGATTCTCGGTTTTGGCTGATTGAGATCATTTAAAAAGTTGGTCATTGTCAGATGGGAGAGTGATGAAGAAAAATGCATCTGATTCTGGATCTTTAAAAGGAAAAAAAATATGTACCTCAGCAAGTAGAGCTACAACTACAGCAGATATACAAGGAATCTCATCCGCAAGTTGAAAGATAACACGTGCAACTGTGAAAACTTGAAGATCCTTCAACTGTTTCACCCAGAAACAAGTGTTGGTAGAGATAGTCAATCTATATTGGAAACGGATATATTTATCTTACACTATAGAAAAACCCAGACAAGAAGTACTAAAATATATCTCTAGTAACCTGAATGGGTATGGAAGCAACAAGTGCTGTAACACCTAAAACGATATTTGGATCACCACCCCATCGGAGATCAACGTCCATTGTGACTTGACCTTCCTTGAAACTTTGAACACGAATACCTGCAGCAATGATTGATAATGCATATGCTAAGGCTTACGGAAAAACTAACCTATAAGACAAATGCATGATGTTCCTCAAAGCACAAAGATTCATTAACATCTGGCAGGCAACTCATCCAAAATAGATAGTAGGACAATGCAAGCTTGAACAAAGTGGAAAAGAAAACATAGCAATCACAAACGATGATGTAGTCCACCATACTTTACCTTCGATCTTTGGTGCTACGTTACCCAGAGTCAATTTGCTGAACTTCAGGGAAGTAATTCCTGGTGGTCTGTAATCTTCAAGGAGCGGTTCAACAGAATCTCTTATTACCATGGTTGCTGCCTGGAAATTAGTCAACATAACGACGGATACTTAGACTCTTTGACGGCCAAATTGCATAGTGTTTTCTTGCATTCCAACAAAGTGGACCTATCTTAGGTGTCGATTAACACTAGACTTGTGTAGCAGCCAAACAGTTAGCTGTCTACGGCTCCATTCAGGATAAACCAAATCTCAACAGTATAATGACTCTGCTCTTCCTAAGATAACTTCAGTTACCATTTTTAAATAAATAAACTTCGATTAAAACTTGATAGTATAATGACTCTGCTCTTCCTAGGATAACTTCAGTTAGCATTATTCAGGATACAAATGCTACTAACTTCATAGGCAACTTCCAAACATCTATACTGGAAAAAAATGCACTTACTAAGGTATCAAAAGAAAATTAGAATCTCACCTCTGCAATAAATGGCCACATCTTGCCAAGTAGTTTATTCAGCCATTTGACCTGAAAATTAAGGTATAACAAGTTTTCAGTTTGAAAATGTTGGTTCATTTTCTAATAAACCGAGTGTTTGAACGATACAACACTTGTTCCAAAACCAGAGACAGATAATATGTACAAAATACCAAGCATTGTTGAATTCAAGGGAAAATAAGCCACAACTAGATTTCTCTAGTCGGAGTATTAAGACAAATAATTGTACATTTCAGTTATAAATAAAAAATAGTAATAAATCATGTTGAACAACCAAGTATGCAAATAGAACACTAAACATATAAGATAAGCACAGAAAATGATGAGAGAAGTACCTGTTCAAAGGCTGGAAACGATATCCATTGTGGAAAGTTATCACCACAAATTTTCATCAAATCTTCTCTACTAAGAGAGCCTAGAAGTTTCATATCAACTGCCTGTCAAAATAAAAAGGCTATAACTAGTCAATTATACAGCATCAGAGGCAAATAAACACCTCTACTCGTGTCAGGATACAGGCAATGAAGGATCTGGCTTCTCAAAGTGAACAAACACAGCAGGCCATGGCACTTTTCAAACAGATGAAGCCAAGAAACAGATGATACGCATGGTTAAACAGTGTGTTGGTATAAGTGGAAACCACCCGCTCGCTAAGTAGAATCAACAGATTCACACTGACTTAATACATCAATGTTGACAATCAAAAGTAGCAGAGAGATTTTGCTAAGACGAATTCATTGGGGTAACAACAGGAGACACTGATAAGTTACGCATTCAAGCTAATCCCATGACCGAAACAGCCAATCTAGCTTAGCACAATCACAAAGGATTTAGTAATTTACAATCCCAGATTTGAAATCGTTTAAAATCCTTCCCCCAGATGAATCAAACCAAATCATGGATTCCAATCAATTTGAGAATAAGCAGATTGAATTCAGAAATCCCAAGTCAAACACACACGAAATCACAAATTGAATCGAACCTTAGCGACTCGCTTAGACGTGCGGTGAGTCATCATACGACTCCAGCCAGCCATTAGAGCTACGCCGAAGATAATCCCGAACAGAATCCCAGAAATCAAACCCATTTTCCTGCAATCAGACGACCGATCAGGAACTCGAAATGGAGCAGCAAAAAAAACGCAATCGGGATCCTTACCGCTACACCAAGATCGAAGGTTTTTGGGTTAATCGACGAGAAGCGTCGGCAGCAGTTTTATCTTCTCACGGGATTGGTCAAGTCAGAACAAATTAAGAGCGCATTGAAGTATATCTGGTAGGCCAGAGAGAGAGAGAGAGAGTGGGAGAGATAACGAGAAGAGGATGCAAGGCGACAGAAACGGTTCTTTTCGAATTGTAGTTAAATCCATCATTTCACTGTTACTCCCTCATATTTTAGTATTTTCTAAAATCTGCCCATTTAGTTTCCTAAGTTCATCTAGCGTCAAGATTAAATTATACATGATTCTTAATTTGTTATTCTTGTATTTAAATTCTCTTACATGATTCATACTTTATATATCAAATGAATAAAGTTGTTTCTAAACTAGTAGATAATAAGGAAAATTATGAATTTTAGTATTATAGCTAGCAATCTCATTATTGTTGATAGAGATAAGGAAGTAATTAGAGAGCATTTTGTTAGGATATCACACCAAGAACCAATACTAATATACAATATGAGCCAATTTATTTATTATCAATTTATTTTTAATTAAAAATCTTTAAAACTTAATATGATATAAGAGCCAAATTTATTTACCTAAATAAAAAAGAGTAAGTAGGATATGTTACCAGTCCTATAGTGGAATTTTGGAATTTAGTTCGTGATAAAATAGAAGAATCGTCTCATTTCGAAGAAGCGTGTTAAAATCTCACATCAGAAGTTCAAATGGACTAAGTACATAAATCTAAACACATTTTCAAAATCTCAAAAGAGGGGGATGATCCATATCATAAAGAAAATATATACTTACAAGTTATAATTATCATCGTCTGAAAGAAACTGTCAATTGAATAATTCAACTATTATCCATAACACAACATATCACGCACTATCGTTTGACAAAAACAAAAACAAAACACATCACATATTGTTTCTTGAGCTTTGAAAATGATGGAGAAATTGTATACCTCTTTGACTTTTGAGTCCTTAAGCATGTATCTAGGTTGAAGCTGCTGCTCATAGCTAAGCCCATACCGATAATAATTTCTATAAAGAAGTAAAAGATTATGGTTAGAAGAAAACATGACGATGAAAAACACTATAGCTCCAGCTCTGCTCTTGATACTTAGCTTCCTTTTAACATATCTTATCTATGCCACCGTCAAGTCACGACGGAGATCATCAAACACACAGCCTGTTGAACCTCCAGGACCACCTCCCGGACCGCCTGAACCTCTGGGATGGTCCATCATCGGACTTC